>OX637642.1:12260338-12733074 GCA_951802225.1 Euspilapteryx auroguttella | reverse complement strand
CACAGATGCTTCATTAAGTACTCGATCGAAGGCTAAGTAGTTAGGCTACCTAAGTTACTACTAAAATAACCAGCCTTTACTTTTTTTTTAATGTGGGTAAAACAAAAAAAAAATTCTTGCATTTTGTACGGTTTATCAAAGTTGCCACAAAAAAATGCAGATACGTTTTTTATTTTTTGTGTTAGAGTTAGAGTGGTGCCACTGTTCGCGTAAAAGGACTCTTAATTTAGGTCTTAATCAAAGGATACTTAGCCTTACGTAGGCTACCTAAATAACTAACAAATTAATTAAATATTGACTTTTTTTTTAAATAAAAATGGGTTAAACTGAAATCTTAAATTAAAAGGTGAAAGCGAAGGGTCTTTTTGGAAGTTGATAATTTCTGGAGTAATAGTAATAGACGTAAAGAAATAAATCTAGTACCATTTTGGAGAACAACTCAAAAGCTAACAATAAAACACAAAAAATAAAAAAAAGCATCTGCATATTTTGTGGTAATTTTGAAAAACCGTAAAAAAATGCACAATTTTTTTTTTGTTTCAGCTACTTTTAAAAAAAAAAGTAAAGGCAATACTTGGTTATTTTGTTAGTAACTTAGGTAGCCTAACTACTTATCCTTCGATCAAGACCTTAATGAAGCTTCCGTGAGCCTCTGATCTTTAACTGTGAATTTTAAAGTAGGCGGGGTTGACTTTTGCCAAAAAAACTTAAATACTGAGGGGGATGGGGGTGAGGCTGCGACCCCTCATATGGGGTGTTTTTGTAGATGAAATTGATCATAGAATACACTCTTAAAATTATGTTATAACTTCCCCGGACACCCTGTATAAAACAAGCCGCCGAACTTTGTACCGCCCTACAATGTAAGTTTACACAATGTTTGTTTTCGTTTTCATCGAATATGCTCATAACTACCGGACCGTTTTATTTTTTTATCTTATGAATCCTACATTATCCCTGATGAACATAATAATAGTATAGAATATTTGCAAAAATTCAAAATAGCACAAGCAATAGTATCAAATATTACATAAAGAAATAAATAAATATTAACATTTACATAATTAAAGCCTATCCGCTATTTTGAATTCTTGGGAATATTTTTTATCTATAGTCTATTGAATAGTCTCTATTCTATAGGTTTTGTTATGTGTGTGTGTGTGGTGTATTAATCTATCTCCTTCTACTATATATCTATGAAAAAATATCGTGGTTCGTTAGTCTCGCGAAAACTCGAGAACGGCCGGGACGATTTAGTTGATTTTGGTTTTGAAATGTTCGTTCTAGTCCAGGGAAGGTTTAAAGGTGAGAAAATATGGAAAACGGAGGGGAAGTTAGTTAAAACGACATTTAATTTTTTCCATATAAAATTGTTTGTGAGGCACGATACGAAGTTCGCCGGGAAAGCTAGTCAGGAATAATTCAGGATTCAAATGTTTTTTTTTTTAAATATCGGTCTAGTTAGTTATGGACAGAGTTTATTCAATATGTCGTAGTAAGGTTTGATAATTAGGTTTTTTGCAAAAAAAAAAACTAGGGATTTTGCGAAAACCCGGATAATTTGATATAAGCATTACTTTTTTTTCAATCATCCTGACATAAAGCAGTTTTTTTTGCAAATAAACTAGTATAATTGAAAAATTTAAAACCTGCCTTAACTCTGATTGGCTAAATTATTGCTTGCTGGTAAACTCTTATTCTGATTGGTTCTCTGTAGCGTTAAGGAAATGTTAACGAACCAACCAGAATAATAATAAATTTTTCAATTAAGTATACTAGTTTTTTTTGCAAAAAAACTGCTTTATGTCAGGATGATTGAAAAAAAAAAGTAATGCTTATATCTATGTCATACACTGCTCTGACAGGCATGTGCATATTAGTTAGTTGAGACTAGTTTTAGGAAAAATTTTGTATTTTTATTTTATTTTATTTTTATTTTATTTATTGTGTAACATCGGATATGGGACTGAGTATCCTGAAATAAACATATTTTATTTATTTATTTTATTTATATCAAATTATCCTTGTTTTCAAAAAATCCCTAGTTTTTTCGCAAAAAACCCAATTATCAAATCTTACTACGACAGATAAAGAAACATTTTTTTTTTTCCTCTGAACAAGAAAAAATTAAAACGCCATGCACCATCACACCCTCATAATCCAATCTAAAAGTATTTTGCAAACTAAGTATCTTCAAGATACTAAGATACCTAACAAAAGTATTTAAATACCAGATACAAAATGCATTTAAAAAAAAGTATCTAGATACAAGATTGAAGATACGTATTTTGTATCTTGTATCTGTATTTAAGATACTTTTATCTTAGATAAGTCACATCTCTGTATGTATGTACATATAAAACAGTCGCTTGCCAGTCTCTCTATCGCTCGCTATATATGCTTACATCTTTAAAATACAAAAATACAACTTCCGTGGATGTGGTTTTTTCACATCAATATATCGATTTCAGAGGAAGGTATGATATAAGTATGTAAGTAAAGTAATATAATAAGGCGGTACGAAGTTTCGAAGAAGCATCCCAGACTCTGTCAAATGGAATTCCCCAACAAATAATATAGGTAGCTACCCTAACCAGCGAGTAATAAGGGCGCAAGCTCAAGCTCAAGGCGGCATTGAGGGAAGTCGGGGTCATCTTGGAGGGCGGGCGGGGCGCGCGGCGCGGCAGTCGCGTTTCGGCCGGGCAAGGGCGGCGCGCTTTCCGACCACTTTTCACTTTAATTCGGATCACTCTGTAATTTGTAGACAACTTGCTTACCCTGTCCTGTTTATTTTATGTAGGTAAGTGCCTTAATTATACCTAGTACATAATTACTTACAAGTTATATGTAGGTAAGTATATTTTAATCCTCGGTTCTTTGCATATCTATCTAAATAACACAAGTCAAGATTCTACTGATGATAGCATGTGCCTTCTATTATTATTTACTTACTTAGGTACTTAAGTACTCTTTTTTTAAGTTATTGAAAATATAGTGGTAGTAAGAAAGGTTTAAGGGTAAACTTTAACCACTTACATAAAATTAGTCGCAAAATCTCCCTTTGCATCAGTATGTCCTTCGAAACCTTTGAAGTTTATTTTGCTATGGAACTATTTTTAAGAAGTTAGATAGACTTACTATCTTGAGCGTAGCGAAATAGTTAAGTATGTATATGCCTCAGGTATATGCTTACTATATAAACGCTTACTATCAAAAATTATAGATTGACATAATACTAACTCAGGGCCAGGGCCGATTTGTAAACCTATTTTGCCATTATTCTATGACGCATTTACAAAAATATAGATATACGTTTGCGTCATCTGAAACGCAAGTATATACCTACCTACTTACAATAATGCTTGTAGCAGCAATCGCTGGGGCGCAGCAAAGACAGCTGTTCTGAATTTAGGAAAAGGGTAGTTTTCATTTCACTGTTTCCACTTATAGTGAAGGGAATGGGGAGTGTTTCTAAACTAAGGTGTTCCCTAAAAATAGCCAGAATAAAATTAATTTCCATTCGCTGTTGTCACTAGCGAGGTAGGTAAACCTCGAGCTTGACCTGAATCTGCGTCAGGGTAAAGGGCCTTTCAAAACTTCTAGCGGTACACAGTATGGAGTGCTTTCTCAATTGTGTCATTAAAAATTTTGTTACTTTCCTAGCTAAGTAAGGATTTCCATAAATAGAGAAAAAGCCACAAAAAATATTAATTTTGAAACGTAATCATGTAATATACCTACTGGGAAATATTATCATGAAAATTACAAACACTAATTTACAGATTTTATAGTCTGGAATGTCTTTATGCTATGCATATGGAGAAACGTTTAATAAAGCAGTAAAATCCAAAGTAACTACAATGCTGGACATAGGTCTCTCTCATAAATAGCCATACCGACCGGTTTTAAGCGATCCTAAGCCAGTGTACTCGCACAGCCTTCACCAGGTGGTCGTCTGACGCAACTTGTGTGGGGTTTGCCTACTCTGAGTCTTCGGTACGCAGTCGCCACTCGAAAACTTTTCGGCCCTAGATTTGGATAGCTAAAAGACTTACCGTGTTATTCATAATAGTAGAGGAGCCCACAATGCTAAATGGGGATTTATCTGCCGCGCTTTAGTAAGTCCCGAAATCCCCTCTTGGGCTCCCCTACCATAAAGATACAGTAGATTTTAAGTAGCGTTACTGGAGGTTTACTTCGCTGGTTTGTTGTATGGTAAATACGTAACATCCAGTCAAAATTGACATTCGTCAAATAACTAAAATGCTCTTTAACTTTTTATGAATAACACGGTTATTCTGTAGGTTGCTGATTGCTGTGGTATGGTAGCCAGCACTTTAAGATAGACGTATTAATTATGTAATGGTTGGTACGGTCTACGGTTCATAATATCGTCTTGCCCAATGCCCACCCCCCACAGTCTCTAGATCGTCCAAGAGAGATCATTACTTAGTAAGTATTTGATCAAGAAATGTTATGAGAAACATTTTTCATGACAAAAGATTGAAAACTGATCATTTTCATCTTTATGTAGTATGTAAACGCTGTATGATTCAATAAATTGAAACAACGAGATATAATTTTGTCGCTTATATTAATTTGTTTAAATAAAATTTGAATGTTGAAATTGTTGAAAAAGTGGTCGGGATGATTGTATTGATAAAATAAAATGTACTTATCCATATGTACGTTTCCATTACTGTTACTGTATAGGTATTTAAAAGTGTCTGTAGGTAATTAAAAAATAAAGGCGCTTATAGTGCCTGACTAATCTTCCTAGACAAGTTAGTTAGTTAGTTACGTTTATGTAGTATTCAAATCATAATCAAATATTACTTATCATAATGTACTTATAATATTAACCCACTTCAGCACGCTGGTTTTATGGTCTCTGACGTAGGTTAGGTACCTACAATGGCCGTGTATGAGTTCAGACCTGCGCGTTGGGAATACTCTACACTACAATAGTGTTGTAGTACTAGTGCTGCTCTAGTCTGCCAGCAAACAACAGCTAGTTATTCTTTAAGAAAGGAAATAAGTGTAAATACATTTTATAAAATTTATTTTATGGGTCTCTTTCACGTGTGTGTGAAGTCAAGGGTCTAGGATAATCAAGACCTTAAAAAGATATTTTCTTCTAAAGGTTACTGTTGTTTGTTTAGGAATTACAAAGCTTCTTACGAGCAGTTAACTTAATTCTAATAAGCTCGTTTATTTTCTGTTTTTACCGTTCCCGAGTAAATTCTCCCTCTTCAGACCGTATCTCAAACAAGGATTAAATAAATAAAATATTTGTTTAGTCGACGAGGCGAGCCGCCCGCCCGCCCCAGCCCCCGGTGGAGGTTTCTCGCCATCAGTCGTGAACTCTACGCTGGCGGGGAGGGTCGATTCGAGTCAGGATTACATATTTTACTTACTATATCTAGTCCTTGTGAGCCAAGTGACGTTAATCTCTTTAACAAGTAATTGTCTTGGTTGAACAAGGGAACAACGTGGAAACAAGTTTTCTAAGAAACTAAACCTTGCGAATTGCAGTATCTATTATTCAGTGGGCGTACTGTGCTGAGGCCAGGATGGCGCTTTTCAAAGGTATATTATAGTGCTAGTTATATTTTAATGTCTGTGGTTCATAGTTATCAATATATATCAAACTCTTCCGTTACTGACTGACTGACTGACTGACAGACAACGCAGAGCCGAAACTACTGGGCGTAGCGGGCTGAAATTTTGTAGGTTCTTTAGGGAGTGTAGGTTAGCACTAAGAAGGAATTTCCCGAAATTAAAATGGGATTTTTGTGTTTATGAAAAATCTGCGCGGGAAAAACCGCGGGGCAGCCTCTAGTTTATATGATAAACAATTTCTGACTTACTTTTCCACAAATAACTTAAGTATAGATACTGTTTAAGACCTTTTTTATTCTTAATACATGGACTACTTACTTAGTGTTTGTAGTTTATATGGACGTTAAAAGGCCGGTGGCGGTCAGTGAAAGTGATCCATCATATTGCCAGACATGCGTTCAACATGCATAGTCTTGCTAAAGTAATAGTAGGTCGTACCTACCTAAGTAAGTAAGTAATTATTTTTTGACCGGTAGGGCGATTGAATGACTGTAGCCGCACGTTAGCCACTTTTAAAAAAAATCTAAAAAAGTATTTGCTTGATGCGCAGAGGTATGAAGCGGGTATCGTCATATAGGTAGTTTCTTTTTCATTTAAACAGCTGAGACTTAGTACTTTGTGCTTTTTAATATATTTAATTTTATTGCATTATTCAATCCTGCTTTTATCTGTTCTCGTTTCCATTTTGTTAAATATTAATTATGTTTTAAGTTTATATAAATCTTACTTTCACTCAATTTATTTAAGTAATCTATTTTTTGTAATCGACGAACGAACCTAATTCTTCGGTGTTGGCGGAAGAACAGCGCCTTGGTTTCGGCCATGGCATATGCTGAGTCAATACTCCGTTTTAACGAATATATTAGCTCAACTTTGTATTAGGTATTGTGGTAATAGGCAGGTGGACACTGGTTTTTATTATTTTTATTTTATTTTTACTTGTTCTATGTTATACGTCTACCTCCTAACTTTTAATTCGTTAAATAAATGTATATTCTTTCTTTTTCTTCTTTCTTTCTTTCATATCAACTACTTACTCCAACCACAGCAGCTCACTTCTGTACACTGTAGAGTAGGATAGGTTTGTACATAATGGGAATAAGAAAGAGGAAAGCTTGAAGTGCGACCAACCGTACCACAACCGTAATGAATGATGGACTAAAGTTATCATGTTGTCATGTTAGAGGTGTCTTAAAAAAATGTAAGGAACTATATTAGCAGGTTTTCTTACATTAGTAATTATTAGCATTAGGTAACTTATTGCTTTTCAGTTTTTTCGGCGGTTTAATTTTTTGAAAAAAAGTTTTTTTAGTGTGAAAATAATGTCTTTAAACACCTCATACTACTTACTTTATGTGGACAGCCTAGCTAGACGGCTGCGGAAGCCACCGAGAATCGATATCCACTTTGTAAAGCAGGCTTTGGTTTTCGCTCTTTATGCAGTTGGAATAGTGGACATTTTTGTAAAAAATGGTTTCTGGACTTATAGCTTTCTAATATAGCACAGGCAACTGAAAGTAATTCTATTAAGGGTTTAGAAGGACTTCCGTGGGTATTTCTATGTGACTACATATAAATACCCACGGAAGTCCTTAAGTCCTTAAGCAAAAAGATTTTGCTGTGAATAATTAGGTCCTTAACAATGGCGCCGCGAAGATAGTGTTGAGGAGCAATCGCGTGCCGTTTCTAAAAGTAGCCAGTTCCTGTGCCGTACAATTTAAGAGTTTCTTAGCTTAGCCGCGCCTTGCCACATGAACGCTGGGCAAAGGCTCTATGACAGGCTGTGGGACAACTAAAATTTGTCAACAACATTCAACATGCAACGATCACTTTGCTCACAGGAGTCACAGGTAACTCGAAACAAACCTATCCGTTTTACTTGAAGTATACGTAAAGGCACCGGTGTTGGACATGGCTCCTATTATGGACATTTCAGTTTCAGTTTAAAAAAATAAGAAATCTGCTGTGTCCTATTCCTGTTTGTAATTATTTTTATGATTGTTAACAATTCCTCTACCACATACAAACATATAAAAGTTAATAACTATAATAGATTTGAAATGAAAAAAATAAGTAGTGACTTTGGCAGAGAATGGGTAGAATCTAAGTGATTTGCGTTAAGGACTTGATTGGAATTATGTTGATTTTACTGAAAATTTATAAGATTTTTTTTTACATTACTATGCAGTTATCTATTCTTTAATATACTCGGAGTGCCTCTAAAACCTCATATTTACATTCTGACTTAAGAAAATGGGTGGAAAATAAATGTTTATGATTGGATCTGTTTAGAGAGTGCTCCCCAGTCATGGACATTTTGTCTATGACTGGATTTATATATTTTTTTTTGTAACAATATAGATTTATGGCCACCAGAATATATGCTTTTAGATAGTCTAATCAGATCTGCTTTAGCACATCTAGATCCAGTCTTGTACATAGGTCCATGACTGGAGTGTCCATGACTGGGCCTTTAAAATGGGCTTGTTTGTTTATTCAACTATGGAGTAAGTTTTATATATATTTATATATTTTTTTAATGACTATATTATGTAGGACCAGTTTGTATAATGTCACTTCTAAACGATATTATTTCTTAATGTTTTCCTACAAAGATAAAACAAAAAATACGAAAATTACGAATGCAAAAGCTGATTTCAGGATAGCGGTAACTTTTACTAATAAGCAATGAAATCACTGGATTTATTTTTTCCTATATTTTGAATCTTAGAAACATAAAAAAATACCAAATAAAGAAGAGGAATAGAGAAATACAAAGAACTATCAAAGATATTAAATAACTACAAAAGAAGGCATCCATGGCGCAAATGAGAAGATCAGGTCGTACTGCTCTCATATAAACTCATATCAATCTAATAAAAGCTTAACTAAGCGTCTACCTAAGCCTAAGGGACATATTTTATGAAAAGACATAATATTCTAGGAATTTTTATGCTTTATCTGGCGTTGCGATCATCTACTCTACTCTACTTTTATGGTTCATCATCAGATGAACCATAAAAAGGTATATCAATACCTAGTATTATCAGAATTTAGATTCTTAAAAAAGTATTGGGCGAGAACCCATTAAAACCGCTATCAAGTTTTGAGACAAGTGTTGACCCTTCATATTTTCAATATTTCCTAGCTTCAACTTCCATTTCAATCACTTCCAGCTAATCCTATAGGTAACAAACTAATACTTAAATTAAATAACTTTGCCTAACTAAAAATATGTCTGCGAGACCTTAGTCATAATTTATAAGCCTTTAAGCATCCAAGCCCAAATTTTCTCTAAAATAACTAGAATTATGTTTTTATTATCAGACTAAACTTTCCTACTTCGGAACTGGTCTTTTTCCCCTTTTCTACAAGACTCTATATTGAGCGGACTCCCACCAGGGGTTCAGGTTTCTTGACTGGGAACGACGACTCGTAATTGTCTTGTTATCCATTTTGAAATCTACGTTCGCCAAAATAACCGGTATTGCGCGATCCTCATTTCAACCTTCTACAGTTCGTCTGTGTGCACTGTTGCCACTAGATCTTTTCGGCATCAGCGCTGCGGCTATCTGTTCTTCGAACAACATAATACTATTTTCCCTGCCTGCTCATGCTTTTCTTTGCTTCTCTGGGATTTTTGGTTTGGTTCTGCTGCGGATCTCGTAATTGTTTATTTAATCACGCAGGGAAACTCCAAACAGCCATAAAGGAGAGGCCTATGTTCAGCAGTCGTCTGTCACGCTTAGATACTGAAATTACTCTTAAAACTTCTGCCCAAGATTGGATGTCCATAACTGGATACTGTCCATCACTGGGTGTCCATCACTGGATTTTTCATGTCCATGACTGGTGAAAAAAAGCGATTCTTTTTTCTTAAATTTTGTTAAACAATTTGTTTAATAAAATTATTAAAAAAATACGCAATTGTTAAAAAAACCCGCTTCGTTTAATGTTATAACTTTTAGACCTGTAGCAATCATAGGTTAGAAAATATTTGCGAAAAACTGAAAAAAAATCCTTATAGCGTCCAAGACTGGTGCCTTTACCTTAGGTATATTAAGTAGGTAATAGTGTTTGCTTATTATATTTTTTAGTTGTTGTTTTTTGTCGAAAAAAGTCTCGTAGCGGCGGTTTCCAACCTCTTTAAAAAAAGAATTCCCACGAAACGGAAAAGGAACACATCGAAGAACAAAATGAAGGAAAATAAAATAACACGGAAATAAAATAAAAAAATTAGCGGAAGAAACTAAGATTGTCATTGCCTAAATTGTATAGAAATAATTTGTATATTTAATTTATTACAAGTAAAGGGTAGGTAGGTACAGTAGATACTTCATAAAATATTATATTCGGCTGCTGCGGAAGGTATAATAAGACAAAACCACATTTTTTTTTAAATTCCTTTTGGGAGTAGGTAGGTAGGTACATACATTTTTTGTACCTTTTGGAGAATTCTATACCTAACGTTTCGTTCGACTCCCATAATGATTCGAAAGAGAATGGTAAACTAACTATAGAAGCCATCAACTTTTTTAAGTTGCATTAATGATAGAGTAAGCGACTATGGAATAAGCTATTAATCTTTTCTAATTTCATATTTTCTGTTCCGTCCAAAATTTTGGAGAAACCGCACTACTTGAGAAACTTAGAATGTCTCTAGCAGCCTCTCTTAAAATTTATTAAGCAAGGTATTACTTATCTATACTTCCATACTTTTTTATTTTATATCATCAATACATAGTATAAAACAAAGTCGCTTCCCGCGTCTGTCCCTATGTATGCTTATATCTTTAAAAATATGCTACGGATTTCGATGCGGTTTTTTTATGTAGGTAGAGTGACTCAAGAGGAAGGTTTATAGGTATAATACTTACACAACATAGTAATAGGTTAGGCGGTACGAAGTTCGCCGGGTCGACTAGTATATATTATTATAAAATGCGAAAGTAACTCTGTCGGTCTGTCTCGTTTTCCTGCCCAGACTACAGAACCGATTTAAATGCAATTTGGAACAGGGATAGTCTAAATCCTGAAAAAGGACATAGGCTACTTTTTATCCCCTAACCTAAGGACTCGCGGTTTGTAGGCATTTGCGCTAGGGAAGCCGTGGGGCGAACACTAGTGATTTATATAATATGCTATACCGTGGCGTGGACCTCTTTGTCCTGTCTTTAATTTATTTTAACTTTAGAAACCTACTTACTGCCTATTACATGCTAACCTAAGTTAGCCGCGGCCCTATAGTGAAGGAGGTGCGTAGCATTTCGGTAAAGTACTTGCACGGAATCCACATCGCGGTGGGTTGCAGTTTAGGTCAGTACGAATTGATTTGGTTCAGTAAAATTTTGTCCTATGTCGCTGCGTTTTCGCGTTACAGCGGATTGAACTTGTCAAAAAAAAAAACTATGCTAAATCATTTGCACGTGTCTGCCTTTGGGGTTCATGGTTACAATCATCTAGAAACTAAATAAAATCAAAAAGGCAGACAATTAGGGCTCTGCGTTTTCATGGGACGGAGTTGTAAAAATGTAAAAAAAAAAAACTATGCTAAATCATTAGCACGTGTCTGCCTTTGGGGTTCATGATTACAATCATCTTAAAAACCACGAAAATCGAAGAGGCAGACACTTAGAGCTCTGCGTTTACATGGGACGGAGGTGCAAAAATGTAAAAAAAACACTCTACTAAATCATTTGCTCTCGATTCTAATTGTGATCATTCGATTCATTTGGACTCCCTGGATAAAAAAAACCATTTGGAAGACACTTTGCTCGCTGATTTTTAGTTGTACGACTGTTTGAAATTCACGGAATCAAAGCAATGCGTGTATTTTATCTGATAAATAGGATTCCTTATAGTTTTAATTCCGTCATACGTTTACAGGATGACTATATAATCATTAGCCCCAGAGGCAGACAATGTGCAAATGATTTAGTATAGTTTTTCATATTTTTACATTTTTGAAACGTTGTCAATTGAAAACGCAGGGCCACCATGTTGGCAGACTATTTTTCCGAGGTCCTTTTTATTGTTTTTATTCAAACTATACATGTCTGCCAAGCGTGCAAATATATATATTTTTTTTAAATAATAAAAATAAATTTAAAAATTAATAACTACAAAAGTCAGAGCCCTAGATGTCTGCCTCTTCGATTTTACGTGTTAACAGGATGGCTGTTATCATCAGTCCCAGAGGCAGACACGTGCAAATGATTTAGTAGAGTTTTTTTTTTTTACATTTTTGAAACCTTGTCAATTGAAAACGCAGGGCTACCATGGTGGCAGACGCGGTCCTTGATGTTTGTTAGGGTATTATTATCGCTATTAATAGCGTCTGCCAAGCGTGCAAATAATTTATTTTTTTTAAATCATAAAAAAAAAATCAAAAATTAATATCTACAAAAGTCAGCGCCCTAGATGTCTGCCTCTTCGATTTTACGTGTTGACAGGATGGTTGTTATCATCAGCCCCAGAGGCAGACACGTGCAAATGATTTAGTAGAGTTTTTTTTTTTTACATTTTTGAAACCTTGTCAAATGTAAACGCAGGGCTACCATATTGGCAGACGCGGTCCTTAATGTTTGTTAGGGTATTATTATCGCTATTAATAGCGTCTGCCAAGCGTGCTTATTATTTAGAAATTTTGCTCGCCACCTCCCTAATTACTAGGAAAGCACCAAGCTTAAATTATGTTACAGCAAATATAATTAAAACCTTCCTTCTGCTGTCGATTATGGAGCTCAATTACTTTATTTTGAAGTTATAATGAGATCGTTATACCTACTTATACTTAGTCAATTGGTATATGTATGTGGTGTCTGGAAGAAATCGCCTTTAGCGATAACGCCGCCCATTGCATGCAAATTCAATTTGTCTGTACTTACTCTTGCATATTACTTTGTATGCAATAAAGTGTTTTCTATTCTATTCTATTCTATGTATTTCTAAATTTGCTCTTTTATGTTGATGTTAAAATTAACATTAAATTATTTTTTTCTTTGACCTTTACTTACTTCTTAGATGATAGAACGTCGTACTTCTAAATTCCTACAATGTTGAGAAAGTTTTTTGATTTACGTAGCTCAGCTGGCTGGCATAGTTTGCCGTGGACGCAGCACATGTATGAAAACTGGCTCAACTATGCGAGCTAAAGCTATACTAACTTAGTTTAGTTGTCGGTGAACGTTAAGCTTTAAGTATGCCCCTTACATTGCCTTTCATATTACCTCTAGGTACTGATAAGTGATAAAAATATGGTTTGTCACTTAGAGCGATGGTTTGGTCACTTAGAGCGGATGGATGACAGGAGATTGACGAAAGAAATATACAGAGCGGATGCGGAAGGCACGGTTGGAAGAGTTAGGCCATGGATAACGTTCACCGACCGAATTGGTGACGTTCTGAGGAAAGGCCGCTTGAAGAGTTCACGAAACCGACGTGCGTGTATGTAGAAGAAAAGAAAGAAGTGTGTCAGGATCGTAGCAAGTGGAAATCAATTGTCTCTGCCTACCCCGATGGGATACATGCGTGAAGTTATGTATGTATGTTATGTGTATATGATAAAAATATAAAATAATTTATTAATCAGTTGTTTGTCTTGGTTATGTTACAGTTAAACATGAAGATCAAGCAAACGTGTAATGGAAATATAGACGGTAAACATCAATACAACAAACTTATATCTACCGTATTGATAAACCCAGAGAGCAGGGATTGGGTCGCCGTGAATAACCTAAACAGCCTTCAATGTTACGACAACAGAAGGGAGAGTGCGCAATATGTAGCGAACATAAAGACAAACAGTCAGTTTATCGAGTGTTCAGAGTCGTTTAACTCTGGGGAGCAACTTGTACCGTCCACGGGCACTCAGCTGGTGTGCAATCAGCAGTACAGACTGAGCGAACTACTCAAGGTTAATGCAAGTTTACTGGACATAACATCGCCAGTTAAATTGGAGTCGACAAAGTTTGGAGATGGTTAGTTTTTAATAAAGACGGTTTTTTTTTATCTCGAAAAAAAAAAGTTCTAAACCATGGCTGAAATAAAAAAATGTTATATCCTGATGCACTAAATAATCTCTCTAGCTTTTAGGTTAAAGATCTAACTAGGTAATATGGGTACGTTTTGTTGTTTAAAGTGGCCACTTTAGGTAACATACATACCTACCTACTTACTTATTATCTCTATCGATACTTATAAAAAAAAACATAAATGCCATGCAAAACATATTGTACCTAAGTAAGTGTTCATTTACAACGACATAATTTTTTATCTTTAAGATCTGAATAAATTGTCGTCAGAAACATTGGCACACGATGAACAGGAAGGTTTTCACAATACTGACATCGATGAAATGCAAGAAAGAGGGGTTAAGGGTGCTCCGAGAGGGATTGTCAATCCAAATTACCCCGGGTTTCAACACCTCGCACACACCCTGCAGGTCTGCTTTCCGTATTTTACTATTTATATCTATTGCAGGCGGTTGTTAACTTATCTGGTCTGCTGAGTCTTGATATTTGAGAAGTTAATTAATACATACTTAAGTACTTACTTTGTTTTTACCTAATTAGCACTTTAACAAGCCATTTTGTTATTTTCAGGATTATTCATTAACTATAGAAAATTTCTATCACTCTGAAAATGATATGACTGATGACGATATAGAAATAACCGATCTATCATACGAAGCCGACGCAAAAAGTGACATGAGTACCGCGTGCATAAATAACAATAACACTTTTACAGGATTAGATGAAAAAAATATTGAAAAGATTAAGTCAGTAAGTGAGGATAATCTTGACCAAATACGAACTGATATTCCTGATCTTATAAAAACCGTTACACAAAAAACAAATATTGATGCATTTTATGACATAGAAAATAATTTTAGAACACATGATATCATTGGTGATTTTAACAAAGAAATTGAGGATGAAATTAAAAGCGTACTCAACTATAACTTAAATATTGACAATGATTTAGAAGAATTAAGAAAAGAAATCAAAGACAATTTTGAAAAACCTATTGTAAATACGATTAACAATATCAGCGACGTAGTCAATCACGTCATTAAAAAATTAGTAGAAACGCAATGTATTGAAAATGAATTAAATTTTCAACGAGATGCCGTTGAGCGTAATTTAAATACATCACCAGAAAATTCTATTCGAGATAATGAATTAAATTCCGTAAAAGAAATGAATCGCAACCGACCTACATTTTTATATATTGATAATAATATAAATTCTGCTATGGTAGATGCATTCCTTTCAGACGGAAAGGAAGATATCAATATTTGTGAACAAGATTACGATACAGATAAACTAACTGACAATGTGGAGAATACAATCAAACAGTTAAGCGTAGAATTACGTAAAATTATTCCAAAGTTAGAAGAAATGCGAGAAAGAGATAAAATGTTTTCCGTTATTAACGAATCTAAAATGACCGTCATCGATAGCAATAGCAATCAGATACCTTCCTGTGACGATTGTAATAGGTTTTTCATAAAAAGCACTTCTAAAAAGGAATTTGATAGACAGCATGAAGAAAACCAACAAATAAAAACTTCAATTAATGAAAGAAGACCTCAGTAAGTAAAAACATTGCCGTTTCGACCGCGCAACCAAGTTCTGAAATAAAAAAATGATTACGCTCAGATTCTGTCGAAATTTGTCAAAACTGAATGGTGAAAACCAGGAATTTGTCAAAGCATAAATAAAGAAGTTATGAAGGTTTGATGGTGTCCGCGCGAACGAAACAAGGAGAACCGCGCGGACATTGAGATCTAGACTTCTGGAAGGTTTAGAGACCTGTTTTTTTTTGTCAAAGCAAGGTTCAATTTGTCAAAAAATGTCGAAGTAATAAAATTTTGGCTACCTCTAATACTTTACTAGATATTGACCCTTCAGTCCCATGGCCGCGCGAACCTCCAATTAAGATTCCTTTAGGTTCAATTATTTTCGTAACTATGCGTCCAAAACAGCCAGAATCGGTGTTCAGACCTTTATTTTAATTTGTCGAATCCTATGAAGGCCGAAAACCGCCGATGTCTGTTGTTAGTCACACAAAATCCCTGAAAAACTTAACCTTCCTTCCGCGCCAACGAAACGCTTCTTAATATGGTGATAACTAGTTAACTAAGCTAGACTAAGCTATGTTTCATATATCAAATTCTTTGACATTTAAGGCTCCTTTGAATGACACCTAGCTAGACCACTCAAGCCCACTGCAGCGAGAAAAATTTAAAAAACTTTATCCTACTCAAAAAAGCCACCCTACTTAACAAATTTAGGAGGTAAAGTTTTTTAGGGATTTTGTGTGACTAACAACAGACATCGGCGGTTTTCGGCCTTCATAGGGTTCGACAAATTAAGATAAAGGTCTGAACACCGATTCCGGCTGTTTTGGACGCATAGTTACGAAAATAATTGAACCTAAAAGAATCTTAATTGGAGGTTCGCGCGGCCATTGGACTGAAGGGTCATTATCTGGTCAAGTATTAGAGGTAGCCAAAATTTTATTACTTCGACATTTTTTGACAAATTGAACCTTGCTTTGACAAAAAAAACCAGGTCTCTAAACCTTCCAGAAGTCTAGATCTCAATGTCCGCGCGGTTCTCCTTGTTTCGTTCGCGCGGACACCATCAAACCTTCATAACTTCTTTATTTATGCTTTGACAAATTCCTGGTTTTCACCATTCAGTTTTGACAAATTTCGACAGAATCTGAGCGTAATCATTTTTTTATTTCAGAACTTGGTTGCGCGGTCGAAACGGCAATTAAAATCTAGGGGTTAGTAAGTACCTAGGTACTTTACTATAGGTATTCTATGACCAATTTTTTCTTCAGAGACCCGAACACGCTGCGGGATCAAGCTATTGTATCTCCCGAACCTAGCTGCAGTATTCAGAGCATTTCATCCGTCCCAAAAAAGCATCCAAAAGAGGAATGTTATTTAGGTGAGTAAGTAGTTTCATTATATTTATTACTATTACTAGTCGACCCGGCGAACTTTGTACCGCCTAACCTATTACTATTTTGTGGATGTATTATACTTATAAAACCTTCCTCTTGAATCACTTTATCTATTAAATAAAATCCGATGCATAGTTTTAAAGTTAGAAGCATACCTACATAGGGACAGACGCGGGGAGCGACTTTGTAATACTATGTATTGATGATGAAGTACTAGTACCTAAGTAGATTGAATAATGATAAATCTAAATCCTACTGCGAAATTTGTAACGAATTAATGTTTTCTTTGTGCTTTTATTAGCTACAACCATCTACAAGTGTATTTTTATTTTTTTAACTGACTAGTCGACCCGGCGAACCTTGTACCGCCTAACCTTTAACTATCTTGTGCACGTATTATACTTATAAACCTTCCTCTATCTATTAAAAAAAACCGCATCAAAATCCGTTGCATAGTTTTAAAGATTTAAGCATACTTATGGACAGACGCGGGAGGAAGATTTTATTTTATTTTATTTATTTATTTATTTATACCAAACACTACACTATCATTACAGACTAATCTAATACAATAGTGTAGGAACATAATGTATGGAACAATGAATAAATCTGCAGATAAATATTTAAAAATCTTTAAATCCAAGATATTATACATAAAAAATGAAATTTGCAAACAAAATTAAAGCAACACTTACAAATAAAAACAATAAACAAAATTATACAAAAAATAATAACTATTTTCCGTAGCAAATTAAGAGTTCTGCTTCTCTTGTGAACTCACTCAGAGAACACGTAAACATATCAATTTTTCCGTCCACGCAATTGAGCAACTCGATGGCTCTAGTTAGAGGAGCTTTTTGCAGCAGGTTTGTTCTGCTAGTGGGTATAGCCAGGAGGCGTCCAGGGCGCGGCCTCAACATATTTTTGGGAACCCTTAATGCACATTCCGCTAGAACCACCGAGTCATGCCATGGCTCATGCCTCGTAAAACCTGAAAAACGTACTTCGCTATACCTAATTCCCTTCTTACCTCAAGTTTAGTATATCCCACCATTCCCAGTACAAAAAGAGTCGGATACATTAAAGATTATTCCTCATAGGAATGGGAGCCAATAATAGGGAGACCTACCCTATTTCAGAATTCATTCCTAAGACACACAACGTAACTCTCGGTATGGCGCAAAATTCAATTTTTTTCGCTTTTTTTTTATTCTGGCGAAATAAAATCCAAATACCACTGATCTACTCACTCACTCACTCATCATCGCCCAGCCGGAACCGCTGAAGATAGAGGGATGAAATTTGGACAGTAGCTTCCTTACGTGACGTAGGCACCCACTAAGACGGGATTTTGGGATAACTTAACCGGGACGCCGTATACAGGATGTAACAGTTTGTATGAAACTCCTAAACTGCTGGGTTTGGAAAGTTGAAATTTACACTGTATATTGTCATTGCATTACAAACATCATAAATGGTTTTAGTTTTTTTATATCTTGCCCCTGAGTTCCTATACAGGGTGAAATATGAATTTTGCTAAAATCTAAACTTATTACACTAGAGTCTTGAAATTTTCAAAATAAGGTCCTTTTTATATAATAACATGATATATTATATCAAAACTGCGTTAATTAGTCCTGAAAGCCATGATACAGAGTGTTAAAGTTTGTATGAAAAACCGAAACCGCTCCTTATTTTGCTTAAAAATTTAAAGGGGTGATAATAATAATAATAATAAAATCTAATAATCGATATGGGTGGCGTTTTCTAGGTTTTTGGGGGCGCTGATTGCGACATCATTTGTGGGTGTGCTGATTCTGGGTGCCTACGTCTCACAAAGACGGAATATGGGGATAACTTCACTGAGCCGCCGTATACAGGATGTAACAGTTTGTATCAGACTCTAAACTGCTGCGATTAGAAAGTTGAAATTTACGCTGAAGATTCTCTTTACAATACAAACCTCATAAATGGTTTTATTTTTTTATATATATTTTTGCCCCTGAGTTCAGGGTAAAACAGGTTTTTTGCTAAAATCTAAAGTAATGACACTATCTTAAAATTTTCAAAATAAGCTCCTCATAATACTTAAACATCAAATATGATATTATAAACTGCGTTTATTAGTCCTGGAGTCCTTGATACATTAAGTATGGCGAACATTAGGTTTCCTTCAAAGTTTTTGCGGGTGCTGATACAGAGTGTAACAGTTTGTATGAAAAAAAAAAGTGATGTTAGTAAACTGGATAAGGGTCGCGCAAGAAAGGTAATTATGGCAACCTGTAGGGGAGGCAAATTTACATGAACGACAATCAGTTGGGACGACGATGATGATGAATCTGAGTAAACCTAATTAGGATACAATAGAACTGGATTTTTAGTGAAGCCTCAGAGCTAAGCCTCATAGATGAAGCATATAGGTTACTTTGCTTATACAATACAGGGTGACATTAAAGAAGGATATCCTGAAATAGAAAAGGGAACAATGAGTATTTAAGTTTTCAGCCTAAACATTTCAAGATAGAAACGTAAGGAATATAAGTCTAGCAAAGACATGAATTTGTGAAGATACTACGGGAACTGGAAAAACCAAATTTTACTGTTGTAAAGGCAAACTGATTTTTTATGATTTCTTGAGGGCTTTGGTGCGATTACAAATGATTTCCCTATATTTCTGAGAAACAAATCAACCAGTTATTTACTTTTATTATAAAAAGCGCTTGCGAAGCTGCGGGCGGAAAACTATCTCACACATTGTAATACTTACAACGTTTTTGGAAGAAAGACCAGACAGACAGACATAACTTTGTGTCTAAGGCGTAAAAGACCAAAAATCAAGTTCCTTGAATATATGTTACGGTAAATGTGAATAATGCGGTAATTATGCATAATTACCGGTTATTATGCATAATTCCCGGCATTTGAGGTAAATGTAATAAAAAACTCTGAATTTATCACATTTTCCGGTAACTATATACAGGGTGTTTCTGACAAGGCGGTAATAAATCAAAGGAGGGATTCTGCTCACCATACCTAACAACTTTCCCAAAGCAACATGGGTCGAAATCTCATAACAAAAATCAGCCGTCCCGTACATTGACCCCGTCAGCTGATCGAACCAATGTATGGCAGCTGTTATTTTTTTTGAGATTTTGACCCATGTTGCTTTGGGAAAGTTGTTAGTTATGGTGAGCAGAATCCCTCCTTTGATTTATTACCGCCTTGTCAGAAACACCCAGTATAATTCCCAGTAATCATTGGTAAATGTAATAAATTACGTTTATATTCATCAGTTTGGAGTGTTTAGGTCTGATCTGGAAGGTAGTTAGATCCCCTCATCCACTAATTAAGAGAAGACAGATCCACTCATTTACTATTTAAGAGTTGATCATCTTCAAACGGCTGAGTGGATGAGGGGGACCTAACTACCGTTCAGATGTCCTAACGATTTAAATTTTCACCATGTTACTTCAATTATATTAAAAGTTAATGATAAGGTAACCATGACCTTTTGTAAATTATCAGCTCTAGTTCTGTTTAGTTGATGAGGGTATCTGACTCGGTCGGGAGGTTTTTTTAATTTTTAATTTTGGTTATTCAAAGCTTGTGTTAACATTTACCTCTGTTGCATGGAAATTATGCATAATTACCGGTCAATGTGAATAATTTATCACATTTACCGCGTGCGTTGGTAAATATGCTTAATTACCAGGAATTATGCATAAAAAATTACCGATTATTCACATTTACCTTAACATATACACAAAAACGGTAACTCTGTCTTTCAAAAACGATATAACACAATGTGGGAGATGGTTTTTTTCATACGCGAATTCATTTAAACGTTATTAAAATTGAATACTTTCGCCAGAATAATAAAAAAAACGCGAAAAAATTTAAATTTCGCACCATACCGAGAGTAACCACCTTAAGAGAGTATCTTACTTACTCTTATACGGTTTGGGCTGTACGTTCTCTGTCAGTCAGTCAGTACAGTAACGGCTAATTTCACATTTATTTTTATTTCAGTTCTGTTAGCAATGCTTTGCGTATCACAGGGTTCTATTATGTGTACATACTTAAACACTTACTGATTATTACTAAAACAATAAATAATATTTTCCAGGAAGCTTCGATGTTTATAATATAGAGACTGCGTTACCGAAAATAGATTTAGATGCTATCGAGAGTCACTTGAAAGCAGCAAAGGAAGCTGAAAGAAGGGTAAGTATTTTTTTATAAATAGGGTCCCAATAATACTGTACACCTACTTACACACAGCGCCATACGTTTGCGGGTTTAAATTTTTAGCTAGTTACCTACAATAACAAATTATATTATTATTTAGGTATCTAAATGTATTAAATAACACTAAATAGAACATCGCCTTGGTTCCGGCCATGGCATATGCTGAGTCAATACTCCGTTTTAACGAATATATTAGCTCAACTTTGTATTAGGTACTTATTGTGGTAATATGCAGGTGGACACTGGTTTTTATTTTATTTTATCTTGTTCACTTTATATGTCTACCTCCTAACTTTTAATTCGTTAAATATATGTATATTCTTTCTTTCTTTTAAATGTATTATTAAATATCGCGCTTTACGTGCGTTGAAAATAGTGAGTGAGTGATAGTGATACCATTTCATAGCTAGTCGTTTGTGTGTTTGTTCACGTTAAACGGCGAAACTACTGAACCGATTAAAAAGTATTTAGGAATTCAGAGAGCTTTTATCCTACATAAATGCAGCAAATTTTTATCAAAATTGGTACAGTAATTAGAGCTTCTTGCTCAGATAATAAGAGCGTTAGCGGAGCCGAAGGAAAGGGTAAGATGATAAATTAATACTTAATGTAACTATGAGATTAATATTATCTTATGTGGAACGTACGATCAAGTAGGCAGTAACGGTAAGTCCCTCTACCACACCAGACTACTACTTGCCTCGTCACGTCCATGCCGCAGGCAGCCGCACGCAACCATGTGTAACTGTTTTGTTAATTATCAATAGGTAGAGGTGGTTCAGTCTGCTTTCTACGGTGATTCAACGTTTGCGCTGCAGACAGCCAGTCTCTTAAAAATATTTCTGCTAGGTGTACGTGTGTCGTGGTGGCTAAAATACATACTGCTCGTTAATTAATAAACACATTGTGTGTGATGGCGTCCATGCCATACATTAATTTGGAACAAAGACATTATAAAAAGGATACACGGTTCTTGTTAGATTTGTATACGATTACCTACGACAATCATGAATCAGTGGATAATATTTGCTGTCTCGTAAGTACTAAGCTGCGCTTACACACACCAGCACAGCTACAACTTTTGCCTAATTGTCTGTTATTTTAAATTGCTGCTAATTGGGTCAATTTCATTCTGGATTCTATAAACACCTACCCGTTACCTTTCCTTCATGCATGCCTTACATACAATCTTCAAAGCAGCGGACGGAGCACGAGGGCGGGCGATGAAATGGAACGCAGGAATTTGAGAGGTTCTTTGCGTTCTGTTTTGAACGCAGAAAAGTAACGAAACGCAATTTTGTCCTTGCCCTATTAATGACAGTCAAAGTGACAGAAAGACAGGGACAATGCTTCCATGCTTCCATAGTATTTTTAAGGGAAGCAAGCTGGTTCAAATATCGATATTTTTATCGAGGAGATGTCGATATTCGATAATATTAGCGATTTTAACATCGATATTGTGTCGATTGATGTGGAAATATTACCAAAGTGAAACTAAGTGATAGTGCATTTGGTGATATTGTTATATTAGTGTTAGACACTTTAAATAAAACATAAAACTGATTCAACTAAAACTAGCTAAGAAAACCATATTTTCCTACCCTCAAATATCATTTTTTTTTTTTTAAAATCAACTGATATTTTACAAAAAATGGCTTTCCATGAAAAGCATATAATATGACTCCACCTTTGAAACCAGCATCCTCAACTGGAGTGGCTGACCAGGCTCCGGCACAAGGCAGTGCTACTGGCGTCAGAGTTAACTTGGATCCATACAATCAAATAGTTGACTGTGAAAATGATTGGCAAACAATACCGATACTGCGACAAAACAGATATAAGAAGAGGCGTCTTAACAATACACCTTCTCCTGAGAAAGAAATACCACTACAAAATAAATTTTCTACACTCCAGCTTGAAGATGAATCTGAAAGTAATACACAAAAAAAAGACCGTGTAAAGAAACCTCCACCAATAATGCTTTATGGAATCAAAAGTATTCCTAAGTTAAATGAGCTTATAAATTCTGTGCTAGAAAATAAACAATACACACACAAGATAATAACCAAAAACCAATTAAGAGTTACTTGTGATACTATTGATTCCTACAAAAAGTTGCTGGACCTAGTACGAGAGAAAAAACTTATTGGGCATACTTTCACACAGAAAGACCAAAGACCTTATTCCCTGGTTATTAAAAACTTGCACTCAACAACACCAGTTGAAGAAATTAAAGAAGCTATTGAGAGCACTGGAAACAAGATAAAGGGTGATATAATAAATGCCCGCTATGGACCTGACAAAATACCAACATCAACATGGTTTGTGAACTTGGAACCGAGTCCAAACAATATGGAAGCAAAAAATATCAGAAGTATATTTAACACAATTGTAAAAATTGAAATTCCAAAACGTAAAAAAGTGATATCACAATGCAAACGATGCCAACAATATGGCCACACCAAAAATAATTGTATGAGGCCCTATAGGTGTGTTAAATGTGCTGAAAGCCACAACACTGCGGAATGTCCTATAAAAGATAAAACAATACCAGCTAAATGTGCACTTTGCTTAAAAGACCACCCAGCAAATTATAAAGGATGTAATGTATTCATGGAAATACAGAAAAGAAAATTTGCCCGCAAAACCCAGCCACAGGCTAAACAAAATGCACCTTACAATGGATTTGCTCCAAGAAATGAGTTACCTCAGGAAAATAATATTGATGACAACAAAACCTACGCTAATATTTTAAAAAACAGTGAAGCACAAAACACACTAGAAATTATGCTCATGAAACAATCTGAAAAGATGGATCGCCTCCTAGACCAAATGGGTACCCTTATGGGGCTCTTGACAACAGTTATTCAAAAACTAACTAACTAATGGCGTCCCTACGTGTCGCTACTTGGAATATTAACGGTTTCTTAACCAGGATAAATGAAGTAGACCTTCTCTTCAAATTGCATAACCTTGATGTACTCCTAATATCAGAAGCTCATCTCACACCAAGAGCATCTATTACTCTGAGAGGGTATTGCACCTACATGACCTGCCATCCTGATAATACTGCTCACGCAGGGACTGCTGTGATAGTGAAAAATGGTATAAAACATAAAATACTACCAGAGTACAGGACACCTCAAATACAAGCAACATCAATTCTTCTAGAAGACAAACAGGGTTCCTTAACAGTAACATCAATTTACTGTCCTCCTAAAAAGAAAAATGACCCAGAAACATCAGAACAGGACTATGATCAATTTTTTGAAACACTTGGAAACAGATTTATCATCGGAGGAGACTGGAACGCTAAAAATACACACTGGGGATCACGTCTTTCAGTCACTAGAGGCAGAAACCTAAAAAGAAGTGTGGACAAAAATAGTCTGGAAGTCTTAACGACCTGTCAACCGACCTACTGGCCTGCAGACCCAAAAAAGCAACCTGATCTCTTGGACTTCTTCCTCTACAAGGGCATTCAATCATATTACTTGAAAATTGAAAGTTGTTCAGATTCTTCTTCAGACCACTCACCTATTATTGCTACCATTAGCACCACATTAATTGAAAAACCTAAGAAACCTTTTCTATACAACAATAATACAAACTGGGATCAATTTAGGAGCTATATTGATGATAAAATAAGCTTAAAACTATCTCTTAAATCAGAAGAAGACATAAATGTTGCAGCTGAACAGATAACAAACGTCATACAAACTGCAGCCTGGCTAAGCACACCGAATATGGATACCCAAAAGCAGAATAGAACTCACTTCAACTTGCCACAAGAAGTTAAGCATCTGGTGCTGGAAAAACGGCGACTACGGAGAGTGTGGCAAACAAGCCGTCACCCAACAGATAAATATTTTTATAATAAAGCATCAGCCGAATTAAAACGCTTTATTTCTAATATTGAAAATGAAACGGTGCAGCAGCAACTGGAAAATCTTTCACCATCTGCTAGAAATGAATATTCTTTGTGGAAAATGCTAAAGACAAACAAAAAACCTCAACAGGCAGAATACCCATTAAAAACTGCTTCTGGGACATGGGCTAAAACTGATGAAGAAAGAGCTGATGCATATGGAAACTTCCTTAAGGATGTGTTCACACCAAACAGTGATATAACTTCTAGTATAGATGAAGAAGTAACTTCCTACCTGGAAAGTGATCTACAATTGAGCCCTTCAATTCGATGTTGCACACCAGAAGAAATAAAGCGGGAAATTCTTAATTTGGAACTAAAGAAAGCGCCAGGATATGATCTCATAACATCTGAGGTCCTGCGGCAACTACCCCGAAGGGGAATAATGTTCATTACATTACTCTTTAATAGCATATTAAGAACAAACTACTATCCAGATATCTGGAAAGTTTCACAGATAACAATGGTACCTAAACCGGGAAAACCACAACACTTGACTTCGTCGTACAGACCTATAAGCCTTCTCCCTGTGATGTCAAAATTGTTTGAAAAAATACTCTTGAAACGTTTAAATGTGTGCTTGAAAAATAAGAACATAATTCCGGAACATCAGTTTGGATTCCGTGGCAAGCACTCCACGATAGAACAAGTTCATAGGGTTTGCGACAAGATAAGAACAACTCTCGAAAATAAAGAATACTGTTCTGGAGTCTTCCTTGATGTGCAGCAAGCTTTTGATAAAGTTTGGCATAAAGGGCTTCTCTTCAAAATAAAGCAAGCATTACCTCATAATATGTACCTCTTAATAAAGTCGTACATCGAGTCCAGAATATTTTTCGTAAAAGTCAATGATGCAACTTCAAAATTCTTTGATATAAAGGCAGGTGTTCCACAAGGATCTGTGATCGGACCAACACTGTACCTGATATATACAGCTGACGTCCCTACATCAGAAGAAGTCACCACAGCCACTTTTGCAGATGACACAGCAATACTAGCTTCGAGTGCCGACCCCGGGAGAGCTTCACAAAAATCCCAGAAACACCTTGATAAGATACATGCTTGGATGAACAACTGGAGGATAAAAGCTAGCGCATCAAAGTCACAGCATATCACCTTTACCCTTAGGAAAGATGATTGCCCTGAAGTTAAACTAGGGGCAGATGTTCTCCCACATGGCACGGTAGTAAAATACCTTGGATTCCATCTAGACCGCAAGCAGACATGGAAAGTCCATATCCAGAAAAAACGCGATGAGCTGAATCTCAAATTCCGATCCTTGCAATGGTTATTAGGCAGACAGTCTAGACTATCTGTAAATAATAAAGCACTTATCTACAAAACCGTTTTGAAACCGATTTGGACATACGGAATACCACTCTGGGGAACTGCAAAAAGGACAAACATAGAGATACTGCAAATATACCAAAACATTATACTAAAAACTATAACAGAAGCTCCATGGTTTACCAAAACAATAGAAGTACATAAATACCTGCAAATACCTACCATACAGGAGGAAGTGACCAAGGCGACTGAGAGCTACAATGCTCGTGTAAAAAAACATGAAAACAAGCTCGCGTCCGTACTGTGCGAACCACTACAGACACGACGCCTCAAAAGAGCTCATACGTGGGACAACTTGGCCTACTAGCAACCTAATAAAGGCAACCCAACACCGGAAGGGAATGCCTTAAACCATAAAATCTCATGGATAAAAACTGCTTATGGTCGAAAGACCGATTGCATGTTGGCAAGGATATAAAAAAAAAAAAAAAAAAAAAACATCGATATAAATATTGATATTTTAGCTTCGACATTATCGGTTTCCAATATATATTAATGCTACTATAATCTATCTAGGGATGCAATGTAAGATTGTTTTATAAGTAAAGGTACCTATTCACAAAAATAATACATGTTTAGTTCAAAGACAAAATATACGAGTGTTTAAAATTTTAGGCACTCTGTTTAAAACTTATTTTCAAAAAATACTTTTGAAAAATATCGATATTTTAGCTAATAAATAATATCGATAATATCATACCGGTGCACTAAATACCGATATTATTAATATCGATATAAATGGATTCTCGTTTTATCCTTGCAACCACAGACCAACTAGAGATACTACGTATGCTTGCAACTTGCGACCCTTTTCTTTGTTTACTAAACTCTAACCTACCAAACCAACTAAACAAAATAGACGTGCCATATTTCTTGCCAAAAATTAGACTGATTTTTATCAAAATGTTTGAGAGTATAGTTAGTAATATAAAAAGGAAATTTAGCAAATCTTTGGAAAATAATGAAGTTGTTAGCAAGGGCACCAGTGAGAAATCCGGAATCAAGAGAAGTTTACAGTTTTTCAGCACGAAATTTCACCTGTTGCCTGATCCACCGTCTCCCGAAAACATCTTCGATACAGCCTTAAGCCCTCGGGCAACAGGCACTGCAGAATGTGCCAGGACGGAAATAGACTGGCCAACAACCATAGATAGCAATCCTAACATTTTGGATAAATTTACACAAATTGTTACCTTAAAACACGTAAAACCCTTGGTTTATAAAGTATGAATGTGCAAAGTTATTATATTTTTTCAAATATTTTTATGTACCTACCTACTTAAGCAGTTTTTTATAAAACAATTTATATTTGTCAGAAGCGGAATGACAGAGAAGAAATCAGAAGACGTCTTGCCATGGGCACTGAGAATGAAGAAAACTACTATAGCCTGGGTCACGTGGACCGTCCTGGGAGAAAGCCTAGCCTGCAACAAAGACTGCAAAGTGGTAAGATCTGTGTTGTATAAATAATTAGTGTTCATATTGCTTTGCTATCCAAACTGTTTTCTCAATGTTTGCTTTCAATAATTCACCTTGGACCATACTATGGTATAAAACATTACTATTATCATTATATTCAATGTCCAAGACCCAAATGATAAAAATATGCCAGCCGACAGAGACAGGGCGAGAGTGAGTTTTTTTTTTATAAAACTTAACTAAGTTATGCATATTGGTAGTAATATACTTAATCTGTATATGGTATGGTCTGTAAAGCATCATCGAAGCTATTTGTGTATCATGTAATTTGTGCATCATTGTGATTGTTTTATTCTATGCTCACACAGGGATGAATCTTCAGATATGTTTTATGAACGAAACTGCATCGGACAATGAATCTCAGGCATCTGAAATTGAGAAACCTGTAAATAGTAACAGTCAGAATCTCACAAAGTCAAGCATATTTAGCAAGTCTAATTTTAGTCTAAACAACCATCCGTACCAGACACGGCCCTTGTCCGTTAGTGTTACCAAACAAGACAAAATAGGCACAGTTCAAAGTGGTAAGTGGTTTTATATTATTTGTAATAGTTAAATGTTTACCTAAGTTGTAGCTAAGTGTATAATGTAAAAAAAATATTTAAATTTTTTGTAGGCTCCAAATTGCGGCCATCATCCCTATCACTGAAGACTCCAAAGTCACGGTCCACTAACTCCCTCGGCCACATAGAGCTCAGGGAGTCAGACTTCCACGCTCTGCAAGCCACCCTGCAGACTGAGGCTAGGATTGCTTTAGCCTCAGCAAAGGAAATGGCAAGAGTGGAAATGGACGTAAGTTTACCAATTTCTTTAAAAAGCATGTTTTAAAAGGCTCAAAACTTGACTACTGGTCAGTCAGTAGTAGTATATTAAGCATGCGGTTGGACTAAGGAAAGGGATCCCCTTTCCTTAGTATATAAAACACTTAGTTTTTTTTTTCTGAAAATGCGCAAAATCATCGTGTTTGCAATGGTAATGGATAAATCTTCGAAATAGTAATGAAAAAAAAAAACAGAAAAATTTTGGTCGATTTTGTATGGGCAAAAGACTCTTGACGAATTTCGGAGTCACTTTAGTATGGAGTTGGACTTGTAAAATTTTCAACTTATTTTGTACTAAAGGAAAGGGGGTTCATACTTAGAAAAAAATTCAAGTTTTTTTCAGTATAGACTTGGGACCGGATACTTAAAACTTAGGAATACGCAGAACCGACTTGCTACGGTTAGGTTAGCAAGGAGCGACCGAAGGGAGCGAACTTGCGGTATTGTTGTATATAATATTTACACATGCGAAATTCAAATTTTTTTGCGTTTTTTAATTATTCTGGCGAAAGTATTCATTTTTAATAAAGTTTTAATGAATTCGCGTATGTAAAAAACCATTTCCCACATTGTAATACAACGTTTTTTGAAGACAGACCTACTGATTCTGTGTCTAAGGACATAAAGGCCAAAAATCAAGTTAGGTCCTGGAAAAATTTATCAATAAAAAATTTTTAAAGTAAATTTTTAAGTTTAAAAAAAAAAATCTTTTCATTACTATTTCGAAGATTTGTGCATTACCACTGCACACCACGATGATTTTGCGCATTTTCAGAAAAAAAAACTAAGTGTTTTATAAGGGACCCCCTTTCCTATATTAGGTAACATCTTATTCATAATTATCTATCACTATGCACAAGATGCCATTGATTTGTTTAAACGATCATAATAAGAAGGCAAATTTTAAGTTAATCGCGAACCAGCTAAGCACCGTCAATAATGCATATTCCACAAACCTTGTTTTGTGACCTTGACTTGAGATTGTCTTGATTTTTTATCATGCCTTCATTTAGTTAGAGACGCAACTTTCTGCAGCGCGGAGTTTACTGGCTAATACGCGCTTCCCTAAGAGGGCATCTATATCATTATATGAGATTAGTAGGTATCCAAAATAAGGTACGCGCATATTAGGACGGGCCGCAGCGCTCCTTAACATTTTCTAGGAACTATCGCACACAATGCCCGGTCGCAGCGCATCGCAATATTGCGCCCGTGGGATGCGGCCCGTCCCGCCCCGCTGATACAGAGTGCTAAGCAGTGAACAGTTCTGATTCAAATTCTTGTATGAAAATTGCCCCATTGCGCTGCGGCCCGGCCCGTCTAGTGTGCTATGGAACATTTTGCGATGCGCTGCGGCCCGTCCTAATATTGAAGTAGGTAGGTGTCAGTAATCAGTAATGGTTGTCCGGCCGCAGCGGTCGCGGCGCGCGCGCGGCTCGTCGCCGGTGACGGACATGCTGCGCCGCAGCCTGCTGAAGGCGCGCGCGCCGCTGCCCGCCGACCGCCGCCGCGCCTCGCGCCACTTCCTCACCGACATGAACATTGCTCAGCTGCAGGTAATCATCTTACTACTTATAGGGAAACTACCATAGTCGACCCGACGAACTTCTTACCGCCTAACATAATTTTATGCATGCATAATACAAATAAACCTCTTGAATCACTCTAGCTATAAAAAAATCCGTTAAAATTCTAAAATCCGTTAAAGATTTGGTTTTATATTGTAGTGATGAGAAATTACAGGTCAGCAAGGTCTCACAGAGTCACTAAAAGACATCCTGTGGGCCCATTGTGCTTCTCCAATGGGTATGAATGAAAATCGGTATAATAATCGTTAATTTGGACAGATGCTCAAACAAAATTTTAAATTTATCTAATTTAATAAGTAATTTTCATACCGTTTAAAAACCTCATTAAAACGTTCAACCCTCAATTCTGGACATGTTTTTTCCCCACAGATCGTCTCACAAACTGGTCTTATGCAATTCAACTCACTCCATCATTCAGTGCACTCCCTTACCTTCTCTGGGTCGTGCAATCTCCTTGTGTGTGGGTCAGTCTTCTCTGCGTCTTCTGGCGAACTATTGCCACTCGAGAACTTTGTCCCCATCGATCATCAGTTGCTTATGATTGACAATAAACGTAATCAATAATTTTACAATGTTATGTTAGTTCGGTGTAAGACTAGGACACGCGTAAGATTCACGCCGAGGTGTTTATATTTGCTGTTATACCTTTATTGTTGGTATTCAATAATGATTCCGTGATATCTCTACATTGTATTTTACAATGCAACAAATCTACAGTGGCGGACACGGTCGGCGTAACACTTCCGGTTTTTCTGTATTGCAAAATAGCTCTTGTTCTTTGGTAATACAGCCTAGGGCTGACGAAACCATAGACAAGTCTGTTACGGCCTCCTAGTCCGTGACTGTACGTTTAGCTCTCCGATAAATAAATCGAATGGAGTTACAAAAGTTTATTGAATCTTATGTAACTCAAGAGATAGGTATTATAAATTTGATGTTACGTAAAGAAGGTAGACAAAGATTTATGATGAATGCTACCCTTCTCTGGCCCTCTACCTAATTAAAAAAAGAAAGTGAAATGGCTTTTCTATTAAAATTTGTTCCTGATCTTTCAAAAGTTATAATTAATAGTAATAACTTAGTATTATGTTTGTAGCTTTCCATCAGTATCTATATTCTATTGAATCGAATTCGTAACTAGGCAACTATCTGGCTTGAAAAACATTTATGATTTTAATTTTTATTTAGTATATATACAGTCTTAAATCACAATTTATTTCTGCTCCATTTGAATTTGAATATAAGCCAGCAATGTAAGTTAACTCAATCGATAAAGATTTCGACGTCATGGGGCCTTGCGGCTGCCTGGCGGCTCTTTACGTCCGCCCGTACGTAATTACCAACTACCAACAATGAGCATTGTCTGACCTCCCCGATTTGCTGATCTTGTTCTTGTCTTGTCCATGATATTATTTATTTTTAATAGGTTTTTATAGTGACGAGAGTATATTTAGAAAACGTCATGCTGTCGCCTCCGAACCGCTAACGGCGGAGAGATTTTTTTTTTATGACATTTGCGCTTCGGGGGAAAACGTTTTTCACTACATAAATCTTAGCTAATCACGATGATTTTGATGTCCATCGCTTCAGCATTAAATATTCTAGGTTTATACGTTTTTTTATATGCATTGGTTTCGAAAAACAAACAACTTAATCCGAAGTGATTTTATCACAATATCTCTGTATTTCAGGGGCCTATAAGTCCGAATCTATGTCGAATTTTGAATAAAGGAAAACGTACAAACCTAGTTTTTTATACTGTTAGTAACATACTTAAACTTCATGGCAATTGGAAAATAATTAGTAGTGGAAAAACATTTTCTCTTTTTGTATGGACGCTTACGGAGTGTATTGTAGTCTTAAATTGTTTTGTTAAAATCATAAGTGTTTTGGATTCACATGCCATAATGCATATTATTACGGACGAATTCCTAGTTTGTCCCTGTATTCTTAATTGAAGGCGAACAAAACTAAAATTTCGTAAAAAAAAGGTGCAGACAGATTCAATAATATAATAATTTAATATTTGTAGACACAGACAGTCACTTAGTTCAAACACCCCAGTGCTGACGCTACAAGCATTTATTTTGAGACTGTAGTGATTATAAATCCTGCGACTTCTTTATATTTTGCCTCACCTAGCCCTCACCTTTTCTAGATACTATACCTACATCATTTATAGGTCCAAAATGTTGTTGCAGGTGATAGTAAACGAGCTGCACTCCCAGATCGAGTCCCTGAACGAGTCCCTCGTGCAGCTGCTGATGGCGCGCGACGAGCTGCACATGGGGCAGGACGCCATGCTGGTCGACATCGAGGACCTCACGCGCTACCTGTGAGTAGTGCTCGCTGCGGGCAGAGCGACGAGCTGCACATGGGGCAGGACGCCATGCTGGTCGACATCGAGGACCTCACGCGCTACCTGTGAGTAGTGCTCGCTGCGGGCAGAGCGACGAGCTGCACATGGGGCAGGACGCCATGCTGGTCGACATAGAGGACCTCACGCGCTACCTGTGAGTAGTGCTCGCTGCGGGCAGAGCGACGAGCTGCACTCGGGCAGGACGCCATGCTGGTCGACATCGAGGACCTCACGCGCTACCTGTGAGTAGTGCTCGCTGCGGGCAGAGCGACGAGCTGCACTCGGGCAGGACGCCATGCTGGTCGACATAGAGGACCTCACGCGCTACCTGTGAGTAGTGCTCGCTGCGGGCAGAGCGACGAGCTGCACTCGGGCAGGACGCCATGCTGGTCGACATAGAGGACCTCACGCGCTACCTGTGAGTAGTGCTCGCTGCGGGCAGAGCGACGAGCTGCACTCGGGCAGGACGCCATGCTGGTCGACATCGAGGACCTCACGCGCTACCTGTGAGTAGTGCTCGCTGCGGGCAGAGCGACGAGCTGCACTCGGGCAGGACGCCATGCTGGTCGACATCGAGGACCTCACGCGCTACCTGTGAGTAGTGCTCGCTGCGGGCAGAGCGACGAGCTGCACTCGGGCAGGACGCCATGCTGGTCGACATCGAGGACCTCACGCGCTACCTGTGAGTAGTGCTCGCTGCGGGCAGAGCGACGAGCTGCACTCGGGCAGGACGCCATGCTGGTCGACATAGAGGACCTCACGCGCTACCTGTGAGTAGTGCTCGCTGCGGGCAGAGCGACGAGCTGCACTCGGGCAGGACGCCATGCTGGTCGACATAGAGGACCTCACGCGCTACCTGTGAGTAGTGCTCGCTGCGGGCAGAGCGACGAGCTGCACTCGGGCAGGACGCCATGCTGGTCGACATCGAGGACCTCACGCGCTACCTGTGAGTAGTGCTCGCTGCGGGCAGAGCGACGAGCTGCACTCGGGCAGGACGCCATGCTGGTCGACATAGAGGACCTCACGCGCTACCTGTGAGTAGTGCTCGCTGCGGGCAGAGCGCCGAGCTGCACTCGGGCAGGACGCCATGCTGGTCGACATAGAGGACCTCACGCGCTACCTGTGAGTAGTGCTCGCTGCGGGCAGAGCGACGAGCTGCACTCGGGCAGGACGCCATGCTGGTCGACATAGAGGACCTCACGCGCTACCTGTGAGTAGTGCTCGCTGCGGGCAGAGCGACGAGCTGCACTCGGGCAGGACGCCATGCTGGTCGACATAGAGGACCTCACGCGCTACCTGTGAGTAGTGCTCGCTGCGGGCAGAGCGACGAGCTGCACTCGGGCAGGACGCCATGCTGGTCGACATAGAGGACCTCACGCGCTACCTGTGAGTAGTGCTCGCTGCGGGCAGAGCGACGAGCTGCACTCGGGCAGGACGCCATGCTGGTCGACATAGAGGACCTCACGCGCTACGTGTGAGTAGTGCTCGCTGCGGGCAGAGCGACGAGCTGCACTCGGGCAGGACGCCATGCTGGTCGACATAGAGGACCTCACGCGCTACCTGTGAGTAGTGCTCGCTGCGGGCAGAGCGACGAGCTGCACTCGGGCAGGACGCCATGCTGGTCGACATCGAGGACCTCACGCGCTACCTGTGAGTAGTGCTCGCTGCGGGCAGAGCGACGAGCTGCACTCGGGCAGGACGCCATGCTGGTCGACATCGAGGACCTCACGCGCTACCTGTGAGTAGTGCTCGCTGCGGGCAGAGCGACGAGCTGCACTCGGGCAGGACGCCATGCTGGTCGACATAGAGGACCTCACGCGCTACCTGTGAGTAGTGCTCGCTGCGGGCAGAGCGACGAGCTGCACTCGGGCAGGACGCCATGCTGGTCGACATAGAGGACCTCACGCGCTACCTGTGAGTAGTGCTCGCTGCGGGCAGAGCGACGAGCTGCACTCGGGCAGGACGCCATGCTGGTCGACATCGAGGACCTCACGCGCTACCTGTGAGTAGTGCTCGCTGCGGGCAGAGCGACGAGCTGCACTCGGGCAGGACGCCATGCTGGTCGACATAGAGGACCTCACGCGCTACCTGTGAGTAGTGCTCGCTGCGGGCAGAGCGACGAGCTGCACTCGGGCAGGACGCCATGCTGGTCGACATAGAGGACCTCACGCGCTACCTGTGAGTAGTGCTCGCTGCGGGCAGAGCGACGAGCTGCACTCGGGCAGGACGCCATGCTGGTCGACATAGAGGACCTCACGCGCTACCTGTGAGTAGTGCTCGCTGCGGGCAGAGCGACGAGCTGCACTCGGGCAGGACGCCATGCTGGTCGACATAGAGGACCTCACGCGCTACCTGTGAGTAGTGCTCGCTGCGGGCAGAGCGACGAGCTGCACTCGGGCAGGACGCCATGCTGGTCGACATAGAGGACCTCACGCGCTACCTGTGAGTAGTGCTCGCTGCGGGCAGAGCGACGAGCTGCACTCGGGCAGGACGCCATGCTGGTCGACATAGAGGACCTCACGCGCTACGTGTGAGTAGTGCTCGCTGCGGGCAGAGCGACGAGCTGCACTCGGGCAGGACGCCATGCTGGTCGACATAGAGGACCTCACGCGCTACCTGTGAGTAGTGCTCGCTGCGGGCAGAGCGACGAGCTGCACTCGGGCAGGACGCCATGCTGGTCGACATAGAGGACCTCACGCGCTACCTGTGAGTAGTGCTCGCTGCGGGCAGAGCGACGAGCTGCACTCGGGCAGGACGCCATGCTGGTCGACATAGAGGACCTCACGCGCTACCTGTGAGTAGTGCTCGCTGCGGGCAGAGCGACGAGCTGCACTCGGGCAGGACGCCATGCTGGTCGACATAGAGGACCTCACGCGCTACCTGTGAGTAGTGCTCGCTGCGGGCAGAGCGACGAGCTGCACTCGGGCAGGACGCCATGCTGGTCGACATAGAGGACCTCACGCGCTACCTGTGAGTAGTGCTCGCTGCGGGCAGAGCGACGAGCTGCACTCGGGCAGGACGCCATGCTGGTCGACATAGAGGACCTCACGCGCTACCTGTGAGTAGTGCTCGCTGCGGGCAGAGCGACGAGCTGCACTCGGGCAGGACGCCATGCTGGTCGACATAGAGGACCTCACGCGCTACCTGTGAGTAGTGCTCGCTGCGGGCAGAGCGACGAGCTGCACTCGGGCAGGACGCCATGCTGGTCGACATAGAGGACCTCACGCGCTACCTGTGAGTAGTGCTCGCTGCGGGCAGAGCGACGAGCTGCACTCGGGCAGGACGCCATGCTGGTCGACATCGAGGACCTCACGCGCTACCTGTGAGTAGTGCTCGCTGCGGGCAGAGCGACGAGCTGCACTCGGGCAGGACGCCATGCTGGTCGACATCGAGGACCTCACGCGCTACCTGTGAGTAGTGCTCGCTGCGGGCAGAGCGACGAGCTGCACTCGGGCAGGACGCCATGCTGGTCGACATAGAGGACCTCACGCGCTACCTGTGAGTAGTGCTCGCTGCGGGCAGAGCGACGAGCTGCACTCGGGCAGGACGCCATGCTGGTCGACATAGAGGACCTCACGCGCTACCTGTGAGTAGTGCTCGCTGCGGGCAGAGTGACGAGCTGCACTCGGGCAGGACGCCATGCTGGTCGACATAGAGGACCTCACGCGCTACCTGTGAGTAGTGCTCGCTGCGGGCAGAGCGACGAGCTGCACTCGGGCAGGACGCCATGCTGGTCGACATAGAGGACCTCACGCGCTACCTGTGAGTAGTGCTCGCTGCGGGCAGAGCGACGAGCTGCACTCGGGCAGGACGCCATGCTGGTCGACATAGAGGACCTCACGCGCTACCTGTGAGTAGTGCTCGCTGCGGGCAGAGCGACGAGCTGCACTCGGGCAGGACGCCATGCTGGTCGACATAGAGGACCTCACGCGCTACCTGTGAGTAGTGCTCGCTGCGGGCAGAGCGACGAGCTGCACTCGGGCAGGACGCCATGCTGGTCGACATAGAGGACCTCACGCGCTACCTGTGAGTAGTGCTCGCTGCGGGCAGAGCGACGAGCTGCACTCGGGCAGGACGCCATGCTGGTCGACATAGAGGACCTCACGCGCTACCTGTGAGTAGTGCTCGCTGCGGGCAGAGCGACGAGCTGCACTCGGGCAGGACGCCATGCTGGTCGACATCGAGGACCTCACGCGCTACCTGTGAGTAGTGCTCGCTGCGGGCAGAGCGACGAGCTGCACTCGGGCAGGACGCCATGCTGGTCGACATCGAGGACCTCACGCGCTACCTGTGAGTAGTGCTCGCTGCGGGCAGAGCGACGAGCTGCACTCGGGCAGGACGCCATGCTGGTCGACATAGAGGACCTCACGCGCTACCTGTGAGTAGTGCTCGCTGCGGGCAGAGCGACGAGCTGCACTCGGGCAGGACGCCATGCTGGTCGACATAGAGGACCTCACGCGCTACCTGTGAGTAGTGCTCGCTGCGGGCAGAGCGACGAGCTGCACTCGGGCAGGACGCCATGCTGGTCGACATCGAGGACCTCACGCGCTACCTGTGAGTAGTGCTCGCTGCGGGCAGAGCGACGAGCTGCACTCGGGCAGGACGCCATGCTGGTCGACATAGAGGACCTCACGCGCTACCTGTGAGTAGTGCTCGCTGCGGGCAGAGCGACGAGCTGCACAGGCGGCATATACCTATTTTTTTTACTTCTATCGATATTTTAAGGGGTATGATTCTAACTGTCTTATTCATAAAGATACAGTACATTTTAAGTAGCATTACTGCAGGTCTACTTCTCTGGTTTGTTGTATGGTAAATACGTGACATCCAGTCTAAATTGACATACGTCAAATAACTAAAATGCTCTTTAACTTTTTATGAATAACAGGGTAACAGTATTGTTTTGTTCTAGGGGCGTAAAGGAGCAAAACAAAAAAGCAAAGGGCACCAATAAATCGGCTGTCGGGAGACTGGCGACGCTTGTAAGCAAATAAACTGCATTTTACCATACAAGGTGTTTATTAAATAAACGCAAAATGACATTGCAATATTTAAATAAAAAAAGGATTTAAATTTTTTTTTAATGATCATACCGGGATGTTAATGTTTTTTTTTTTTTTTAACTTGTTGGTTTGTCGGAGCGTTACTTAATAAACACATTGTATATTTCGAGCCGGAGCTTGTTGCCCGAGAGGTTTTTACAATCAACAATACAAAATCTGTTGCGGTACGATGAGTTATGTTGGTCAAACTGATAAAATATTGTGTTGAAATATTATTTTTAAAAAGGACATCATTTACTATAGAACATGGCACAGCTATAAATACACTGTATTTTTTATAATTGTGATGTTGACTAAAGTATTTTCATTTTCTTGCTAAAACAACAACAAGAAAATACTACAATTACTCGTTCAACGAAATATTGCAAGGATTAATGTGCTCTTTTTATTACTGGAGTATTTTGAGAGTATTTTGTGTATACGAGTATTGATATTCTGAACTAAATGTACAGTTTCATCTGACACATACATACTCTGTTACAAACAATACTTTACTAATGCAATTAGAAACATGCGTACTACCATAATATAATAAATCGGTCGCATGTTTCTGTACATTATATATCTCTAAGCTGATCTAAATGTTTCTGATCTTATCCAATGTGGATGTTTTTGCTAGTGAAGTAAGATAAAGTTTCCCTGGATGTTCAATACAAAAAAAAACGCCGTTTATATCCTCTTGATGTGGAATAGCTCAATGTTTTATAATATTTAACTATGATATGATATTATGATATAATTTTACCAGCTGTCCCGGCTTACTTCGTCACGCCATATAATATAAGATACTACTAAAGACTTAGCTCTATAGACTATGTTCTTTTGACTGCCCAGAATGGGCAAATAAAAAAACAAACAATAACAACAAACCACCTGTCAAAATATGTAAACAACGGAAAAAATATTGCACCTTGGGTTACATTATTTGAGTTTAAATAAGGATCCCTAATTTTTTTGAAAATTTAATATAGCCTATGACACTCGGGGATAGTGTAACCTCCAACCAGTAAAATAATTTTTTAAATCGGTTCAGTATTTCCGGAGCCTATTCGTTACAAACAAACAAACAAATCTTTCCTCTTTATAATATTGGTATAGATTATATTGGATACTGTGTCTCTCTCATACATAGTGCGTCAATAGGGAGAAGGTAGATTAACAAGCGACTTTGCTCTCTGTCTTATTCCGTCATTTTCATACAAATAGATGCATTAGGTATATAAAGTATTTAGTGAATTATATTCGCGTTATCATCCGAACCCACCTAGATTTATACTTGCGACTGTTTAGTCAGATAGTTCTATTTTCATATTAGTGCTTATTGATAGATTCGTCGCTAGGCTTATCAACGAAAGTTTTGAAAACAGATATTTGCAGTAAATTTTTCGAACGTAATGAAACTCCAAGAACGGGCGGTGGTCACCGAGATCTCGGGCAACTATTGTTCTTGTTCTTAATTCCGTAGACATACCACGTACAGAAATATTTCTGTTATTCTCATTCTGGCTATGTTTTAGTTAGAGGCTCCCATTTTATTATTAGTTTTTTTTTATATTCTAGATTAATATTTAGTTTTGCCATGGTATACAGACTCTGAGGTACTAAAAAATAAACATACCCATATAATTATGTATTATTCTATTTGTAATCTATACTTGAGAATTTTAATCAAAATATACCCTCCGCTGAAATATACGTGTTTCTAAATGAAGCAAAAGCTCATATAGCCCTAATTGGTTTTCAAGTAAAAAAAAAAAACAATTTTAAAAGCAAGCCAAAACTTATATGTACCTATTCTAAATTATGTTTTTCAGTCATTAAAATTATTTGAGTTTAAATTTTCAGCAGCACGTACTCTTTTTGCGCTTAGTAAAAATCACGTTGTATAATATTTATTGATGTCCAAACCACAATTCTTCCCTCCAGATTAATATTTATTTATTAATGTCTTACTTAACCTAACAAAAGTAAGTCGATAAAGACTTTGACACAATTTTTTTGTTGTGTTACACAATTTTAATAACATCCAAAGAGTCTGTTATCGGTAATATTTTGATAAGTAGTAGAACTTTAGTTATAGTAGAAACAAATATCCATAAGACTTTTATTATAATCAAGATCTCAGTATAGTGATGGTGGCTGACTTTAGGCGACTTCTATCTTTGATTTTGAAAGTTTAGTTAGATAGGTAAGAATTTGGTATTATACCAGAGAGCCAGCTTCTTTTTTTTACATCTAGATTCTGTGACTATGTGCGTATTTTTATGGTACCTTATTTCATCTTTTTTTTATCATAAAATTGATTAATATGTCTACGGACGAATGTAGTAATGATAAAATTGAAGTTTAGTTTCTGAGGTTCTCGGCATTTGTGGTTGAGGGGCATCTTAGCCCTAGACACAGGTTTCTCCTAATTCGGGGCGCTAGCAGTGTAGCGTTATCATAAGTTCCTGTTTTTGTTATAATTATAAATAGGTTTAGTTTATTATTAAGAACCAGAATTTAAGTTACCATTTAGTTGTGATTTACATAAATTGTTTTTCCTAAGCAAACTTGTTCCCTATATTTTTTGTGTACAGTTGTTTTCACGTTTTACTTTTTAAATTGAGCAATCACCAAAAATATACCTACACTTCAGCTGTGCCTAGCAGTGTTAACCGCAGTAAAAAGTAGCCTATGTGTTAATCCAGGGTGCCAGCTAACCCTATACCAAATTTAATTTAAATCGCTCCAGCCGTTTGGACGTGAAGAAGTAACAAACATACACACTCACAAACTTTCGCCTTTATAATATAAGATATTAATGAGATTTTAGAGAATGTCATTTCGTAAGTGACGTACGTGTACGTACTAAGTATGATACCATGAAGCTCCTAAAACCTTAACAGTTATGTAGATGGCAACTCTGCTGCAGATTACTAAATGTTATACAATATGCCAACTTATATGTATATTGACTTAATATTTGCATATAACAGAATTAAAATCCAAAAATAAAATAAAAAATAATTTTAGCATAGGGTTTGGTCTCTTCTATTATTTAAAACAAAACATGTATCAGATGGACAAACCGCTACGCATCCCAATATTATAAATCCAATAGTTTGTGAGGGTGTTTGGATATTTGGAGGTTATTTTCACGCAGCAATGAAACTTTACTTTGTTAAATATTATATCAAAATAGCACATTTCCTATGATTTAAAAAGAAATTATACATGTATGTATATTGTGAAAATGTCTGCACACTTTCATGCTTTACTATTTAGGATTTAAAAGATGTAACTATTACGTATATTTAAAATTAATTACTTATTAACAAAACTATAATGTAATTATCTAATTAACTACTCTTAATTTTTTTTAATAACTCTGATACATATTTATCTAAGTTTGAAAAAAAATGTAATTGTTCCATCTGCGTATTCTAATATTAGTGGTTCGGCCGGCGCCGGCGCAGCTGCCTCCAGTGCCGGGGACTTGTTCTAGATTACTAGTACACAATATGTCAAGTTTTTTCTGAGCGCTGCTTAAATGTCGGCAGCCAAGCAAGTAAAACATTTGTAATTGGAGGTACAGGGTAGATGGGGGGTAGGAACAATTATAAGCACAGTAGTGCCTAGACTACATACATAAGTAGAACGAATTTCGATGAGAATCTACGTCTTGTGATTATAGTTTATAAAGTAATATTTCTTTTTTGCTTTATATAAAGGGCAGATAGACAGGAAAGTAAATTAGCGCCATACGCCGCGCTTCATTTAGTTGCTGCATTGCTTGATACAAAATACTTATCTATTAGTTTATCGTAAATCTTATTAGTTAAAGTTAGACAAAACCTAAGTGCCTTAAGCTAAAATGTAGTTCATCCTAAGCTAAGCTTTTAGATTATTGTCAAATAAAATCTAATTGTACAGTGTTACTTTATGTTACAGTTTATATTTAATTACTTAGCACAGAAAATATACATACATATTTATATAATTGCTTCGAAAGCATTTAACATTTTTTCTTAAATAATAACTGTCGGACAGAACAGCGCTCAGAATAATAAATGTATTGTAATCGATTATTTAGCATTCTCGCAGCCCATAACTTGGCGTAGCGAGTGGTCGCGCCATGATCTGTGCCTACGCCGCGCCGGCCGCAGCCGCATGCGGCCACAACAAACAAACCAACACATAATATCATATAATTTTAATAGAATACAAATTAGTGTAAATAAGGCCCGCTTGCACCAACGTGAAATGTTATTAAGAGCCAGTTTACAGCGATGCTAGCGCCATTCGCGAAAAATATTTATATCTTCTAAATTAAGCCAAATATCAAAAAATGAGGCACTGTATGACACTAGATAATGTAGCCTAGTATTTTTAGGGCACTTCTGTACAGCTTTTAGGTTGAAGGCCAAAGAAAGCTACAAAGTGCTACTAAAAGTGGCCACTTTTGGCAACAATCCATGTTTTTTTTTGTTCTTTTTATTTAGGACTACTTTGCTGTGCTTAAAAAATACTAGGCTACATTATCTCGTGTCATACAGTGCCACATTTTTGATATTTGCCTTAGTTTAGAAGATATTAATCTTTTTCGCGAATGGCGCTAGCATCGCTGTAAACTGGCTTAAGAGCAAACGATACAAAGTTATGCACTTTCAATCTATTTAGCTGTTAAATATAGAATAGATAGAAACAACAATAAAGAATCCCTATCGTAAGTGGTTTTAGCAAGTAAGATAATAAAAAAGCTGTGCAAAATATTATGAAAGATGTTTTTTAATTATTAAGTATCGTATAATAGTAATAATAATATACAGTACAAACGCTTATATCAGTTTCATATATTAAACAATTAGTTCTTTGATTAGAATGTGGTACGATTTTATATGTTTGCATATTCACTTTGTTGAAAAAGCAAATTTTACCAAAATATAGAATATAAAATTAAAGCTAAAAAGCTAAAGCTAGCTAGCTAAAAGCTAGTTCAAATTTTATTGACAGTAAACCTTAATTAAATATGTTACATAACACTCCCCTGAATATTTTGAAGACGATTTTAAATAGTCCTTTCAACTTATTATGTTAAGAAACATGCACTAGTTTAACGTGGACTTAAACCTTTATGGAAGTATTCGGGAATTCCACGAATACTTCCTTATACACAGTACACCAGTGTTAGTTTGTTTGAATTGTCTTGCTAGGTAAATATTAGTTGTTGGTGGAAGCGGGCTAAAACTAAAGTATTAATGGTCAGTTGATCACGCACATGATTCCGAACATTTTACTACAGCTACTCAGTCTCCGCTATCTTTTTTTAATGTTTTTAATTATGAAATGTATCTATGACGGCCTTGTTGACCGTATACAGGCGTTATTAGTAAACTGATGCAGGTAATGTGATTGCTTGGCGTGCTTGTTAACAAATTCTTACCAAAAATGTGATAAATATAATCAAAAATAAAGGGATATAAATCAAAGAAATTGTTTTTTCCATTACAATAAAATAAATGTCTGTAGTGCTAATATTTTGTTTAGCTTAAACGAACAAGCAACAGCTTAATTAAGATTTTCTCAAAACTCTTACTTGATTTTTTATTTATAGATAGTATAAAGAGGGGGGTGAACAAGAAAGTGTAAGGAATGTAAAGTAAATATTACGTCGTCTCGCACTCTGCCTTATAAACGAATTAAAGAAAAAGTTATGATTGCCGTTGATTATCTACTATACAGTGTGTCCGAGGAAGTTATAGCATATTTAAGGGTGTATTAGAATACAAAAATCATAGATGATCAATTTCATCGACGAAAACACCACCTGGGTGGTCGCAGACCCCCCCCCTCTCAATATGATGTTTTTAATAAAAAAATTGCAATTCGACCCCGCCTACTTTTAAATTTACAGTTAAAGATCTGGGCTCACAGAAGCTTCATGAAGGTCTTGATCGAAGGCTAAGTTGTAAGGCTACCTAAGTTACTAACAAATTAACCAAGTATTGCCTTTACTTAAAAAAAAAATGCATTTTTTTTTAGTTTTTCAAAGTTATCACAAGAAATGCAAATACTTATTTTTTTTATTTTTTGTTAGCTTTTGAGTTGTTCTCCAAAATAATACTAGATGTATTACTTCAGAAATTATCAACTACCAAAAAGTCCCTTCGCTTTTACCTTTTAATTATAGCTTTCAGTTTAACCCACTTTTATTACAAAATAAAGTCAATACTTAATTATTTTGTTAATTACTTAGGTAGCCTACCTATTTAGCCTTCGATCAAGACCTAAATTAAGAGTTATTTTATGCGAACAGTGGCGCCACTCATATCATACCTATAGAAAACATTCTGCATTATCCTAAATTCTTTAAAGAGGTTTTCTTTTATTGTTTTACATAACAATTATAAGCGACCTATTCGTGAGATCACGCGAATGTATAATACACATAAAAAAACTAAATTGTTTCATTATGATGATAGCAGTTATCAGTGAGTCAATTAACACGAAATGTCCAAAAACAATAAAAGTAAAAGTGTACCACCACGTTGTTTCCCATTGAATGATTCCCACCGACCGCGCCCGCCCCGTCCGCCCGCGCCCGCGCCCGTCTCCCGTCGCCCACTAAATTGGCGGCCCCACCTGCGCCCCCAGGTGTGCATTAATATCACATCTAATAGCATTGTCTCACTATTTATTTGTTCTTCCTCCGTTATCGCCCTTTAAATAATTTGACACATACTCAATCTACATACATACATACAAAGGTACCACCAGCCAGACACAAAAAAAAATGTGTTTGCCTGTATTTTTTTGTGAATATTAAGAGCCATAGCACAGCTAAAGTAGCGCTACTCGAGAAAAAAATAAATATCTTCTAAACTAAGGCAAATATCAAAAATGTGAAACAGACAAAAGCGGCCGTTTTTAGCAACAATCCGTTTCTTTCTGTGGTCTTTAACCTAAAAGCTATACAACAATGCCCTAAAAATACTAGGCTGAATTATCTAGGGGAATGCTGTTTCACATTTTTGATATTTGCCTTAGTTTAGAAGATATTTATTTTTTTCTCGAGTGGCGCTACTTTAGCTGTGCTATGGCTCTTAAAGTGATGATCGACGATTGTCTTACTGACATTAAGTTTTTATATTTTCTAAATTTCAAGCTTATTGTTTAAAAACAAAACATGCCATTTTAGACAGTCGTTTAGGCGGGACGAATTTTTTTTAAATCCTCTTTCGTAAATTATAATAGTTTTTCAACAGTGCAAAACCATCGAAAACAGCTCATAGTGTCATGGCGTACGTCAATTGAAGTTCAATTGTTTCTTCAATCAAAGGAAAGTGGTGAACCGGTTAGGCAAGGGTAAGTACATAAAGCAATTTAGGACTCGGCACTTATACCTACTTATAAAAATAAACACTAAAAGTAAATGTGTACGAACAACATTACGGTAGAGGATTTCAAAAATGTTTGTCTTGTCTATTATTGTCCAATTCCCTTGCGCTTTATTTTCATAATCTAAATTGGATATAATAGAGATAAATATTAAATATATTGTTGAAAGGGTCTGTCAAGTTTATCTCTGTCACAAGTTGGTTGCTAATTCGCCGCTGGGAAGCGTTCTTAATGCAATACAATGAAATATACTTATAAATAAATTAATTTAAGTCTTAAAAAAAATTTAGTTTCGACGTTTCGACCAGTTGTTAGCGGGGAATGTTTATAAGAGTTTCTCTGCGTGATCGAATCAGAAATGAAGAGATCCGAAGAAGAACTATAGTAACCGAGATAGCCCAAAGAATTGCGAAACTTTAAGTAGCAATAGGCAAGGCACATAGCTAGAAGAACAGATGGTCGCTAGGGTCGAAAAGTTCTCGAGTGGCTACTGCGAACCGGCAGAGTAGGCAGACCTTGGGGGGCCAAAGTGGTCAGACGACCTGGTGAAAGCTGCGGGAGTCAATGGATAAATCGCTCAAGACGGGTGGCGATTTATGGGGGAGGTCTATGTCCAGCAGTGGATGTCTCTCGGCTGAAATGATGACGATAATGATGATGAAGGTAAATGATAGCTCGAAGAACAGGCGGCACCGGACGACGCAGAGTAGGCATACATCCCACGACACGAGGTGGTCAGACGACCTGGTGAAGGCTGGGTTACACTGGATGAGGGTTGCTTAAGACCGGTCGGTGTTGGGATGTGTGAGTGAGGCCTTTGTCCATCAGTGGACGTCTTTCGTCTTGAGATGATGAAGTTAAATGAAGTGATTCTATTTGTTATTAAAACACATTCCTCGCGCACATTTTTGTTTTGCGCAATGGTGGAACCACAAACGAATTTGGCACTTATTGGGTTAGAGCTGTTGCTTTGCCAATGAGACCTCGGGTCAGCATGAGGCGTGATGTAGTAAGTTATTATTACTATATATAGGTAGGTACTTATAAAGTTTCCCGAGAATGGCTATTAGGTACTTACTACCACTGGTCTTTTTCATTAAAATAGCTTTGCGTATAGCTAGTCATCAATCGAGATTACAAAGCTTGATTACTTTGCAATTGGTTAGTCCTTCGAAGACAGACAAGTCTCGCTTGGCTGCGGGGCTGTTTGCTATTACTACACCCTTGAATCCCTGACTCGGTACCCACTACCGAGGTATTTGCTACGTGTGTGTTTAATTTTAGAAATATAAAGGCACGTAATACTAATCGTTTCGGTTATCGCTGAGGACATGCAAATCATATCGGCGCAGCGGCGGCGGCGGCGGCGCGGGCGCGGCGAGCTGCGGGCCCCATGCGGGCAGCGCACGTTGAGGGAGACTAGGGGAAACTTCTTAAAGTTTTTCAAATGTTTACTACTTCTGCTTATGAGTGAACACTTTGTTTTAACTTATTTTTAATTTGAAATCAATGATAGAGTTGCTTTGTTTTCGAACTTCGTATCGCCTAACCTATTACTATTTTGTGCATGTATTAAACTTACCTTCCTCTTGAATCACTCTATCTATTAAAAAAAACCGCATCAAAATCCATTGCTTAGTTTTAAATATTAAAGCATACATAAGGGACAGACGCAGAAAACGACTTTATTTTATACTATGTATTGATATTGATACTTACAACAGTATGGGTGGATCGCAAAATCGAAAATTACTGGATGAGCTTACAGTTTTTAAGATACCCCTGCGATCCTAAGATCAGGGGGGCAAGTTTCTGAACTAAAAACGATCGACTCGTAATAATTATTTTGTAAGCGACTTCGTTAACCATTGCCGCTTTATCAAAGGCAATTTCTGTTGCATTCCGAAAGAAAACAGCAATGGTTAACGTAGTCGCTGACAAGACAATTACGAGTCGATCGTTTTTAGTTAAGAAACTTGCCCCCCTGGTCTTTGCCTAAACATCAAAAGTATCCGGGAGCGTCTCGATGTGTTATTTCGAACTAGTCACTTTATTCAATCGAATAATTCCTTTTCTCGCTGCACATCCCTGGTGGGAACAAACCGTTAAGGCAATTCCCTGCTACATGTATGTAGGTATATTAAAAACAATAATTTTGGTGATATTTTTTAGTATTGTATAATATATTTTTTTACATTATGGCATGAAGCGAATTCTTATTTTATTTACTTATTCAGTTTATTTAACTTCGCGAGCGAAATAACAAAAGTATCAACTTACCCCAGGATCCCCTCAGCGATGAACTTGGCAGAGCCGCGGCGAGTTCAATGTCAACGTAGGGTGTCGCGAGCGCGACGCGATACGGGCGCCATGCGATGGTTTATTGCTGCTACCTGTATGGTTCATTACACCTAGATTATTTGCGGTGAGGTGAGCCGTTGGCAGTTTGGATTTTTATTTATTTTATTATTATGAAAGTCTATTGGTGTAAATATCTTCTATCTGGTCTTGAAACTGCAGTCTGCAGTTATTCAAACTAAGAAAATTGAATATAACATTATACTTTACACAAACTTCTTAAAAATTACGTTAACGGATGTGACACAAAAAAAAAAACATTTATTATCCGACACTGCAATAATAATTGCTAGGTGGTTCCAGCACAGAATACCACCACTCCATCTCCATCTATGGGCGGGCAGTAGCAGTCTTCGTTAAAATACTCGAAGAGCCATACTGCGATCGCCAAACCGCTTGCCAAGCGTGGCGATTACGGTAATTTCCCTCCACAATATTTTTCTTTTTGGCAATATAAGGGGAAGACCTTTGTATGACTGACAGTGAGTGGACGTCAGGTGGACGTCTAACGATTGTTATGATGATTCAACATTGTCGAATTAGAGTTAAATCTATTAACATAATGTTTGTGGAAAATAAATAATATATATAATATAATACTATTTTGTGCATGAATTATACTTATAAATCTTCCTTCTTGAATCACTCTATTTACCTATTCAAAAAAACCGTTACTACCGTTCCGTTACTTAGTTTTAAAGATTTAAGCATACGTCATAGGGACTATTAGGGACAGATGCGGGAAGCGACTTTATTTTATGCTATGTATTTTGGCACTGGATAGCTATTCTTGAGTGATTTCTTTCTAGATTCCGCTGCCCACGCAGCTGAGATATTATTCAGTTCAGTTACTCTTAAGTTGTTACACATTAATTTATCGAATTGAAACAGCAGTGTTTGTTGTTTAATTTTGTGTACGGAGAATGATAACCGAAATTTTTCGATTCATATTTCATCTCATAACAAAAACGAGACCATAATTAATTAGATAGCTGGCAAAAAAAAACTTTAGAGCCGTGTTAACGCATTCGGTACCACATAGTATCGAATCGACCGAAAATAACGCGCCTTTGTGGGAGAGATGCCGAGGCCGAACTAGTAAATAAATTAGGTCCCTATGTTTGGACCAGGAGGTCCGACCACGCTTATGATACAATTTTCAAAATTCAGCACGGCTTTAAATTACCTGTGAATATTATAATCCGTGGAGGGCGCACAATGAACCCTGTCGACCGAAAAATGATTAACGGCCTGTACTTTGAAGCTTCTTACCTAATTAGGTATGAGGGTCCCCCACCCTCGCAGCTGTGACATGCGCGCGTCGAAATGCGAAATGTCGCGGCAGTTTTAAATTTTATTACTTTTCATACAAGCCGAAGTTAAATCGAGATGTTTATACCTACCGCACAATTTTTCTTTCCGATTTTCGTTTCAGCGCACAAGAATTTGCGTTTAGGTAAGGTATTTGTAATAACGAGTTTTTTTTAAACCATCTGAGAAATATAAAACAGATTTCTTAATTCTGAAAAATATAGATGTAGGATTTAGTTTAGACAAGTTATTAAAAAGTAACAAGATGTAATGAATTTCACTCTGTAGAAATAAATATCAAAGTAAACCCTTTTTGTAGTGTTTTCTCAATATAAATAAAACATTACTGGTTGTTTTAATTTAAAACAAATAACGATATAGTTTGAGTTGATAACTTTTTTTATTTGGAACTAAAATCACACCCTAAGGCCTCCTTTACGAAGACGCGGCGTGTTGTGCGGGATGTCGTGTGGGTTCCGACGCAGGCGCCACCACGGTCGCCGCCGCCGCGGGCGCCGCCGCGGGAGCCGACGCGTTTCCTTATACGATATCGAACATAGGCCTATGCGCGTCTCCGTAAACGGTCTCATACTATTGCTATACATTTGATTTGGGCGCAGCACGCCCCGCACGACGCCTCGCGCAACGCCCTGCGTGCGCTAGGCAGTACATCTCAGCCGCTGTACACATTAACATGCATTCATTTTCTTGTAAATAGTGTACCTAACCATGTGTAAATATATCATCCCTTCTTCAACCTCTGGAGTTATTTCTACTGCAGGCGGGCGGACATAGGAGTTCTCTAAATTGGCGACCTACGACGATTGGATTACAAAAACCGCAAAATTTTCAACACTCGCCCCACCAGTTTCATTGTAAGTGGCGACTACCTGCCTTCTTCTGGAGGACTCTGGGGGACTTCTGGAGAAGCGCCTCGCCGACTAATATAATAATAATCATCATCATCATCTCGGCTGCCCAAATTCAAAACCTAGTAACTGGTGTTTTTGCAAAAAAACCATTTTTGTCATTTTTCGACTTACTAGGCGGTATAGATTTGATATGAACCTTAAAACACCCAGTTTCTAACGTAATTTTAAAAATAAAATTTAATTTAAGTCTACCCAATTTGGAAAAGTTATTGAAATTTCCATGAAGTACATATTCTTAACATAGCGCATGTCGGATTACAAATAAAAAAACCTAGCAACTCAACCGACTTACTAGGTTATGAATTTGAAAGCTGACTTACTATGTTTTGAATTTGGCGCCGATTATAAAATCAATCAAATTTTGATGGAATTTAGTAAGTTACAAAAACAGTATACAAATTTGGCTGAATTAACCACGAGTCGTAACCAAATAGTAAACAAAACTTAATTCTGCCACAAATAAATCATTTGTATAACTTTTAAATGAATGCACTTCAAAAAATAACATTTTTCATTCGAAACGTACAACTAAAAATATAAATTGCTTTAAAAAGTAGAGAATTAACTCAGAGATTGTATTTCAAAACATAGTATTTCACACTTAGTTAATTAACTAAGTGTGAAATACTATGTTTTGAAATTGTTTTCATTGTCATATTTGGGTAAATTAAAAAAAAAAAATAGTGGGATCGATTTAAGTGTGACTATAGTCAACAATATAGTCAAACTTTTGGTCAAACACCGAAATCGCTATTGCGTCTGGTTTCTTCGGGGCAGCGAATTAAAGTGGTCGACCCGTTTTTTGGCTCTCCTGAATATTTTTGTTAAAACGAGTTACTAGGTTTTGATTTTAAGCAGCCGATCTCACACGATAGCGTCCACTGCTGGACATAGGCCGCAACCTTTACCAGGTCGTCTGACCACCTTCAGGGGTGTGAGACCAGCGTTTGGAGGGTGATTTGAGGTGAAGGTGAACCTTGAAGTGAGGGGGGGGGGAATTCCTTAAAATTAAACTGAAAAGCAAAAAATAAAATCTTTTCATCAAAAAATTAAACAGCCGAAAAAACCGAAAAGCGTTAAATAAAAAGGAAACATTTTCTATTAAGACATAAATTACTGCCTTCTTAAAGTAATTTGAGTAAGTATACCACGTAATATTGTGCTAATGTAATATTAATATTGTGTTATCGGCGCCACAGAACTAACAAAGATATGATATAACTATATAATAAGTAACCTATGATTTAAGTTTTATTTGTGGGAATAAAAAAGGTAAGTTTGTAATGCGACGGTTTTATAAATGTAATATCGGTATCAAAATTGGTTTCTTTCAGCTCCATACAGATCCTAATCAGATGTTATGGTTCATTGTTTTGACATCTGTTGTCAAATTTTGTTTACATTTGAATAAAAATAAAACGAAATACGAGAGCGCGAAAACAAAAATTTGACACAGAACCGGCCTCGGCCGTGGCCACAAGGGTACTGACGGGGTAGGGAGCGGCGCGGCATGGCATCGGACCGCGCGAAAACGATGTTTTTTTTTAGTTTTTGCTGGTTTTTTGTCTTTTCGTTAAACTTAAAAATTCTTACTATAGTAGTATGTCTAAAATTTAAGGTCAGCAATTTTCATTCCAAAAATCAAATAAAAACAATCAGCGGTTTAAAAATAAAATGGAAAAAACGGAACAAAAAGGGGTAACTTTGAGATTTTTTTCTATCAACTAAAATTAATTAGATCCTATTTCCCTTTAGTATGATGACTAGATTAGATCCTTAACTAACACATATATTTTTTTCAGAATGAAGACATCAATTTTGTATGTCTCAGATTGTTTAAAAAAATCTCAAAAACACAAATTTTTGAACCACCAAGCCTTAACAGCCGATTACGCTGACGGATGGGCGGCGCGCGCGCACGGCTTCCCCGGCCACAGACTTCAGTTGTGCTTCGAATTGAATATCTACAGTACTAAAGTAAGTATTATTATTGATTACTGTAGTAAAATGTAATATTAATTTAAATCATCTATTATAGGACAGGACAGCTACTTCATTGTTCTGAATTCGGTTCCGTATTAATCGTAAAGGTATACCTTTTCTGTTTCTCTTTAAAAATATCAAAACCAACCATTGGTATTTATGTCATGTTCACAAATTAGTTTAAAAGGGTGGGCTTAAAGGCCGGCAACGTTGTACGGTTATAATAAGTTTATTGGATTATTGTTTTAAAGCACGTGGTTTCGGAACCAACGTTAAAACAATAATCATCCACCATTGGTATTACCTTATTATTTTGTTCCTATATAGACGTGTTTAAGTATAAGTCAAGATCTCAAGTATAAGTAACCATCTATCTTATCAAGTGGCAGACTTATTTAATGACGAATATCACACTATACCCTTTAATTAATTTTGACACCCAAGAATTCGACTATAATTATTTACACGCTTACATTAGTTTCACCTGTATGTATATAACTGCACTCGTTTGGGCTCGATTTGATTTAATTTAAACTTTCTGCATAAATAAAAAAATAATTATAATATAAATAACGAAGAACAGAAAAAGCAGAAGAAGAATGAAGAAAAAGGGAAGAAGAGTGATTTTTTAGTTTTTAAACTATATATTATGTATAATAATTTGTTGATTCGTAGCTCTACACGTTCATCCCTGAGTGCGCAGCGCGTCCGCACGTGCCGCGTCATGTGGCCCGGGCCATACTGTTTGTTCGCCAATCATAACGGCCATATTTCATCAGATAACGGCCGGGAACATATTGCTTCAATCTAAAACAATGTTACACAATTAAAGTGTCCTCGCCTCGCGTGTTGCGATGTTTTTGCTAGAGATTCGACACGGGTGTCGGCGGGTTATTTCTATGATGATGTATGGCAACCCAAGCGTATTACCTTATTAAAACACTAGAGGCTGTCCCGCGGTTTTTCCCGCGCAGATTTCTCATAAACACAAAATTCCCGTTTTGTCCCGTTCCCGTGGGAATTTCGGGAAATCCCTTTAGTCTCCCTTTAAATCCCTTAGTGCTCACCTACACTCCCTAAGGAACCTACATGCAAAATTTCAGCCCGCTACGCCCAGTAGTTTCGGCTCTGCGTTGTCTGTCAGTCAGTCAGTCAGTCAGTCAGTCAGTCAGTAACGGAAGAGTTTTATATATATAGATAACTACACCGGAATATTAAAATGCTAATAATTTACTTAATAAGAAATTAAAACGTGATTATAAGTTTAAATTATAATGCTACTAGTCGACCCGGCGAACTTCGAACCGCCTAACCTTTAACTTTCTTGTGAACGTATTATACTTATAAACCTTTTTCTTGAATCACTCTATCCATAAAAAAAACCGCATCAAAATCCGTTACATAGTTTTAAAAATATAAGCATACATAGGGACAGACGCGGGAAGCGACTTTGTTTTATACTATGTATTGATGATATTGATGATGTGTACATAATTATGTTGCCGCTTAGACCCGGACCGTTCGGCGGGAATCGCAACCGAGTGGATTTCTAGTGGCAGACGCAAACGTGGAAGACCATGGAAGAGATGGCGGGCGGGACGATCTCGATTCTCATTTGGATAACTGGCCGGAGATAGCGAGGCTACACAGCCAATGCTGGGGGGGGTCGCGGAGAATTCCACAGGCTTACCCGCGACCCTCCTGCTGTCAGCCGAGAAGGACACCGGCGGGGTTTTAGTGGGTGCGAACCCCACATAACCCTGCGGCTCCCCCCGGGGCTGCAGGGTACTCGTTAGGAGTTTCCCCGCCTTAAAAAAAAAAAAAGGATCGGAAGTGTTGGAGAAATAGGGGGGAGAACTTTGCCCAGCAGTGGGACACTTAGCAGTCTAAATGAAACAAATTTATATTATAACCACGGCGACGGTGACGCCCAAATATTTTAAATCATGTCGTTAGGCTACTTTGGAAATACCTATTATGAACAAGAATCCCTTCTTTAGTTTACATGGGTCTAACCACAGAGCAAGGAACATGTTCTCTCGGTCTAACATGTTATGTACAGTGGCGGACTAGGAGGCCGTAACAGATTTGTCTATGGTTTCGTCAGCCCTAGACTGTATTACCAAAGAACAAGAGCTATTTTGCAATACAGAAAAACCGGAAGTGTTAGTCGTCTTTCGGCTGACAGAAGTTAATAATTACGGAATAAATATTGCGTTATATAATATACCTTTACATGTAAAAATCAAGCTAGCATCTTACCTATATTAAAAAAAAACGACCATTATATAAACCATATACCCATTATCGATAGCTTTAAAACAGGCTGACACAAACCTAATTTTGTTACAATAGTGGTGTTTTAATTCAATCCAAGCGATAACCTGCAATTTCGGAAATTTAGCAAGGGGAGGGCGGGCGGCCCGGCCGCGTGCGCGGGGGGAGGGGTCGGGGGCGGGGGCGGCATGTGCACCACCATATGGCCTATCACTGTGCAGTTAAGCAACCGTGTCTTCAAAGTACAAGTTTTTGCCCTAACGCTTTTTTGATGTCAAAAAACTAATATTTTAGGGTTCAGTACAAAACTAACTAACAAAAGCGAACAAAAAATTAGTTTTTATAGAATATCCATATCTGTTTTTTTCTTTAATTATTAAAAAAAAAAAATGAACATTAAGAATCATTATTTAAGTGACTCAGTTTTTATTTTAAAGAGCAATAAGTCATTCTTACCGCACACTACGCAGAGTGCTTTGTGCTTTTCTGGCGACGACGACGACGCTACGCGTTGAAGTCTTTTGTATGGTTAATACTACGACGCGCGCTGGTCGCCGCGAAAGATGTTATGCTATTTCTGTTTTCTTTATTGTTTTTGGTAGGATTTACCTACGCAACCTACGCACCTACGCTCAGCATAATGATTTAATAATACTTAATTTATAATCTAACAAAATATTTTTTTCTGCTTTTGCTTAAAGTACATTTAAAGTATGTTAAGTTAGAAGGATGCGTATAGTGATAATTAAAACGCGGCAGAAAGAATGGGGAGAAACAAGAATTTTAATTATAATTCATACACATAAATAATTTTCATTATTTACTTCTTAGAGTGATACTTTATTTATACTGTATGCCAGTTCGCTTTCAGCGATAAGGGCGGCAATGCATGCCAACTTAATATTGTTTGTCAATAGGTATGTAGGTTTATCTTAAACTCGTGTTACAACTACATAGTTTGTAAGTATTTGTTTTCAATTAAGTGCATTTCAATTATTTTCGACATCATGTATTAGGAGATGCATGTCACGTGTTTCCTGCGACCGTTGGCCCGGATCCGACTATAGCGGCCAATAGTTAACGACCTAGACGTAGCTCTGCTGAAACAAATTATTCAATATTGCTTTTATACTAAGTGAGTTTTCTTGTATAAATATCAACACGTGTGGGAAACGAACTTTCTTTAATGAAACCGTTACTTAAGTATGTTTTTGGTAAAAAATTAAGTAATATATAACATGTTTATTGTTTAAGTTTTAATAAACTATTTAACCATAACATTAGGTTTTCTCAGGAAAGAAACATAAAAAGTTTGTGATGAAACTGTTTATCCAACTAATTTAAACTATACAAAATGCATTAGGTTGTATTTGAAATAGAGTCCTGATTGACGGCTGTAAGCATTTAAAAAATAAAGACGATTCATGCTATGTATTTGTACCTACAAACCTGATCCAATTTTGCAAATATTTTTATTAATTAGGTATAATCATCTTGATCTCTTAGCTTATAGAACATATAAATAACGATTGATTTCACATCAAATTCAATCGCTTGTAAGTGTTGTTAATCCATGAGGTGTTTCTTGATACAAATTGATTTTAAATAAATCTGAACTTCCGTTAACAGCAGCGAGAAAAATCTCATCACCGTAATCAGCCCGCAACTAAGTGGCATCCGCAGCGGATATCGCAAGCCTGTACTTATTTATGACTTATTCCGAGCTCATTCTTGCCTGGTAAGCTCGTCGCGTGAGCTTTTGAGCCACTGCTGCTCGTAATAGGTCAATGTCGAGCGATGTACAAACCAGTATATGAGGGTTGCTAACGAACGACGATATAATAATCAATAATTTTTATTTAACTTCTATACCAATATTAAACAGAGGAAAGATTTGTTTGTTTGTTTGTAACGAATAGGCTCCGGAAATACTGAAACCGATTTGAAAAATTCTTTCACTGGTAGGAAGCTACATTAACCCCGAGTGTCATAGGCTATATTAGATTTTCAAAAAAAATAGGGATCTTTACCTAAACTCTAATCATGTAACCCAAGGTGCAATATTTTTTCCGTTGTTTACATATTTTGACAGGTGGTTTGTTGTTATTGTTTGTTTTTAATTCGGCCATTCTGGGCAGTCAAAAGAACATAGTCTATAAAGCCAAGTCTTTTGTAGTATCTTATATTCTGTAGCGTAACGAAGTAAGCCGGGAAAGCTCGTCTAATATATGTATAACATTCTGACTGATTAATAGACACCGTACACCACTTAGAATAAAAACATAACATTTTAAATATTAAGTTCCTTATAAGTTTTAGTGTAGGGTTAAAAAACTGGCCTTAAAATGTATACCTGTACGTAAAAAAAAGTATAGAGAGCAGAGTTTTTTTAGGCATTCACTACTCATCTTTAAAAAAATAGTTATATAATTTCTTAATTAATAATAAGAATACGTTACTTTGTGCCGCCTGGTAAATTATTCAAAACTAGTAAGCGCCCCGCGTATTCGCCAGCGCATTTTCCATAAAAAAATAAGATTCCCAATTTTCCCGTGGGAATTTCGGGATAAAAAGTAGCTTATGTCCTTTCTCAGGCGCTAGACTATCCTTAAATACCATATTTCATTCAAACGGTTCAGTAGTTTTATTATGAAAGCGAGACGAGACCGAAAGACAGACAAACAAGTTGTTTTCGCATTTATAATATTACTAGTCGACCCGGCGAGCTTCGTACCGCCTAACCTATTAGTATTTTAGTGCATGTTTTATACTTATAAACCTTCCTCCTGAATCGCTCTATCTATTAAAAAAACGCATCAAAATCCGTTTCATAGTTTTAAAGATATAAGCATACATAGGGACAGACGCGGGAAGCGACTTTGTTTTATACTATTTATTGAAGTATGGATGTATTTACAAACCCTAGTATTCTGTGGACTTGAAGAAGGGTTGACCGCGTGGTTGTCGTCTGAAACGGACGCCGAGCGGTGTCCGCTGAACGAACCGCAGTACTCAGAGTCCGTCGCAGCCTTAAAATAATCTTGCGTTTTATCGCACGCACTCGCATCCCTGCGCGTGCGCTGCCCGGCAATTAGGTACGTAGCCGCCGCTGCAACGCCGCCGCCGTCCCGACGTCACATCAGAGCACAATTACGCCGGCGCTCGCTGGCTAGGCCAGCCATCGCATCCCGCCATTTACCGGCTAACCCATTTATGCGCCGCGCAAAACAGGACTCAATGAATTAATGCAAATTTATACTGTAAAATTGTCGCAGGTGCAACCGGGACGAGTTCCAGCGGTCGCCGCCACATCGACGGGTATACGATTTAACGCGTGAAAGTTATTTATAGCTGCAAATGCATCAAAGTGATTACACTTTATAAAGCTCGCAATTTGGTAAAAAAAAATGATGCGATGTTGCAGAGTCGCATATGCCCTCGGCCCGACATCGATGATTTACTCGCCCCCTGCATCGCGTCGTATGCGAACCTGAAGGCATTTAATTATTTTATATGCGCCTTTTAAAACATTATTTACCATACTGTAAATTAAGTTGGGTAAGTGGATTAATTTTGTCTCTAGTGTGGGTATAATTTTTGATAGCTACTTATCTATAACTAGTCGACCCTGCGAACTTTGTACCGCCTAACCTACTTATGTTGTGCTTATATAAATTTTGTTCTTCAATTTCTGCAAAAAAAAAACGCATTAAATACGTTGTACATATATGCTAACAGAAAGAGCAGGAAACGACTTGGTTTTATAGTATGTATTATAGCATGACTTATCTTCTGAGTTGCTAATAAAAATTGTACGTATAGATCTTAAAAAAATACGTTATTTAAAAATTTCGTTAGAATTAAGTATAAAAATAATAAATAATCATCATCAATACATAGTATAAAACAAAGTCGCTTCCCGCGTCTGTCCCTATGTATGCTTAAATCTTTAAAATTACGCAACAAATTTTGATGCGGTTTTTTAATAGATAAAGTGATTTAAGAGGAAGGTTTATGAGTATAGTACATGCACAAAATAGTTATAGGTTAGGCGGTACGAAGTTCGCCGGGTCGACTAGTAATATACATATATAATTATAACACCCCTCTCTGAATTTTTCGTTCGGGCGTTAAAAATGAATCGTGGTTCGTTAGTTTCGCTACCAAAAACTCGAGAACGGCTGGGCCGATTTAGCTGATTTTGGTTTTGAAGTGTTCTTAGTAGTCCAGGGTAGGTTTAAAAGGTGAAAAATATGAAAAAATTGAGGTGAAGTTAGTAAAAACAACGTGATACGAAGTTCGCCGGGAAAGCTAGAAATAAATAAACTTTACTATCAGAACCTGTACCAAGGGCGCTCGATAACATACAAAGACGAACAGATACGCCCAGACCGGAAAACAAACATCGATATTCATCATAACAATGTTCGCCCTCTCGGAAATCGAACCCGGCGTTCTTGCGTCAGAGTCGAACTTATAAACATAATCTCACGCGTTTTATTCCCCGAAGGGTTAGGCAGAGACACCAGCTCAAGAGCTGGACCCACATTTAGCCGAGTTTATAAACTGAATAAAAAATGTCAGTCAGCAAATAAGTAACTTGTGTTACACGAACACAATCAAAGCAAATGAAAGTGAACCACGGCGATGCAATGAAGGTTCCGTTGACTCGCACATGCCGCCGTCGCCGCGGCAGCCGGCAGCCGCAACTACCGCTGCCTTTCAATAATTAACAGAATAAGTGACCGTGGCCGGCCGGCGACGAAACGCTATTTAATCAGGAAACATCTTTATCTCATTCGTAGAGCCAAGAACATGCAGTACAGGTTCTTTATATAGAAACGAGTCAAGTTTAATTTTTTTTTTACCACAATTAAACTACTACTTTACTGGTCTCTCGAGGTATCGCCTTGTATCCTACCTATGTAGGATCCCACATAGGGAAAACTACACAATTATTGTCACTTTATGAAACCATCGATAAATATGACGAAATTCTCATGACTAACCCTCTTATTCATAAAAAGTTAAAGAGCAGTTTAGTTATTTGACGTATGTCAATTAAGACTGGATGTCACGTATTTACCATACAACAAACCAGAGAAGTAGACCTCCAGTAAGGCGACTTAAAATCTACTGTATCTTTATGAATAAGACGGTAAGAGTTTATCTATGGTTAACTTTGATTCGATTATTTATATATATATATATATATATATATAAATAATCGAATCAAAGTAATATATATATTATCATATATAAAATCAGATTCAAGCGTTTCGTAGTAAAAAAAAGTCTAAAAATTTTTTTCTTTTTACAAGGAACTCAATTTTACTTATGACGGAAAAAGATTTTTGAATATTTCTACCAAAATATCAATATGAAATGGTAACATACATAGCTTAACGTAGCCCGTACAATGCCAGCATTGTATTTTTTTTTTTTCTTATTAATTTAATCTACTTAGATTTCAGTACACGAGCGTGAAATTGCATCGGTGCATCGGTGGCCATCGGCCAGCATATGTTCGAGCCCGGCCGCCGCCCGCCGTCGCGCAGCTCCTTGTGCTTTATTTAACATCTAGAATCTAGGCAATATTTTAACAAGAAACTCTAAGTCAATGTAAAAATAAAGTTATGTACAAGAACAGCACTATGTACACTACATACCTACCATGTAATTAGTTCTGTGCCTTAAAATATAATAAGATTAATAAATTAATCAATATATATAAAACTCTTCCGTTACTGACTGACTGACTGACTGACTGACAACGCAGAGCCGAAACTACTGGGCGTAGCGGGCTGAAATTTTGCATGTAGGTTCCTTAGGGAGTGTAGGTGAGCACTAAGAAGGGATTTCCCGAAATTCCCACGGGAACGGGAAAAAACGGGATTTTTGTTTTTAAGAGAAATCAGCGCGGGTGATACCGCGGGGCAGCCTCTAGTCAATATATATAAAACTCTTCCGTTACTGACTGACTGACTGACTGACAGACAACGCAGAGCCGAAACTACTGGACGTACAAAGCTGAAATTTGGCATGTAGGTTCCTTGGGGAGTGTAGGTGAGCACTAAGAAAGGATTTCCCGAAATTCCCATGTGAACGGGAAAAAACGGGATTTTTGTGTTTATGAGAAATCTGCGCGGGAAAGACCGCGGGGCAGCCTCTAGTTTAATATAAATTCATTTTGCCCTATTCCTATTCCCGTTTCTCTTTGGGTTCAAGTTAATCTTAAAATTAGTGGAGATTTAAGCAGGCAGTTCCAGGCGACCTTCGCACCACCTGCCCACTGGCGCGCGCCGCGAGCCCGCCGAGAGTCGCGAACACCATGACGTTCCAGTTTAATAATTTACTGAACTGTTAAAAAATCCTTGTTGATAGACAAATATGTTTTAAAGATCCTTACTTTATTAGTAAAGGGCCCATTACTTAGGATTCAATGATTACTGTGTAATCCAAGACCGCTACCTTGGAGACGCTAGGATTTAAGGTGATATTTTCATGGATTGTTTTTTTAGAAGCATCTATCACGCAAAATCATATTAAAATAAAATATATTAAAGGTAATCCCAGTCCCAGTTAAAAAAAAATTCAGTGTAAAATAAGAAAATGCAATAAAACATTGGCTTCTCTAATTTCACCAAGAAAATGTTCGAAGTATTGCTCTTCATTTTTTTCAATAAAAGACACTGCTGGCTGCCTGTCTTTCGGATGTCGATTTTTAAGACACCCATGGGGGAGGAGATGGGGTGGTAAAATTCTATGCTGACACTGCACAAGGCGAAAAGCTGTGAAAAAAGACCTTACCTGATTACCGATAAAACGTGCATAACAGTTAATAAGTAACTGGGCAAAAATAAAATGTGCAGGGACAGGTGATGTGCCTAGATGCCATCCATAATCACTGTCAGGTGCCGAGGAGTCGCTTCGAGGAAAAAATAGCACGCCACTTGCTAATAGGCTTATTGTGAAAAATTACAATACATACTAACACCATATACTTATATTTACTTATTATTATACCAATAAAGTGATAAAGAACTCGTACATACATATATAACATAAAACGAAAAACGCTACACTTTTTTTGTTAGAATAAAAAACCGACATCATTAAGTGTATAGACGTGAAATTTGGTGTACAGGTTCCTCAGTGAATGTAGGAATGATAAAAGTAAGGAATTTACAAAATTCCCACAGGAACCGGAATAACGAGACTTTTTTAGTGAGGTTGAAAAATCTACTTTCTTGAGCGTATCGACGTAAAATTTAAGGTTCCTCAGAAAATTTAAGAACGATGAAAGAAAGTAATTTACAAAATTCCCACGGGAATAGGAATTACGAGACTTATTATTGAGTGTGTTGGCGTGAAATTTGGTGTACAGGTTCCTCAGTGAATTTAAAAGCGTTGAAAGAAAGAAATTCACAAAATTCCTACGGGAACGTGAATGACTTTTTTTAGTTAGTATGAAAAATCTACATCATTGAGTGTATCGACGGTAAATTTGGTGTACAGGTTCCTCAGTAAATTTTAGAATGTTAAACGAAAATAATTTACAAAATTCCCACGGGAACGGGAAGTACGAGACTTTTTTGTGAGAATGAAAAATCGAGTTATTTGAGCGTTTCGACGTGAAATTTGGTGTACAGGTTCCTCAGTGGTATTAACTGAATTTCCATGGGAACAGGAATTACCGGAAAACGGGTTCTTCAATAGGTAGGTGTAAGGGCGTGTTATAATCATGGATTTTCCAAAAAAAATACGGGAACCGTATCTAAAAACCGAAATTTTTGGTAAGTTTAAAACTACTTACAATAGCTAGAAATAAGAAGAACATAGATTCAGAGTTATATTAAGAAAATATTTATCAACATTCACATGGTAACGGAACATTCCCAGAAACATATGGCGCCTAAAAAATCTTTAACTTTTTTTTACTCCCGTAAGTACATTATCCGACTACCTAGCTATATCCCACCCAACCAGCTAATAGAAATGTTAGGAATATAAGTTTCAGTGACTGAATGGTGGAGTGTAGAAAGGAATTCCTGAAGTTGCCAGGGGAACTGAAATAAACAAAATATCACTATTGTAAAAATATTTTTAAAAGGTATGGATGCGATTAGAAATAATGTCTCCAAATTCCTGAGTAGTAAATCAACCAATAATTTAACGTTTATAGCGAAAAAGCGCGTGCGAAGCTGCATGCAAAAGCTAGTCTTAAAATATTTGCGTAGACCACCACGTGATAATTTTATTTTTTATTAGGTAAATAGATAAATCGAGTCTGAGTGTCTTGTTTTTGTCTATACCAATATTATAAAGAGTAAAGATTTGTTTGTTTGTTTGTAACGAATAGGCTCCGGAAATACTGGACCGATTTGAAAAATTCTTTCACTGGTAGGAAGCTACATTAACCCCGAGTGTCATAGGCTATATAATATTTTCAAAAAAATTAGGGATCCTTACCTAAACTCAAATCATGTAACCCAAGGTGCAATATTTTTTCCGTTGTCCGTTGTTTACATATTTTGACAGGGGTTTGTTGTTCGGCTGTCTCCTTCTGCGAAGCAGTCATGCTCGCCAAGGAGACGGCCGAACGAGAGAGAGAGGCGGCGAACCCGGCCAGACGGCGAGTTCGTCGCCGCGGCGGCGCGAGGCCATGAAGCGCCGCCGTACGCCCTGCAGTACCGGGCCGAAGAATAGGACTGAGGTATTCCCTGCCTGTCGTAAGAGGCGACTAAGAGGGGACCCCGGGGTCGTTGGGTGCACGAGGCGGGGGCCTCGTGTAGTCATATAACGGCCCCGAGAAGGACGGCGGAACGCGGTGTCCCGATTCCGTCGTCGAGTGTAGGAAGAGCCTTCCGCGCTCAGGGGGGACTACCATCACTTGTCCCCCCGTGAAGAGGCTAAACAGCCAGTGCTGGAGGGGGTCGCGGAGTTGAACATAACGATCGAAAGATCACCCGTGACCCCCTTGCCAACAGCCGAGATGGACACCGGCGGGGTTTTAGTGGGTGCGAACCCCACATAACCCTGCGACTCACCCCGGGGTCGCAGGGTACTCGTTAGGAGTTTCCCCGCCTAAAAAAAAAAAAAAAAAAAAGGGGTTTGTTGTTGTTATTTGTTTTATTATTCGGCCATGCTGGGCAGTCAAAAGAACATAGTCTATAGAGCCAAGTCTTTTGTAGTATCTATTCTATGGCGTAACGAAGTAAGCCGGGAAAGCTCGTTTCTAATATAGTAAATTGCTTTCAACCCCAGAACAGTAAAAATCAACGATACCACCACCTACGCTGCAGAATTTTGTAACGTAATACACTATATATAGGCAGGTAATTCTAGATTGACGTACCTAGTAGAACCATTAAAGAGTACTGCTGGGCCTAAAGGGATTGCGCTATTTGGGCTCTAAACACTATCCAAAGTAATTTTCGCCGGCGGCGATTTTAAGAAAACCGAATGCGCGAGCAAAGGTATGCTGGATAAAGATACACATGCACAGCCCCAGATTATGCTTCGGGGTTTATTGCTGCAGAATTTAAAAAACCGGAATCCTCTCAACCGTTGATTAAACCGCAGCTGATAGCATTAAGTGTGTTCTAACTGCCCATAAGAGGAGTAAAGGGATGATTTACCAACAGTAGTTAAAATACTCATTACGCTGGACATGAGCCGCGACCGCAGCAGCCGCGGGGCACCCGTTAATCTCGCAGACATCTTCACTGAGCTTGCCGCGCCCGCGCCGCGCAACGACTGGCTTTCAAAGAGTAGGTCTGTTCATTATTGTAAGATTTTTGCTTAATAATCTTAGCAATGTTCTGCATGTTATAGGTAGTATATACTTATTGAATGATATGGTATGTGGTTTACCATATTAAATTTTAGTAATATTTATAATTCGCTGCGTGTAAATTCTTCTGGAGAACAAAATAAAATTGATTGAATGGTGAATGAGGTCAGCATGCACATGCTTTTGGTTTTAAACTTAATTAGTTAATGGTCAGCGATGTAAAAAAGCCTCCTCTAACAAAGGACAGCGAATATGGTAAGAGCTAGTTGAGACAAAAGCTGATGAGGACGGCTAGCGGCTCGCGGCCGCGCGCACCTTTTCAATCAATTACCAGATAAGTAGCGTGCAGCGAGGGCTAGAAGCGTCGCGGCGACGAATTCCGCGCCTGAAGCGTGCTGTTGCTTTTTGCAAAAGCAGGTGCTCGTGCATATGCTATTAAATTGTCAAAGAGGACATACACAAACACCGTTTACATACAAGAAATTAATATGCGTAGGTAGGCTTACACCTGACACACAAACAAACACTACAATCCGAACTACATATGATGTTGCATAAACTGTAAGCAGTATAATTATAATAATTAGTGTTTATTTAGAGCAATAAAGCGGAATAAGTGGTTCGATCGAGGTAAGATTTTTTTCTTCTGCAGGACAATGTAGGGACATTAAGCGTGCGTTAATCGTAAAACCGCAACACGACGACGCCAGTGAGGCAGCGGCGGCCTCGGGGTCGGAACATGTGCTGCTTGAAAGCGGGGCGTGCAAGAATTACAGCAATTATGTACCAGCGCGGGCGCAGCGCGCAGCAAGGCCTAGGCTGCGTCTGCGTGCTTAATGTGCGGCCGGAGGTCAGGCTTTGTGCCGAGCGCGAACTCAAAAGAGCTTTTACGGTTTCTTCTGCACCCGTCCACCATATGACTTAATGTGAGCTTTCGCTTGTAATTGTAACAAAAAATATAATTGTTATCCAGAAATGCAATAAAAAGCTGTGTCTGTGACTTTTCTGTAAGAACATTAAGTTAATGAAAAATTATTCTTACAGTGATATTAAAAAAATATTTTTTAATAGCAACTATTAGTGCCCTGGGCATTTTAATTTAATTTATAGCTATGTATCTTATTTTGTTCATAACTCTTTCAGAAAACGCAATGAACTCTGATGGCACTGAGCTTACATTCCAATAAATTATACTATAGTCTCCAAAGATGTCGCAAAGTAATAAATATTCACTTGCTACAAAATCGTCTCAGGTTCATATCTCTTTTGCCTTTTTAAAGTCTTATTTTGAAAGACCAAGTTTCTTTCGAAAAAAACATAAGAAAATCTTAAAATGTTCTATACCAATATGTTTTAGATATTCTTCTTTCGCTATACATACTTACATCACTATAGTGAAAGTTTATTCATTTATTAAATCAAATCATTTTCAGTAAATTAAATTATATGGAACATAACAAAAAGCTACGCAACGCACTATAAGATAACAGCACTATTCATAGCGGAAAGTTCTAACGGGAGTTACTTTTTAGATTTTTTAAATCAGGGTCCACAGGAGCGCAGGTTGCTTTCTTTTGTTGGTATTTTTATTAGGGCCCATTAAGTAGGTGGTGGCCTGGTGGCCGTAAGGACAGACGTTTAAACAAATCCGTTATTAAGGCGCGCACAACGCACATGCCGCCTGGCGGGTGCGCTGTGCGCGTGGTGAATCTTGTCGCGGGTGCTTAGGGATGGCGAGGCACCTTGAGTGTTCTATCGATATAAAATCTACGTGGTAAACTGTACCTAGGGTTTTAGGAAAATAATCCTTGAAATTGTGACTAACCCCCAAATACCTAAATGGTGCTTTAAACTGAGACCCATTTCTAGTTACAACTTACAGTTTTTTTTAAAGTTGGTAATAATTTTAAACACGTTTTAAATTTTTAATTACTTAATATTTTTTTTAGATCGCATGTTGTTCTTATCGCAAAATTATAAGTAACTTTAAATTGACTAAATAAAACCAATACAATAAACAAGTAGAAAACTTAGTGCTAGAATTTATATACGTTTTATATACTTAGCTAGGTTTTATATAAGTACTAGTTGACCCGGCAAACTTCGTACCGCCTAACCTATTTCTATTTTGTGCATGTATTATACTTATAAACCTTCCTCTTGAATCACTCTTATCTTTTAAAAAAAATCGCATCAAATTCCGTCGCATAATTTTGAAGATTTAAGCATTCATAGGGAAGGACGCGGGAAGCGACTTTATTTTATACTATGTACTTATTGATGATATTGATATTAGTGTAACAATCGAAAAAAATATTTTTAAAACTATAGTTGTAAGTAATTAGTTTTTATTTAATAAGAAACTTGTCTCGTATGTCAACAATCGACAATCTTATCGTCGCGTTGAAGGCAGTCGCGGCCCTGCTGCGCGCCACCTGCCGCTAGCAACCCCACGCTATATTTTATTCCACTTAATCGTCCTTTCCGTTATATTACCAGTTTTTTTATCCCGTATTTAAAGCAAATATTCCTGTTTTTAAACGCTACAATGTCCATCCGTCCGTCCTATTAACTATAATAGACACTTTTAATTGAGAATCTATAAAAGGTTTCGCGAACCGCTGACCGTATAAGGCTAAAGCATTCATCATTCAGAGCTGCAGCTCTCATCTGCCCAATTAATAAAAGTTGACTTTAAGAAATAGCATTCGGCGGGCAGTGGGCGGCGAGCGGTGTCGCGGCGGCGGCGGCGGTCCCCTACCGGTTCTGCTGCAGCTGAAACACTGACTGCGTTTTATTTTGATTTAGCCACTCGTTATCTGCCTTTACTTCATTTTTTTTCGTAAGTAATAGGCGACGAGCGACTTAAGAATAGGCTCTGTGTAGTGCGGTGCCAACGCACTTGATAATCTTGTACCACCTACTTCATATGCGGATGGCAAGCTGTACCGTGGCTGTTCATTATAATTAGTTGATCGAATTATATCGACTTAGGCACCTTTTTTTAAATATACAGTCTACTTGTGCTATGATGTGGGAAAATAACATAAGAAAAAACTCTACAAAAAGTAGAGAAAGTTTCGAACTAAAAACCACAACACAACGTATGGCGTAGCATTTGGATTCACTTAAATTTAAAAAAGATCTCCGTTATAAGATCCGGATATAAATATGCAAAAAAAAAACTAATAAATAAAAAACCACCCTCACTGAATCAAAAAGACCCGAGAACGAACCATCGCGATAACTTTGATACCGGTTCATTAATTCTTGAAGGAGGCTTCGATTCAAATTTCGAACAAAGGGAGAGAAAACAAAAACTGTAACAGAAAAAAGGCTGGGTAAAAAGAGGCTCAGGCGCGTGCCGACGCGACATGTGCACGCGCCCGGGATCCGTGCTAACGGGCCGTGACAGCCTCGCGCCCCGCGCTTCGCCGCCGCCGCCCCGCTACCCGCCCCGCCGCGCCACGCGCCCGCAGCACCCCCAGCACCCCCAGCACGCTGCGCGCTCACTTGGAAAATTAAGCATTTTCCTCGGAAACCTTACAACCTTCCTACGTTGCCCTACTGTAACCAAAGCAGATAAAGCGATATGACTTTCCGAGATCATTTTGGAGTTATTCACGTAAATATAATATTAGGTACCTAACTACTTTTAATTTTTACACACTTACTAGGTGTTTGCTTTCGAAAAGAAGGAAATTCACATTTATATAATTTTATTTTTTGCAAAAGTTGACCCCGCCTACTTTTAAATTCCCAGTTGAAGATCTAAGGCTCACAGAAGCTTCATTAAGGTCTTGATCGAAAGCTATGTAGTTAGGCTACCTAAGTTACTAAAAAAATAACCAAGTATTAGCTTTACTTTTCAATAAAAGTGGGTAAAACAAAAAAAAATATTTTTTTGCATTTTTTACAGTTTTTCAAAGTTTCCACAAAAAAATGCAAACACTTTTTTGGTTTAGTGCTTTATTGTTGGCTTTTGAGTTGTTCTCTAAAATGGTACTAGATTTATTTCTCTACGTCTATTACTTCAGAAAATATCAATTACCAAAAAGACCCTTCGCTTTTAACTTTCGATTAAAAAACAATTGCTGTTCGTTTATCTCCAACTTAAATTTGAAAAAGGCCCGGACGAGGGTTTTAATAATCCTACTAATATTATAAACGACAAATTTTTGTAATTATGGATGTCTGTAACTCTTTCACGTAAAAACTACGAAATGAATTTTAATGAAACCTTACAAATAAAACATATTTGAAGGAAAATTTAACTGGCCAAGCAGCGGGGGCGCAGTCAGTGAAGGTTTAGTTAAACGGTAAAAAATATAGAAAATGTAGTACCCAAGCGGAGAAAGTTAAAAAAAAGGATACATTTTTTTACAACAACTTTGACACAAGCATACAATAAAATGGAATACAAAAAAAACAACAACAAAACAGTAAACCAAAATACAATAAGAAATAAAACAACCAACGAATCATAATCAGTTTTGTATGGTGTGTCAAAGTTGCAGTCAAATCTAGTAGTAAATTATTACATTTATGGGAAAATACGATAAAATTTTGTGTAAGTTTTTCAATTATTTACTTAAATTATTAGCTCTGTACATACACCGTGTTAGGATTCCATACACCGTGTTAGGATTCCTTACAGCCTAATACGGTAGGTACTAAAATATCTAATGAGTTTTTATATCCTAACCGTCTTATTCATAAAGATACAGTAGATTTTAAGTAGCGTTACTGGAGGTCTACTTCTCTGGTTTGTTGTATGGTAAAAACGTGACATCCAGTCTAAATTGACATAGGTCAAATAACTAAAATGCTCTTTAACTTTTTATGAATAAGAGGGTAATTCTGAAATATAATGTTAAGATATTTCGGTAATGTAAGTTATTACTTGCAAATAAGAGCACTCTGACTTTACCATAAAACCTTCTAATCGTTCGTAATCGTTGTATTAAACTATTTTTCTTCATTAAAACTCACACGTTAGTTTCACAGTATTCTAACAAACTTAAATCTTACATTCAACTTTAAGCGTCAAAAACATGGATTCTAGTTAAAAAACATTTAACTCCAAAATTGGTTTTTTAGACTTGAGAACTAATGAAAATTACACTTAAATAACGAAATGTTCATAAATTATATTTATTATACCACTAAATTTAAAAATTACCGACACTGCGTTTTTCCTATTACCGGCGGTACCCTCAAAAAGCCTTCCTAACACGGCGGACTTTTGTTTACTCATATTTACTTGTTTTATTTGATTTAAACAGAAATCAACTTGATTAACTAAGACTAATTGAATGTTAAAAGTGTTCGAATATAGTAACACTAGCTTTTTCCCGCAGTTTCGCACGCGCTTTTTCATTATAAACGTTAATTACTGGTTGATTTATTACTGACAAGCAACATACAGCTCAAACTCTTGAAAAAGAGACGTAGAGGTGCACTACTAAAGGAATTCCCTAAAATGTATGGATTCTAAAAAAACTGGGTTTTACGTATTTTTAAGGGCTCTAGTTATTAATATCATGTTTTTATCTTTCTAACTAGTACGTACAGTTCGTAAATAATACATTGAAGGTTAAAATGTAGTTATTTGTAGAATTTTGTCGATTAATTAAATAGGTAAGTAAGTATTTAAAAAAAAGTCAGTTTTCCAAGATTTTCGCTACAGTCTATCTAAGTTCTTTTGTTATTATAATTCCAGATAATCGTATACGCAAATTAATTAAGTAGTTTTGTAAATGATATATGATGTGGAAGCCTTCTAAGTGTAGTTCTAAGCAGCGCCCCGCCTCTCAACGAAGCCACCAATCACGTCGCGGCCAGGCCGGGGCGGGGCGCTCCGCGTCGCCGCCGCAGCCACCACGCGTCTAATCTAACGTCGCTCTAATCTCAGCCCAAGGATTATCTGCCCGTTGTAGATTTATAGATTAACAGGACCCAATGCGTGTAAACAAGATAATCAGTAATACTCGTTACCGTATAAGACAGCTTAATGTCACTCCATCAGCAACCGCTTATTTGAGGGCATTAATACTCTGAGCGACTCGTCCGCTACGCTGCTGTAACTACACCCGACAATTAGCCTGAGCGGCGGCGTCAAGCGACGAGGACGCGAGCCACCTGTCAAGTAGTCGTTTCACAAAATATTTTTTTATCACGCAGCCTCTACTGAGCTGATCGCGTTTGTAATCTGTTTTCAAAAAAGTACGTTATCGTGGAAGCGTAGTCGGGTAGGTCGGGGCGCGCGCGAGCCTCCGTCAGTCAGGTGCCGGCCGCCGAGCGCCTCAGTCAGCCACCCTCGCCCTCGCGCACAGCCAGGCGCGCGACTCCCATACACACCTCTGAAAATCTCGAGTACCTACTATCAAAAAAATAAAATCGTGACAGTTTTTCTGAAATTATTCATAAGTATTAAAATTTATTTGTCTTTAAAGTGAACTAGTCCAGTGAGTGATTCGAAGGAAACCGTTTAAATCGCGCCGCCCAAGGTAAACATGCCGCCCGCCCTACGTATGTCTTAGACTGATAATATAAGTTATATTATAAAGTTTTTCCAAATTGAAACTCAGTTTAGCTTAATCTTAGCTATACATACTTATTAGTAGCACTATTGTTATACTTGCCGTACTAACGCAAGATACCTAATTTACATTATAAACCTAATTTTTTTTAAGAACTACTTTTTTTATTAAAGTAACTTTTTCTAATTTTTTTCATAATTTCTCACCTTTTAAAACTTCCCTGGACTATTACGAACATTTTAAAACTAAAATCAGCTCAATCGGCCAGGCCGTTCTCGAGTTAGCGATACTAACGAACCACGATTAATTTAGATAGTACGATCGATAGTAGATTATAATTTTTTAACAACAATAATTTAAAGATTATGAAATCTTAACTAATAATTATTTTTTTAAATTTATGGATCGTTTTCTCAAAATAATGCTTACTAAAAACTAGTCGGCCTGGCGAACTTCGTACTGCCTTTAACTAAATTGTGCATGTATTATACTTATAAACGTTCCCCTTGAAACATTCTATCTATTAAAAAAACCTCATGGCCCAACGTGGGTCTCGATACACTGATGCCTCTCGTTGACTCAGTCAGTGAGCTGGAGCCTCTGCCTACCCCTTCGGAGAATATTGATAGGCGTGAGATTATGTTATGTTATCAAATAGCGATATATATTTTTTTAAGGGATATCCGCCTTCAATAAACTGGCACATACATAAGGACTTTCTCGTTTCCGAAGTCTGTTAAAATAGGTACCAAAACTACCAAAGTACCAAAACCTCCTCCTGAATGTAGCAAATACTATTCTGACAACCGCATCATTAGAGTTTCGCCAAACGCGAGATAATCGCGGACAAACATACATACAAACATACATACCGGGTCAATCTGATAGCCCCTTTTTTGAAGTCGGTTAAAAAGTACCTAACATCGAAACTAAGGCAAATATAAATTTTCAGAATTCAAAATTTACACTTAAAGCCCTTAAAGTGTAGATTTTTTGGCCCTGTTGGGTAGCTTTCAGTTTCCAAATGTAAGAAAAAACCGTTTGTTGACTAAAGAGGCCACTTATGATTCATGAAATAATATTTCTAAGATCATTATGATTAACAACAAACGGTTTATTCCTAAGATTTTGAACCTGTAAGCTACACAATAGGGCCTTAAAAATTCTAAGCAAGATTAGGATATTTTTTATTTTGCCCATGGTTTAGAATATATTAATTATTTATCGGAAGTGGCGCTAGTTTCGCACCGTGTAATGTACCTTAATCATTTTAGGATGCTAAAGTGTAAATTATTGGTATTCTGAATTTTTTTTTGAGTATAATTGTTGTTTTAAGAAAATTTTATACTCGTTTGGAAGTACCCTATTGTGTTTTTATTCAAAGTGTGGCTATCGTAGCGGCTACACATAGATTAAAAATAATTTCACTTACTTATTTAAATTCTTTTTCGTATGATTTACAGCTGAAAATAGAATTTTCGAGTGAATCACAAAAAATCAAATCAATAACACCAGCGCATCTGAGAATACAGATATCGAACAGCATTTGCCTAGAAATTGCCTTGCATTGTCTTAGGTAATGCTCAAACAACGGCTTGTAGGTACACCGAATTCTGAAAAATCATAATCACACTTGTTAAAACTAAAAAAAAAACAACTGTGTCCTACAAACTGCGCGCAATGACACTGATCTTGCAGTTGCCATCTACTGAGCCCAGCGACCGATCCGGAACGTGGCCTGTTCATACCTACGAACCTATTTCTGGATTTATCAACAAACTTTTAAGCAGTTTGATTCAAGAATATTACGCTAAAGATTAACTTACTAAATGAATATAGTTATGACTCGATAAAATACAAATTAATGGAATAAAAAATATTTAATGTTTTACTTTGACATAGTAAGTACTTCTTAATAATGTTTCTCAAAAAACAATAATCTATTTCTACTTTATCAAGCAAATTAACGTCACTTATTTTTCACTTTTAGATGTTTATACGAAGTAAACACACAATATAAGCATAATAAATGTCTTGAATGTTCATAGTCTTGAATTCCTAAAGAAACAAATCAATAGTAGGTTTTATTTATTTAAAATACTATAAATTAGGTAAAGTAAGCAATAATAGAACGTAGAGGTTGTATTGCGGACGGGTGTAGCGCGATTGATATTCACACACAACACTTGCGTTTTCCCACCACTTGCACTGGCTAGAGAAAACTACACGTAATTGCCAATGTAAACGCTATGAGAACTTTATTAGCACAAGAAATAGCGACACATGCTAGGACATTATACGCAATTAGTTGACCACAATCGGAAGCTTTAAGCTGGCTATCTACAGCAGTTGTTACTGCAGTGACATTTGAATCGGTGAAATAAATGATAGCCCGCCCCATCTTTAGCTTAGCATTACATTAATTAGTTTTTTTAGCAAATCATTGTTCAAGCTATTATTTATGGTTTAATCGGATGATTAGTATTCATGAGCTGCGTTATTTGATTGTAAACGCGGTAAAACTGTACGGGCATTTCAAAAAATAATGTTAATAGGTATTAGTTTAATGGAGATTGTTTTACCGGAGTCGTCTGCATTATTAATGCGCCTACGCAATGCAGCCCTGAGCCCGACAGCACTTACATTATTGTGATTCTTCATTTAGTTGATTGAGCTTTTAATACGATTCGCTGTCAACATGCGCCGTCGGATTAATCAGTACGAGCGAGCGACAACAAATATCGCCCTAGACGTGGCATAATGACATCGGTCACGTGAAATTGAGACGATTAAATTTGCACTAAGTGTAGTGTAGAGGTACCTTTCCTTATTTCTTCCGTCCTTTATCAAATATAGGTATGTTAAATGTTTTAATAAAAAGTGTTTCTTTGTATATTTAGATATCGAATTATGCTTTATGGTTGCCACATTACTTACTATTATTTTATAGGATATACAGTATATTATGTACGGGCAAATACTTTAACGATCTGGAACTAGATTGTAATCTGCAACGGTTTCTTCAGGATGTCGCGTCACGTGCTTCTGTCGCGGCTGGCGGAGCAGTTCGGCGGAGGCTCGTCCCCGCCGCCTCCAGTGCTCCACCGCTACCCCTCCCCTGAGAGGAGCGTCTCCCCGCATTCACCCCCGCAGTCACCCGACCCGCTGGCTCGACAACGTCTAGAGCTGCTGCGCCTCAGCGACTTTGAGATTGCAGGAAGAGCACTGAAACAATATGCTAGAGCGACAGGTAATTCGGTTTCCAATTTTTCTATAATTAGTTTTACCTGAGCTAATTTATTACTTTTCAGTAGGTTGGTCTGTTACAAGTTTTAGTTCACTAGAATAAGATTATTAGAGACGATGGTGGTTATAAAAATATGATCGCCAAAGTTCACGTATATTAGTAACTAGTCGACCCGGCGAACTTCGTACCGCCCAACCTATTAGTATTTTGTGCATGAATTATACTTATAAACCTTCCTCGTAAAACACTCATCTATTAAAAAAAATCGCATCATAATCCATTGAGTAGTTTTAAAGATTTAAGCATACATAGGGACAGAAGCGAGAAGCAACTTCATTTTATAATATGTATTGATATTTAAATTAATTCAACTTATTATTAACGGAGAGTTTCCTCAACCGGCCCAGAACTCGGAGCCCTGATGTACTGCAGCGGGCTCGGCGCGCTGTACAGCGGCGCCGGCGGCGTGTGGCCGCTGCTGCTGCCGCCGCGCGAGCCGCGCCTCGCTGCCGGCCGCGACCTCGACCCGGCGCCCGTGACGCGTACTCCACCCACCGATGGTATGTTTATCAACTCTTCTATCGACGCACGTATCAACAAAGTCGTCTACACCCTAGCTCGCAAAGTACGACCCCACAAGTATTTTATTCAAATCTTATTTATACTTATTCAAATTAATTTTTTTAATAACATTATTTATTAAAAGCGTAAATCCGGCTCTGTAAATACAGTGTATTGATTTAAAAATATTTGAGCAATTGTGGGTAACAAATTATTATTGAATATAGGTAAGTTTTTATATTTAAACAAACTATAAAAGATTGCTACTCATCGCCACTGATTGAAATGATGAGAACAACATATTCACAGCCCACCAGCAACTGGAGTTGTTTACGATACCAAAGCATTTCCTTACCTTACGGTGTTACGGTAACCAAATCAGTCACTGTTTACTTTTCATGAGTTTAAAGAATACATTTATAGGCATATACGACAAAGACATATATAATTATATACTAGTCAACCCGGCGAACTTCGTACTTATACTTATAAACCTTCCCCTTGAATCACTCTATATATTAAAAAAACCGCATCAAAATCCGTTGCATAGTTTGAAAGATATAAGCATACATAGGGACAGACGCGGGAAGCGACTTTGTTTTATACTATGTAAGTATATTGATTTAGCACACAACATAATTAAATATTAAACTCGGGTTGCCTGGAAGAAATCGCTTTTAGAGACAGTATCGCCCATTGCATGCAAATTCTATTATTTGTTGAACTTCGTATCTTACTTGTATGTAATAAAGTGTATTATTTTCTATGAACAGTTAGAAAAACTCTCAAATGAAATTGTTGAGGGCTAAAAAAGGCTCCCACTTCGCTTGCTTAATACTTTTTTATGTTTTAAATAGACTTTTAACTGCTTTTTAAACATTAATATACTGGAGTAGAAAACTAATTGCATAAAATAGGCACAGTACACTCAAACAGATAAGACTTGCCTCCTGTCAAAAGAAAAGAGTTTCACGAAGTGCTCGTTCACCTCGGCCTGCTTACAATAGTTTCGTCTTCATTAGAATAGCTATCAGTGTAAGTGGGTCCCGATTAATAACTCTTGTCGCTCGTCGACTGTAACGAGCCGTAAAAGCCTCGTCGCGTGCCCTACTCCGTGCTGTGGTGCTCCTCCCGCCGCCGCCGCCGCCGCCGCCGCCGCCTTTACCGACGGGTATCATCGAATATTTATTCAAATTAACACTTATCCATATCCGCACAGTGGTTACGGACTTGTTTAATGATAACGGTTGTGATAACAAGGATTCTCAGGTCTTTCTTTGTGTTAAGTACAGTTCTGTAAGTTTAAGAATTATAAAATTAAAATTATTGAGGAGCTATTCCAATTAAATTAAATGTTTCTTTTCAAATGTCTACGTTGCTGGGAAATAATAATAATAATAACACATCACACTCAGAGCCCCTAACTAGGAAGAACCTGTACCTAGGGTGCCCGAAACACACACAGAGACGAACATCACACCCAGACCGGAAACAAACTTCGATATTCATCATACAAAATAATATAACGTAAAAGTCATAATTGACTTGACGAATTCCCACTTAATGGAATAAATTTTGTTATATAGCTGTATGATAACGTAATCAAAGAATCATGTCTAGTATCTACCATATAGTATCTACCATATGATTTTATTAATGCAGCATAACGTTCAAGTGACTTTACTCAAATTGTTCGTCACACCAAGTTTTCGTGCTCCGACCCCTGAGTCCTACCTTCCACCTTGGCTCATCGCTCGCATCGGCTGAACATACTTGACAAATATTTTTTCAACTTGAAATAAGTATTTACAGGTATACTAATTAATTAAAACTATTGTGATTCTGTAAAGTTTATTTGTCTTCTTTAGCATAACGTAGTAAAATAATACATACGTATCAGTATCAGGTAAGTAATTTACGTTCATTACAATTAATCAAGAATCGGCCCCAGATTTTGGAAAATACTTATATTTTTGCCTATCTACACACTAAGGTATCTAATACCTACTGTCATCCAAGAAGAGAATTTCATAACCTAGGTGTTAAGTATACTATTTTGAGCAATCGCAATTTTTGATTGAAAATATCAAAAATGTCGTCAATCTCATTGAACCCATTGAACATTATAACGTCACTTTAAGACAAACAATAGCTGCCACAAAAGGATTACGCAGTAATAAGTCTGAGACAAAAGGTTTCAACCTTAATAAGTACTTAGCTACAGTGGCGGTCTAGGACGGCGTAACACTTTTGGTTCTACTGTACCCTGATTATATTATTAGTTATTATATTGTTGTAGCTATTATTAGGTTTCCTTTAAAATTGTGATAGGTATGTATGTGAGATATTAAACTTATTAACTGGCTTCTCACACACCACGGGCAAAATTGCACTACTTACTTACTACTTAGTGCGAACACTTAAACTGTACAAAAACAAAAAATTTTGTAGCTTATGCATTGCTCAAAGCATATTTGTTTTGTGCAGACGACGACGAGGAGCTACCACTGAACCTGTCAATGAAGAATCGTCAGATCTGGTCTCCGGGTAGCGCATGCGAGCTGGAGCGCGGGCGGGCGGAGTCTCCCGGCTCCGGCTGGGAAGACTCCGAGCCCGGGCCGCTCGAGCTGGTGAAGCGCTGCCGCAGCTCCCCCGAGTCCGAGGCGACGTCGCCGGCCGGGCTCGCCTCGCCGCCGCCGCCGCTGCGCCGCTGCCCCTCCGCGCCCACGCATCCACACCTCAGCGCCGATATCAACTTCTCCATGATGATCAAGAGTGAAAACAAGACTGAAAAGTCCTTTCAGGTTAGTTTGTCTGCTTAAGACGATATACGTGAATAAATCGAACGACTGAGGAACAAAGGATGTCCTTTTCCCTCAAACATACTGAGGGAAAAGGACAGTCATATGGCAGTCGCTCACATCGGTTATTACATTTTATTGGAAAATGTAATAAATATTAAATATCTTTTTAATTATTACATTTTATTGGAAAATGTAATAAATATTAAATAACTTTTTAATTATTACTTTTAAATCAAATTTGAATTACCAGAATTTGATATACTTTATTATCATTATTCCTATGTAGTTTCAATAAATAATTGTTAGTAATTTCGAAGAACTAGCTATTCCCGTTTTTTGGAAGGGTTATCTTTGACGAAATAATGTATGGAGGTTTTTTGATTCCACTAGTGTTTCTCAATTATAAAAAACTTTGTTATATTCTCAAAAAAGTTATATTAAAATTCCAGATCTTTACCTCTTATAAATTAAGAGAATTACTTGATTTAAAAAACCTTCAAAACTCATATAGCGTCTTAATGTGATCTACAATTTGTCGTGTGTGATATGAGAGAATAATGACATAAAGCAATCGCATATAATTCAACAAGCATCTTTACCAGATTTTAGAGCAGAGCAACGGCGACAGCTCTTTGAAATAAAAATAAGTCTGAAAGTGGATACCTGTATTTTATAATCCCATATGGAGTGGTCCTTGCAGAACCAGTTGCGGTTAAATCTTTAGAATGATCTGCTCTGCGGCGTTAATGTTTAATACTGTCTGAGAGTCCCGTGTAACTGTGCCGTTTCCGTTCGGAATGTTTTAAAATAGCCAACCAGTTTCCGTTTTAGTTTTCAATGCATCAAAGAAAATAGCAAAAAACTGCCCTTGTCTTAATAAGAAGTCGCGCCGGACGAGTCGCTAGACCACTTTAATCTTCATCTCGTCTCCTCGCCATTTTTGTACTTTTAATTTTTTTCTATCCGAATCGGTTTTAATCAAAATTCCAACTTTTAATATCACGGCGAGACGTTTTATAATTGGACGAATAATTACCTTGTGTCATATCATAGCATTGCAAACTGCAATGAAATTGTGGAGGCTCGCTCGGCGGCGGCGGCGGGGCGCGGCGGTTCTATACTGTCGCGGTCGCATTCACTCCGCGATGAGCCGGCTCCGCGCAGCCTTCGTGCCTTCGTGCCTTAGTGACAGGATTGCAGTTTAAACTCGTTTACAGTCATTATAATGATAATGAATTAAGATGATGATCTAATAATTAGGATAATGCTCTAAATATTAACATTAAAAAAATTGGAGGCTTGATATTTGGCGACATAGTAAAGTATCATCTTATTATTGACTAGAGGCTGCCCCGCGGTTTTTCCCGCGCAGATTTCTCATAAACACAAAAATCCCGTTTTTTTCCGATCTAGTATCTAGTGCTCACATACACTCCCCAAGGAACCTACGTGCCAATTTTCAGCGTTCTACGCACAGTAGTTTCGGCTCTGCGTTGTCTGTCAGTCAGTCAGTCAGTCAGTCAGTAACGGAAGAGTTTTATATATATTGATGATTATGAACATAATTTATTTTTCACTAACAACCTAAACTAAACCCATTTTTTTTAACTTTTAAATCAATATCAATACATAGTATAAAACAAAGTCGCTTCCCGCGTCTGTACCTATGTATGCTTAAATCCTTAAAAATCTGCAACGGATTTTGATGCGTTTTTTTTTAATAGATAGAGTGATTCAAGAGGAAGGTTTATAGCTATAATACATGCACAACATGGTAATAGGTTAGGCGGTACGAAACGAAGTTCGCCGCGTCAACTAGTACTATCATCATCAATACATGGTATAAAATAAAGTCGCTTTCCGTGTCTGTCCCTATGTATGCTTAAATCTTTAAAAATACTGAACGGATTTTAATGCGGTTCTTTTTAATATATAGAGTGATTTAAGAGGAAGGTTTAGAAATATAATTCATGCACAAAACTTAAGTAGGTCAGGCGGTACGAAGTTCGCCGGGTCGACTAGTATAATAATAAAATCTATTGTATTGTTTTATATTGTATTGTATTAATAATACCTATTGCATTGTTTTATAAAAAAATACACATTTCGCACCTAAGTTCAGTAAGATATCTTTAGAAGACATCAACCAATATAGGTAACATCAGCGAGCCGCCCGCTCCCTGCCCGACCTGCCGGCAGCGGGCGCGCGCCGGCACGCGCTCGGCGCGCGCCCGCCACGCTCTGCTGCTTCCGAGACCAGTTACTTTATTGTGAATATATTCACCAATTTAAATAATTAGATCAGAAGTTGGATCAAAATGAGAGATGTTTTCAGTTTCAGATCCACCTACCTATCTTACTGCATTTTGCAATCTTTTTTTATTAATTTGTGTGAAAAAAAATTAACCTTTCCCTATATTTATTTTATTTTATCATTTTATATTATTTGCGTTTGTCAGGTACATAAGGTTATTTTTGATCGGTTGATTATACTTAATGTTTTTATTAAACCCAAAGTGATTAAAAACACGCTGAAGTCTTAAAGCGATAACCATATGTGGGCAATCATCCTCGAGCACCTGTGTTGTTTATACGCGAGTGCATCTACCAGTATAAAAAGGTGACCAAAAAAGTAGATGTTTTTGTATGGGCCGAGGGTCTGAGGCAGCTGCCTTGCCAACTGTCACCTCACCCCGGCACTGTCGCCGCGCCGCCGCGGTCACTGCCGCGGTCCAGACTACCCGCTCATCTCTCCACTGTCAGGATCCCCAATCTCAGGGTACTACTGTAATTCTGGTACTGTTACCATGGTGTAACTATTATTATTATATACCTGAGTATTCTCTAATCTGTGCCTGAGTTCCAATTATTTCCCAATTATAATATACCTACATAAATGTGAAACATACTTCTTTAGACTGCTCTAGCTAGAGCTAACAAGTGTTCAAGCGTAGAGTATTACTTATATCGACATTCCTACCGTACCACAGACAGAAACGTTGACTACATTAAATAAAGTATTTTGAATACAAATAGTTACTTTTTGTCTTACACTGTTCTAACGACACTTGATCAAATAAATCTACAGTACAATTTCAATTGTTTTGCTCAATGTGCTTTGTTAGACGACACGTATAACGTCGCTCTCGTCACAAAAGAATCTATTTTTAAAATAGTAAGTATAACTCCAGGATTTCAACATACTTAAAACAATACTGATATATTGGGGCATCACTTGACCTACAAAATCAAAATATAAATCGTAAAGCTTTTCTATTTCTGATTTTATAACAAAGAAAAATACTTTAAAAAATATAAAAATAAGTATTTTTGTATAAGGTATCTCTAACATTAAAGAAAAGAATCACACGAAGAGCCCGAGATACGCACAAGTAGAGCACATACACAACCCGTAAGCAATCAAATATTTTTGTTTTAAATTTGACTGGTTTTCACATTTACCTATACTCTAAAAAAAGGGTTTAGATAATTAGCCATAATAACTTGTGTTAAATATTAAAGTGAAGAAATGTAAAACACTGAGGCTGGAAGAAAATAATAACCCTGTTCAAATAAATAATTATTGGGTATAATTAATATAGGACTTTTTTCAGGAATGATAAAGAAAGCAAAGAAGGCTGTGGAAGGGTTAACGCTTCCAGTGTCATTAAAATTGTTTATTAGTAGTTAGCGGCCGTCAGCAAAGATTATAGCTTGACAGCTATTTGTAGAACGTTCGTTTTTTTATTTTTCTTTTCACCAGAAGTGAGCCCGAATGACAAAAGTATGAAGGTACATTAGTAAGTGACATGTGTAACATTAATTATGAAAGTAAATTATTATTATTTAACTAAATTAAAAAAACTTGAGCAGTCAAATGTAAGCGAGTTGACTGGCGAAACTTAGCCGCTTGACATGAAATATCTAATAATATATGATCAAACGAACTTCTCAAGTGAAGTTCGATCAATATTATATGAGTGGTTTCATTTGAAGATATAAATCATTTCACTAGGTAGTCCTTTCACCTACAAGGCAACATTCGCACGTTCTTACAAATAACTATTAGTCGATCGATTTAATCGATATCGATTACTCGATTAATTTGAAATTTACCCATGCTCCCATCCCTACCACTCTACGCGCCCATCACTAGCAGCGTCCGCCAAGCCTGTCATTCTTTTTAGAGATAGTTTTCTGCTCAGTTTTCTGGCATAAATTACGTCGTTTATTGACTTTTTTGACAAAACTCGGGATTTGGGTAGGGAGGGTGATTTATATCTTCAAATGAAACCACTCATATAATATTGATCGAACTTCACTTGAGAAGTTCGTTTGATCATATATTATATTTCGTGGTTTCATTTTCGATATAAATCATTTCACTAGGTAGATGTTTAGAGACATTGTTTTGTCTATATTTTTTCATGATAATGAAACAATATTAATTAAAAAGATGTAATTTTGGCTAGTTTTATTTGAACTCTTAGTATAGGTACCTACAAATATTATTAAATAATATTACTCATCTTATTAGTTACAAACACTATATTTTAACATATAAAAGTAATCATTATAGTTAGTTTATAGAGTACTTCAAAGTTTAACATTGCGTAGTTACTTAGGTAATTACTTGGTAGGTAGGTACTCAGCTACATTATTTATAACATACTTATATACTTATTGTATATTTTTTAATGAACTAATTTGGTCAGAGATTTAATAAAAAATTGATAATCAATCATCATAGGACATTGATAAATTTAGCAAACTTGTTAGAGGTAGAGGTCCAGGCGGCCGTCTTTTGATCTGATCAAGATTGACGCCGGTAGCATGAGCAGCCGATGTGGCGGCGGCGTGTCGCGTGCTGCTGTGTGTGCCGTACACCGCAAGGATCTGCCTGATCCACATGCTTATTGACTATGCTGTTGTGTTCCTGTGAGGACGTTACGCTTCACAGTTATTAAGAGGTGATTGGCTTATTTAGGTCTGATTTATTTAGTTAAGGTTATATAACCGTCTTATATATAGACGGATTCACCGTAAGATAAAGTAAAACTAACAATGGTGGATAGCTTTTGATTGCATTTAGCGCCTATAGTTTTGATAAAATTTTCATTTACTTTATGATTCTAATGCCATTGCTATTTTTATTTATAATAATCTGTTATTTAGAGAAAGACTTTCAACCATGTGTGCTGTAGGCTGTAGATAATGTTAGTAAAGCTACTTTTGTCTAGGATAAGTTCATTCTTGTTTGGTATACATTTTTAGAGATTTTTGAGAACCAATTGTGGATACTTACCAAGTACCTGTGTACTTTGGTGGATTGGGTATTAGTTTATAACATCTTTAAGGAAGGCGCTGATGCAATCATCCGAAGAAATATTTCTGCCTAAAAGCAGAGATAAAGCGATGGCTCTTATGATGATGCCCTGTGAATCCTGTGATGCGTCTTTTTCGAAGACGTTGGAGGGAAAAGTAATTACACTAAAAACAGAACATTCGAAAGAATCTAATTTAATCATAGTATTGAATAACATTATATTGATATTGTTGAATAGTAATATTAGAAAGTGAGGCTAGTATAAGATGCTGATGAGATGCTGTTGAGGGGATAATGAGACCTGGCATTGCCTGCTCGAGCATACTGCGGCACTCAGGGTAAACGTGAGTAGGAGAGGGTGACGGTCCCTGTTAGTAGACAACATAGGTTTTCGTCACGCCCTCAAGTGATTATTACGAAATAACTATATATCAATCAATGGAGGATAACAGGCAGGTCTAGAAGTACTAGAAGGGAATACTAGAATACTGGTCGTTTCGTCCTCAGTAATTTTTTGTAGGCCGTTAAGAAAAACGGAAAATGAAGGATCGGTATAGAAAAAATATGCATCTGCCCCTTTGTAGCATCTGGGTCTTGTTTCAAAGAAAAGTATTTCTTAAGTTTTGCGCTAGAATGTTTGAAAAGCATCTTTAAATTAAATCTTCGATCTGCCTCTTAATTATATTTCGTGTAATATAGAATGCTAAATGCTAATAGCTAGATTTTTCGCTTCTCGAACCAAGGCCAAATATATCTGGTAAGTTAATTGAAATTAGGAAATTGTATGCAACTTCGTGTCGTAATGTAGCTAATAGCTAATGCTAATGTTATCTACCCATAATAAAAATTAACAAATTGTTTAAGTTTCGGGGCATCTAAGGCTTAGTATATTGCTAATAATACGACATATAATTACTATAGTAAGTTTGAGTTACGCCTTTACGACTCGAGTCCGTGTTAACTTATGAATCATATTTTTGTGTTTAAATGAAATTTTAAAAGCTTTTAATATTATTATCTCATCAATTCAGGTCCTGTAAAATAATTATCATAGTATTCTCTGAATAGAAGGTAGGTAGAAGGTACCTGTACCTTTGCCTTTTAAGTATTTTTGGTTTCAACCAGCCTTTTGTAATGCTGCGCTAGCGGACATTAGGATGCCAATCATTTGTGAAAATTCTCTGATTGTAACAGGTGGTAGTTGAGAACACTTCAGAACCAATTCTATTATTTTATTACGTTTATGGCTTGTAAGTGATAAAGTCATATTTAAGTCATCTACTTACTTAAATCCTGAAAATTTGTAATTATTTTGTGGCTATAAGCTACTATTTTCATAGTTTATAATAAAGCCCAAGCACTCGAGTGATTTGAGTGTAAACCTAACTTTATTTAAAAATTCCATGTAACTACGGTCTATGTAAAGGATATCGTCACATACAAAAATTTACCAATTTTTGACCAAATGAACGCAAGTGACCTACGACCCCTTCTTTAATCTTAGTAAAAGTTCTAGGCGCTATCGTGAGCCAATAAGATAAGGCATTGAGTTGAAATCATAGGTGGATAACAAGATTCTGTGTGTTCACATCTTTAAACAGGAAACGTAGGTAAGTATTTACGCTAGTTTTAAGCGACAGAAATAAAAAGTTACGAGACATTTTAGGTCAATAGATGCCATGTAATAATAGCTTGCATGCTGTTCTGCCATTTCGAAATGAAGTTTAGTTACTTACAAATTTATTTAACAGTTTTAGGTTAAAATGAAATCTCTTACCTCCATTTGAATTGGTGTCAAAAAGGTTTTAGATACGATTTCTAGCAAATTATTAGTTGCGATTGACATTTCTTGTTGTTACTGTGCTAACCATGTTACAACAGGAACATATTATTGCTCAAGTGGAAAATTAGAAAAAGATTTAATTATTTTGTTACAAATCCAATTAAGGATACCTTTATTGTTTGTGATATACAATACAACCAACACATTTTAAAAATATTGTACTGAATTCTGCCAGAATGGTGGTTGAGCACGTGGCCTGATTTGGGTCGTTCTCTAAACGTGCGACTGCGTCGGTATATGGGTCGTTGTAATTTGGAACTTGACGAGTGGTATCTTCGTACTCTGGCCCTGGCACGCCCCCCCCCTTGTTTTTCGCAAAGCGAGGAGGGCCTGAGTTTTTCTGAAACTGCGGCCAAGCTGTGCCCGTGGAGCTCGTAGAGGCGGCTGTGTTGTGTAAGCAACAGTATTTCTGGGAAGACTACTGTCTTCCTGATTTGAAGGCATTGCTGTTCAATTTTGAAGCTTAATTTAATTTTCTCTAAAATTTGGCACCGAACAGTGCTTCATCTCGTTTACTGTACTGAAAGATATTCAAAAACGTCTTGGTAGACCTGGTGCGGTCTTTTAAATGCGAGCTTGTGTCTCCGAGCTATAAAGGTCGCATGAACTACGGGAGCCCTCGCTTAGAATCTTGATTGCCTCTATTTTATATCTTGAGTTAGGAGAATGGCCATGGCCCTACTCCCCGATGTGATGTGAAGTCAGTCCAAGTTGAGATGAGAGTATTTTAGTATTTAGCTTTGAGGCTTGAACCAATATGTAGTTGCTAGGTATAGTATATTGCTGAAGGATTTTTTCCTTGACTTCTCTAGCCATTTGAGAAAGATTATCGTAGATTCAATCACACAACTTTAGTTCATCATCCAGGGCTTCGCCCAGGGTTAATAAAATTTATGGGTCCAGTTCCGGAAATTTAAACTTTGCCTCAGGGTCCGAGTTCAATTGGTTGTTGTAACCGCTACTAGTTCCAATAAGGAAGTTATTGCTGGTGCTTGGATCTGTTTTTGGTGACGGTATTGAAAGTGGTCACTGTTGGGGCAGTGGTGGCAATTGGCACTTGGTATGTCGCCATCATGATTTTTGGTGATTCAGTCTCATTTAGACCTGATCATGGGTTGTAGGGAATAGTTTCGGCTAGAAATATATCCTCATATTCGAATGATATTTGCTCTGGGCACATTCCTTAAATTGTAAAGGCGTTTCGCCTACTGGAATAAGAAGAAAAAAGAAAATTATGCTTTTTATATTTTTATACTTACATAAAAAATTATGATTATTTTTGCATTTTGCCGCGTTCCTATTGGAATCTATGGCAGTATGGTAGCCTGGTTCATATTTGAATCTATGGCTTTGCAAATAAAATTATTTTAATGATAAAAACTGATGTACAGTTTTGAATTTTGCCGCGTTCCTATTGGAATCTATGGCAGTATGGCAGCCTGGTTCTTGTTCGAATCTATGGCTTTGCAAAAATATTTCTTTTACACTTTTTAAATGTAAGTTTATGCAGAATTTCAATTCGAAATTTCTGTCTAAAAATTTTTTTTTTTTTTTTTGAAGGTAGGTAAGCAGATGAACTTACCGTAACATTAGACATTGTCTCTCGATTTATAGTATGAGGATAATGAAATCCATCAAAGTTGAAGTAACTCACTTAATTTTTTGTTAAAAATTTGAAAAGATTTCGGTATCTTGAAAAATTTATTTTTTGCGAACAAGATCCGAACGCGTGCTTTCGTTGCCTCGCACGGAAAAAGAATGACAGGCTTGGCGGACGCTGCTAGTGATGGGCGCGTAGAGTGGTAGGGATGGGAGCATGGGTAAATTTCAAATTAATCGAGTAATCGATATCGATTAAATCGATCGACTAATAGTTATTTGTAAGAACGTGCGAATGTTGCCTTGTAGGTGAAAGGACTACCTAGTGAAATGATTTATATCGAAAATGAAACCACGAAATATAATGCAATCTGAAGGTTGATAAAAAAACCCTTCATATTTAATTCACCAACTCGCCTTGTATTAGACAATACTACAATTATGTCAACTGATAAATAAATTAGTTGCTACTATCATAGGGTATATATAATTTGACAATAGAGACAATAGTAAAAAAAACCGCAAAAATAAAAACACATTTCTGCTTTTAAGTTGATAAAGTAGTACGAACACGAACACATCCGAACAGTATAAGAACAATCACATAATTGCAAAAAGCGGATGTTGCTGGTACGGGCGCATGGTCTTCTCGTAAAAGATTTTAAACGAAAGATCAGCGATTTAAATTAACGTTGATTTTAACGACCATTGGATGGATGCGGACCTTTAAAAATCAAGTGATGTGAAAAATAATTATACTCTTTATTCTAATTATATTCTTTGTCTTTCCGCTAGTCAGTACGGTAAGTTTACGGTAATTACTACGTAAAATATTTCGCCTTAACAATTCTATGAAAATTAGAAAACGAAATAAAAAAAAAGGCTTTGAGAACATCACAAAGGAAACATTTAAAAAAAAAATATATATATAATTATAGAATACCAGATTTTACAACATAACTACCAACTTAAGAAACAATTAAAACATTATTAGGTATATTAAAATGTAAGTATTAAAAAACAATTGTGTACATAGTAACAATGTTTTAATTCTTTGTTTTAAAAATGATAAAATAAAGTATAAGTATATTTAAATACACTTATTATGTCGTCATACTTAGCCTTCACCAATACTTAATAACGAATAAAATCATTATTTTTATAAATTTATTAATGAATACGTCCTTTTAGGTTTTACTTATAGGCCGAAATCAAAAATATGCGTCAATGATGCACTAGATAATCTTGCTTAAATTTTTTATGGCACTATTGTGTAGTTTTCAGGTACAAAATCTAAGGAATATATACTGTTTGTTGTACTTCAAAACCGCGTTCGCGTTAGATCGGGGACGGCGGCGCGGCGGCGCGCTCAGACATAGCGGCTAGGTATCGGATGGGCTGTAATAGGAGCTATCTCCATAAGCGAGAGAATCGCGGCGATGTTATCGTCGCGCCACTACCTATTTCTATACACTCCTGAGGAGCGTCTCCCCGAGCCAGAGGTAACCGGGACGAATGAGAGTCTAATAGATGATAAATTATAGGCATGAAATTACACGACGATAACATCGCCGAGATTCCCTCACTCGTGGAGAAGGCTTCTCTCAGGGCAAAAGGGTGGTATGGTATGGTATAGCCGACAAAATACTTCTTCTAATTCTGCTAATTTCTTTAAACGATTTCTAAAATAGAGTGTGACCAATCATAGTTAAATAAATAAAAAATTGAAAAGATTTATTTATTAAATGTGTATTGTAGAAACTTATATCCAAATAAGAAGCAGGTTACATTCATACATAAGATGAATATTTTCCAAATGTTCGAGCACCACCTGTTAAAACAGCTACTAAGTATTGAACGAGCTAGGCATGCAATAAGCTGAACATTCTCCCCAGTGCAAGCAGTGCGGCAAATGCTTCAAGCGGTCTTCGACGCTGTCGACGCACCTCCTCATCCACTCCGACACGCGGCCCTACCCCTGCCAGTACTGCGGCAAGCGGTTCCACCAGAAGTCGGACATGAAGAAACACACATACATACACACCGGTAAGAATATCTTCGAATAACAGCAAAACTCTATTAAACACTGTTTTAACTATAACTAATTTGTCCAAGTATACTTAATCAAATAGTACTCCAAATTTACTTATTAAAGTTTTATTACAACTAACTGTCCCGGCGAACTTCGTATCGCGCCTTACAAAACTTCTTACTCATTTTTCCAAATTTTCTCACCTTTTAAACCTTCCTTGGACTTTGAGACCAAAATCAGCTAAATCGGCCCGGCCGTTCTCGAGTTTTTGCGAGACTGACGAACCAAGAGTCACATTTTTTATATATGTCATGGCCAAATTGTAAAATTGGCCATTTAATGATATTGCCGGCCATTTAATTAAATGTGAACTTTTCATGAAATGTGAACTTTTTATGAAATGTGAAATGGCCAATATTCGTTGGCCAGATCGTCGCAACCTCAACAATTAACGATTTGGACAACCACGTTTGGCCAAACAGTGAATGTTGCGTGTCCATGAGATAAAGAGGAAATAAAAAATGTTTTAATGAATTTTTATTTTATAAAGTACCTATAACGTCATCTTAATTTAAATGGCACAAATAATAACTTAAAAAAAAGTGTTTTGTACAATGTACTTTGATTTAATTATTTTAAATATATGTTACTTATACAATATAGCTGATGCTTTTCTATACCAATATTATAAAGAGGAACGATTTGTTTGTTTGTTTGTTTGTAACGAATAGGCTCCGGAAATACTGAACCGATTTGAAAAATTCTTTCACTGGTAGGAAGCTACATTAACCGCGAGTGTCATAGGCTATATTAGAATTTCAAAAAAATTAGGTATCCTTACCTAAACTTAAATAATATAACCCAAGGTGCAATATTTTTTCCGTTGTTTACATATTTTGACAGGTGGTTTGTTGTTGTTGTTTGTTTTTTATTCGGCCATTCTGGCCAGTCAAAAGAACATAGTCTATAGAGCCAAGTCTTTTGTAGTATCTTATATTCTATGGTAACGAAGTAAGCTAGGAAAGCTCGTCCTAAATAAGTCCCATGGTTTTAAAAAAGAGCGTTACACTAACAATAATAAAATTACCAACTTAATCAAACAAAGTTCTTACTTTGTTTGATATAAACATGCTATTCATGAACTAAACACGCTCTTACATAATCAGAATTAGGTTTTTAAAAATTAAGATATCCTAATCAATTCATTTCATTATATATCATTTTGAATTTCACCTTGAATGTTGCGTAGACACCCTTGTTTTTTATACTACTTGTTTTTATTTCTTGTGTAACCTAAAAATTAAACATAACATAATCTTACGCCTTTTATTCCCCGAAGGGTTAGGCAGAGCTACCAGCTCAAGAGCCGGACCCATGTTTAGCCGAGTTCATGAAAAATTTAAATAACATTATTTAACTTGTAAAAGTTCCCGTACTAGCTAAATATAAATAATCTAACTCAGAACACTAAAACAAGTAAAAAAAAAGTTATTTTACTATAATTCGAGTAAATAGTATGATTTAAATACGGAACTTTAAAAAAACGTTCGGAACTTCATGGTTTTTGACGTTGCTTTCGTTTTCGATTGGTTTGAATAAGCCTCACAAATCTTCGAATCAAAACGTGGTTGTTCTGTATTTTTATAGTGTTTTTCCTCACTTAAATTCACTTTTTCATTTTATTATTGTAACCGTAATGGCGCGTCACATCAAATAACACAATACACACAACAACAGCGCCACTAGCGGAGACATTAACTATTCAACCATATGACCGCAAACGTTTGGCCATTTCATGAAAAAGTCATAAGATCACTTGGCCAAATCATTACACGTTGAGATTTTAATGATCTGGCCAACTAATATTGGCCATTTTATGAAAAGTTCACATTTCATGAAATGGTCGATTTTACGATATGGCCACGACACATATATATTTATTATGACCGTATGTACCTAAAAAGGGTATTTAATTTATAAAACGTAGGTACTTAAATACTAATCTTTAAAATCCAAAACATTATCTACCAGTTCATTATAATACGATTAACAACTTTTAAAACGTTATTATGAAAGTTTGTAAGTTATGCTAACTTCTCGAGCCTTGATTACTAACCTCGGTGTGTCATTTCGTAAGAAAAGTTTTCCTGAAGTGTCAAAGTGATGTTAACTAAGTATTTAATGCTGTAGTTATAACTTAGTTGAAAATTATAGTTAATACGACTATACCTACTTAGTATTATTACCTAAAACGAGCCTAAGAAGACAGGTTTAAGTCATAATCGGCGTATTTAGTAAACTAGGTCCAACTTCATCAATACATATTATAAAATTAAGTCGCTTCCCGCGTCTGTCCCTATGTATGTTTAAGTTTTTTTTAATAATTTAGTGATTCAAGAGGAAAGTTTATAAGTATAATAAGTACATTCACAATATAGTAATAGGTTAGGCAGTACGAAGTTCGCAGGGTCGACTAGTTTCTTTATAAAACGGAAAAATAAAAATACATCCTTACAATATAAATGGTTGATTAAATTAAATACTTATAAAGTTTTTGTAATATTTTATCTGAAAACTCATAAGGTCCTAAAAAGGTATGTTACTTCCTAAAACGGTGACTTGGTGAATTTCTATGATATTGTTTTAGTGTTAATAAAAAAAATAAAAGGCTTTTTTATATTTGTCCCAAATATTTTAGAAGTTATGATTTTTTATTAATAATGGCGGTACCTACTTTGGCGCTTACAATGCGTCTTAACATTTTGCATCGTAATTATTATTATATTTTTTACGTCAAATCGCGGTTGGCGGTCTCGCACACGCACGATTATTATTTCACATTGACCAGAAAAACCCGCGCCGCGCCCGCGCGACAACGATCGCCGGCTCGTCGGCCGAGCTGGCGATCCGAGCCGAGGTCACGATCACGCTCCTTCTCCACCATCCTTATTCTGGTTATTTAGCGGCATTCATAAACAAATAATTTAAGTACTTACTACATCTCAGTATCAGCATGCAGCAATTTAAAAGCACATAACGCAAATACTTACTAACCGCCCAAAACTACAAGAGAAGACTGAATGAGGGATACCTTTTTCATAAAATTAGAACTTGAATTGAATGGGTTAGTTTTAAAATGAGTGTGGATCGACACGACTTCAATGTTTTTTCTGGCATAAAGAAAACCGTTATTAATTATTTACCCATAACCAATAGTTGGCTGTAACTTTAAAACATATAAACATACATTTACTTACTCCCTACATAAACATCAATTTGTGATATACGAAGATTTTTTGTGAGCGGCGCTCTTTTATTGTCGTAAGAAAATATATTTAGCTTTTGCAGTCCTCAAATAACATGGCTCAGGCAAGCAAGTTTCAAACAAGAAGCGCAGACGATTAACTAAAAAAATCAAGTGGCGACATATTCTTTAGTGGCTCGTCACGACAGCTCGTCTCCGAATGATTTACAGCGGCCCAGCGGCCATACAAGGAGCTGGTCCTACCAATAAATACCTCATCATCAATATTCCGAAATGCGGCCCAGCCCGCAATTAGCTGCGCACTGTGCAGCCTTCACGAGCCATCACGAGCGCTCCGCCGATCAGGCCATCCGCAAAAAATTAAAACCTTCACCTATGTATAAAATAACAAAATTTTCATTTTACGCCATTTTAATAAATGTTACAAGAATAATATACCTATACCAGATTTTAACAAATCGAATTGGATTCAAGATACAAGATATTCGGAACGGGGTTCAGGAACAAATTTCTAAATAATAGATGCACGGTAATATGGCAAGGCAGGCACCCTCTTACACAAGCATTAATTACTTCGTTCGTTATGAATAATTATTAAGTTGTCCGAGAAACTATACTATGTACCTACCTCACTCGTCTTTCACGTAATGGCTTATAAGAAATTATAAATGTTATAGCAGTTTCAATTCTTGACTCTCGTAAAGGACTCTTCACGATTAAAAATAAAAAAGGAAATAAAATCTAAAACTTTCTATTCTTATACTTACTTACATATATTTTTAAAAGCATATTGTTATATATAATTTTAAAAGCAGAACATTTTAAACGTTATTTTATTTATGTTTTTGCAGGAGAAAAACCGCACAAATGCGTAGTTTGCTCTAAGGCTTTCAGCCAAAGCTCAAACCTTATCACTCATATGCGCAAGCACACTGGCTACAAGCCCTTCTCGTGCGGCCTCTGCGAAAAGGCTTTTCAGAGGAAGGTAGACTTGCGGAGACACCGCGACTCGCAGCACGCCGACGCGCCCGCTGCAGCCCCCGCCGCCGTCGCCGCCGCCGCCGCCGCCGCCGCTACGCCGACTCTCCGGTACCGGTATTACGGGGATACTTCTCCCGCGCCACTCGCACCCATTGTCTCTAATTGATCGACTTAGTAGATGTAGAGAATCACAAGTGGTGTGACTTTTAGGTTAAACACATTTTAGGTTTTTGTACCTATGTTACCACGGATCTTACCTTGACGCTAGTGCCTTAGCAGTTGCCTGTGAAAAGTGCGATTGGTGATAAATTATTTTTGAATCTACACGGATGTTATTTAGGTATGTATTATATATAAAGAATTGAGAACAAAATCAAATATATATACTTAGAGGTGTTAAATAGGTAGGTAGGTATATACAAATATGTAAACAATCAAAGAAATTTCGCGTAAGTAGTATCAAGATGTGTATAGTCTTATTAAAACCAAAGTAAAGTGTCTTATTTAGTCGAGTGTGAAACGCTTCATTGATTTTTAAGTTATTAAAAGGTAACGTTTACAAAATAAGGATACTGGACTTGAGTTAGTCATTATTTAAATGAGGTTAAGTAATAAATGTAGAATTTCATATTAAACTAGAGGCTGCCCCGCGGTTTCACCAGCGGAGATTTCTCATAAATACATAAATCCCGTTTTTCCCGTTCCCATGGGAATTTCGGGAAATTATTCCTTAATGCTCCCCTACACTCCCCAAGGAACCCACGTGCAAAATTTCAGCCCGCTACGTCCAGTAGTTTCGGCTCTGCGTTGTCTGTCAGTCAGTCAGTAACGGAAGAGTTTTATATATATTGATAAAGAATGAATGTAAGTAAGTAATTTTAAATGATTTAATATCACACTGTCTGTAAGATAATGCAAGTTGAGTATGAGTACCTAGATACCAATACAATTTTGTAAAAATTTACAGTTTCAAATAATTTACCTTCATTTGGTTACCAACCGTTATAAGTACGAGGAATACCTACGTTTCAATCTGTACCTACTCGTAATACCATCAATCGTTACCCCTTATTTACTTACATAATTGTATGGTTAATAGTTAACTTTTTATATGACGGCCTGTATGTATGTTATTTAAGTAGGTAAGCGGTAAGTATAATTGAATTCAGATTTTGAGTGTATTTTGTGTTGTTCAATAATATAACGACATTTAGTAACTAATAAAAGTATTGTACAGCAAAAGAAATCTTGAACGAGGTGCATTAATTTTTTTAATTATATACTTATTTAGAATCATGTCATAAACACCGACTTTTTACGTCTCTACAACAATAGTACCTTTAATATGCATTTATGATAATTTAATTATTATAAGCTTTATTTATTTTAAAATTAATGCTTAGTACCTAGTGTGCAATCCTGTATATTCTTTTTGTAATTTCTTTTTTTGTAAGTGACTAACAAATTCGATAACAATGCTAGAAGCCAGCAGTTAGTTGAGGATTGCTAAAAGAATATAATTAAACACAAAAATTCCTGGATTTCATGTTTTTTTTTATATACTATAATCTCATGTTTTTGGTACTTACTTAAAAGTATTAAGTAAAGTTTACTTAGTAGAAAAATGTGAACCATTTATTTATATATTTTTTGACGGATTGATGGGAATGGTTTTCAAATGAACTGACTAAATGTGTACATATATATATGTAACGAGCTTCTTTTACGGCTAGAGCACCAAAGAGTTATATGTTCACCAAGCCACGAGTTTTTGCACCAACAATCAACTTTTTTGATGTATTGGTACTATACCACAGTTTCGAGGCTAAGTTATAGGTAGGTAGGGCATCATTTATCTATTATCATTATTAAATCTGTCTTTTTTTAATATAAGTTTAAGCAATTTTTATCTTTGTACGGAAACAATTACCTATAACCAAGTTTACCATTTAGGTATTTAAACTTTGGCCTCTAATCTCTTAAATTTACGATCATACTTCTATTCTGTTACTATTCTACTAGTTCTCTATTACGATTGGGTCGAGAATCGCAATTCTTAAACCAATCGTAATAGAATTGTAATAGAAGAAGTATTATCGTAAAAGAATCGCTACGATTATATTCCTGTTCTATTACGATTGGGTTAAGAATTGCGATTCTCTAAATTTTGATACTATTCTTACAGGATCAAATTGAAGTTGCGAGACTCGCAATCGTAAAAGAGTACTTAATAGTAGAATAGTAATAGAATATAAAAGTATAATTGTAAGTTTAGAAGACTAGAGGCCGAGCATAGATAGGACAGAACAGAAGACATTGTCTTACGTATTGTCTATTTGTTTCTTAGTGTTTTGAAATAAAATGCAGCACCATTTATCAAAAACGATTAAGTACCTACCTAGTATTAAAGCGTGGCTGGAGTCGCCGGAAAAGCTGCGTTCCGGAGTCAGCTTGTACTATAAGTTGCAGTAGCCAGAACATCAATTTACCCAGCCTACCCAACCCACCTTTATTAAAAAGACAGTTTTACTACAAAAATAGTAAGCTTGAATTGCGGGCTACTGTGTTCATAAAATTATTGATAAAAACACTCTTTTTATTGTTTATGTGCAAGCATGATTTTATATATATATATATTTTTCTTTTACATTTATGTCGTGTGTCAATGTGGCACTAATAAACGTTTTTTCTTTCTTTCTCTTTAATAAAGGTTAAGTATGACGCTTGTGATTTTTATCAACTGGGAATTAATGTCCAAAATATTGTTTGCTGTGCGGTTTTCAATAATTACAATGTGTCCAAATTTAACTGTAACTAAGTAAGTATATAGTTTCTGAAAAAAATTACTGTCACTCGGCCATAAGTAGTACCTACGGATCTAAGGGTGACATTCACAGTCAGTGTTCGGAGGCTACTCGGTCGAGTATGTCACTCGGACAAGTCGTTCCCGAGTACTGATTATCCTGGCTCGAGCCGTCTTATACTCCGTTGAACATTTTGTTTTACTGTCACAAAGTCGGAACTCGACTATGTATACCAATTTGGAGCGGAAAACGATTTAATAGTAGTTTATTCAACATGGATGTTAAGTGATACGTATTATGTACGAGGGTGGTCTGTGAAAACCCGAACGCAGAGAGAGTTTCAAGGGTTTATTCTTGAACGTAGTGAGGGAATAATGACTTGAAACTTGAACAAGCGAGGATTTTAACCTCACCCGAGGCAGAATAACTTTACCCCTAAGTTGTATATACTGCTTTTTATTCCATCCGACGAGAAAAATTACATACCTATAAAAAAGAAGCACCTATGTACCTACCTAATTTTGCTGACCCAATCAGCTAGCTTGTTTTCAATCCCACTTTACTTCAATCAAATATTTTTGTAACAATAATACATAATTGCCCAGAGGTCAAAATAATGAATGTATGGAAATTAATTATTGACCGGCTACAAACCGCATGTGAATAATGAGGAACTTTACGACCTGAGAACAGTAGTAAAGTCTACTTTTAAAAAAATTACATTTTGACCCTTTCGAGTGCGAGTTCGAGCTGCGACACGACTGTGACTGTCAGCTTGACACCAGACGAAGATAGCACAAGTTCCTTGTTCACGGAACCAGCTCTACCATTAATGGCTAATTATATTCTTCGGCTATAAAATAATATTAGCAGATTTCTTTTGCATTTATAAATGGAGTTTAATTTTTACATGTGATCACAAGTTTCTAGTAATACTTTATAATTTAAAAAAAGAACCGTCCTCCAATTTAATCTATTGATTAAGTTGAGGCTTATTAAAGATTCCGTAAGACCTTATAAGTAGGTAGGTTAGGTATATACTTAATATACATTATATAAGAGGCTGAATTTTCCAATGAGAGCTGTATATATATTTATTTAGGCCAGTTTTTAATAAATGTCTTGTCTAAACTAAGTGGTTTTATTTATAAGTCCATCGTCACGAAGAAAAAAAATTGGTTGTTGAAGACCAGAAGTTATCCAAACTTTGGTTATGAAGGTTAATTTATACCAATACTAGTCGACCCGGCGAACTTCGTACCGCCTAACCTATTAGTATTTTGCGCATGTATTATACTTATAAACCATCCTCTTGAATCACTCTCTATCTATTGAAAAAAAACGCATCAAAATCCGTTATGTAGTTTTAAAGATTTAAGCATACATAGGGACAGACGCGGGAAGCGACTTTGTTTTATACTATGTATTGATTAATTAATTAATCTATACCAATATTATAAAGAGGAAAGATTTGTTTGTTTGTTTGTTTGTTTGTTTGTAACGAATAGGCTCCGAAAATACTGAACCGATTTGAAAAATTATTTCACTGGTAGGAAGCTACATTAACCCCGAGTGTCATAGGCTATATTAGATTTTCAAAAAAGTTAGGGATCCTTACCTAAACTCAAATAATATAACCCAAGGTGCAATATTTTTTCCGTTGTCCGTTGTTTACATATTTTGACAGGTGGTTTGTTGTTGTTGTTTGTTTTTTTATCAAGCCCATTCTGGGCAGGCAAAAGAATATATCTATAGAGCCAAGTCTTTTATAGTATCATTCTATGGCGTAACGAAGTAAGCCGTGAAAGCTCGTATTGATTATAAAGAGGAAAGATTTGTTTGTTTGTTTGTAACGAATAGGCTCCGGAAATACTGAACCGATTTGAAAAATTCTTTCACTGGTAGAAAGCTACACTATCCCCGAGTGACATAGGCTATATTAGATTTTCAAAAAAAAATTGGGATCCTTCCTTAAACTCAAATAATGTAACACAAGGTGCAATATTTTAATTTCCGTTGTTTACATATTTTGACAGGTGGTTTGTTGTTGTTGTTTGTATCTTATATTATACTAGAGGCTGCCCCGCGGTTTCACTCGCGCAGATTTCTCTTAAACACAAAAATCGGGAAATCCTTTCTTAGTGCTCACCTACACTCCCTAAGGAACCTACATGCAAAATTTCAGCCCGCTACCCCCAGTAGTTTCGGCTCTGCGTTGTCTGTCAGTCAGTCAGTCAGTCAGTCAGTCAGTCAGTCAGTAACGGAAGAGTTTTATATATATTGATATGGCGTAACGAAGTAAGCCGGGACAGCTCGTATATGTATAAAGAGAATTTAAAAAGGTTCAATTGCTATTATACGTTATTAACATACGCCTTAACATGTTTGGATAATCAAAATTGTTCATAAATCAATTTTTAACTCTAAGTATACAAAAAAAAGTGCTCAAATGAGCGCAGATAGTATACTTACCTAGAACTACAAGGTAAAGACAATAATTGCGGAAAAACTGTTAGTAAACCAAAAGTTTTTGTAGTTTCCCCCTTCTCTTCGCATAGAATCCTCGAGGTCTAAAACCTACTTTAATGTTATTTAACCATCCCAAAACCATCCCAACAAAATAGCAAAGCTTCCGACCGCTTTCTTTCTGAAAATACGTTAGATTACTGAAGTGCTAAGTGATATCGTGCTATTATTTACTCACTAGGTATTATTTAAGTATACCTACTTAGCTACATACGTACCTACCTCCCAAAAAAAACAGGTAGATTCCTACTTACCTATAAGGTTTATTGTTAGTTTTTAATTTAGGTACCTACGTAAGTACTTAGGTATACCTTATACTTAAATCAATAATCAGGCATGCACAGTTGCACAATCAGTGAATTCCCACAACTCATCGCAAGCAATCAAACAAATCGAGCAGCCTAGCAATCAGGATCCATAAAAATCTGTTATTCCAGGTCCCCTTCTCTAATCAAGGAGTTCACTAAGTGACTGCTTCAGTGCAACAAACAATTACGTATTGAACAGTATGTATTGAACGTATTTAAAGAGAGTACATATAAACAACAATATCTACCTTCATTTGTTTTAAATTTCCCTTCATAAACGTAAATGAGGTATTATTTCTTCCTTTTTTTTATTTGAATATTTAAATAGGTTTATCGTATACCTAGGTACTTACGACAAGGATGTTTATAGTTTTTATGATGGAGGGACTCTTTTTTACCGAAAAGTTTCTCCGCAAATCGCTTCTGAAAAAATTTGGACATAGATTATTGATTACATTGGACATAGATTATTCACTGCCAGCGATTTTAACTGAAATAAAAACATATTGAACTCAATTTTATATTTAAAAAAGTTTTTATTTTATTTTAATAACAATAATGACATTCTTGGGATTGTTTTAAACAAACAACTCCATCGCTTCTTATTTACATTTTTTTTGTAATATTATACAGGGTATACGTGCTCAACTTTTAATCTGCTGTACTGAAAAAAAAATGTACCTACTGAGCTTTCTTAGAAAGTAGTTATAAAAGTTTGCTTAGGTATTTCATACAGATTTCATTATAGTGGTATAACAATTTGCTGGATTATCCCTAAAATAAAGCAACTAACTTAAAATTACTTGGTACTTATGCCTAAATTAATTTAAGAAGTGAGTACCTAGGTAAATTAACTCATTGAAAAAAATATCCTATTAATTTATACTTTTCAGTTTTTTCGGCGTTGTAATTTTTTGATAAAAAGTTTTTTTTTTTGCTTTTAAGTATTTTTGGGGTTAATTTTTTTTGACCCCTCAAGCTGATCACAAAGGTGGTCACACCCCACAAGGTGGCCAGACGACTTTGTGAAGGTTTCGGTACTAAGCAGGATGAGGGTCACTCACGACCGGTCGGTTAGGTGATTTGCGAGAGAGGCCTGTGTCCAACAGTGGACGTCTATCGACTGAGATGATGTATAATTTACATTCATATAAAATAGACATATACTTTAATATGTGCAGTTTTCATGTAAATCACAACACGGCAATACAATCTGTGAGTGAACAATAAAGTCACCCCCATTTTTCCACCCTTAGAGTAGGAATTTTATTTCCAAATTTTAATGGGACCAACTTCAAAATATACCCTGTCGATTAAAAAAGTATTAAAGAAATCAAGCACTCGTCTGTCTTCCGTGGCTTAGTACTTACATTGTATTGAAATGACCGTAATCTTAGCATAGCCGACAATATCTTGACTTGCTTGATTAAATTAGCCTTTCTTATCTACTTAACCCTTTCCTCAGTCGTATTGCTTACGCAGCCATAAAGCGGCTTCTATTACTTACAACATAGCCTATTTCAGTCCATGCAAGTGCTAGTAGACTTATCTAGTACTTATGTACTAACAGGTGGGATAGTTTAGTTAGATAGTTAGATAGGTACCCGATCTCAGAGTAAGGAAACCGCCGCTACGCCAATGCCTACCTCCACCGATTATTGCGCCAATCAAGAGAAAATAAGTATACAAATATTATTACCTAAACAGTATTATATACTCTGTGCCTAAACCGTGACAAATTTGTTTGAGTAATAGTAGGGGAGCCCACGATGCTAAATGGGGATTTACTCGAGCGTCGTAGAAACCTAATGGGTTGCAAAGCTTAGATGATAAGAAGAAAAAAATGTTATCTATACCAATATTATAAAGATGAAAGATTTGTTTGTTTGTTTGTTTGTAACGAATAGGCTCCGGAAATACTGAACCATTTTGAAAAATTATTTCACTGGTAGGAAGTTACACTATCCCAGAGTGACATAGGCTATATTAGATTTTGAAAAAAATTAGGGATCCTTACTTAAACTCAAATAATGTAACCCAAGGTGCAATATTTTTTTTCGTTATTTACATATTTTGACAGGTGGTTTGTTGTAGTTGTTTGTTTTTTTATTCGCCCATTCTGGGCAGTCAAAAGAACAAAGTCTATAGAACCAAGTGTTTAGTAGTATCTTATATTCTATGGCGTAACGAAGTAAGCCGGGACCGTTCGTATGATATAAACCTTTACATCAGTGGGGGAAGCGGCTAAAGATTTTTAAATATGTAAAAAAAACTGTTGCATGGACATCCTCGAGCGCGTCAGATATTGATAGCATTAATGCCCTAGGTATTTTTAATAATGTACGTATGTTAATCTGGTCGTTTGCATGATGCGGGTGGTTGTATGTAAGGGTTGAAAATAAAAAAAAAAATTAATCGAGGGCGTCAGATTTTCTAAGGGAGTGTTAAGTGCACCAAAAAAAAGCTCTCATTCACTAATCTGACGATTTCGATGGGACACAAACTCGCGGCCATTTTCATAATGTGCAAAATAATTCCCCATTTTGAAATACTCAAGCGCGTCAGATTAAGATATAATATATATGGTTTATCTTTATGTTCTAAACGTACTGTCTCATAATCTGACGATTATCTAAAGGGATTCGCCTGATCTGACAAAAAAAAATTAGAAAAACGGTTCACCTTAAAGGCCATCCCTGCATCTTCCCGCTAATACCATTTCTGGGCGCTTAAAATTGTACTTATATGACATTTTTGAGCTCAAAATATATTTTTTGAGTTCAAAGAAATAATATTTCTATGCATTTGAGCTCTCCCAGCTCAAAAGTCTGATAGAAGTTTCATAGAATAGAACACTATTTTTAAAATTTTCAAACCGCAATAACATTTAAATGGATCAACAAATTTTCACGCGGTTGGCGGCATTAGACGCAGTTTTATCATCCTCATAAGTAATTTTGTAATTTTAATTGATCGAACCAAACATGTCGGAGTAATCCCGAAAAAACACTTTTTTCGGTTTTCTTTCGTTCATGATATCTCTCGAACGAATCAACCGATTTTGAACCAGTGAGGTGGGGAAACGCTACGCTACAAAGGAGATAAAACAAAATAACAATGAAAACGCCTGCTTAGTCTGACGTACCAGTTACCAGTTCATCGACGATTTTTTGTTCGTCGATCGTCGAAATCGTCAGATTATATATTTTTCATTATTCTTGAATTACTTTCTTCAAAATAAAAAAAAAAATTAGCTACGTTCGAGAATGTCGAGATAACGTTTTTTTTACAACTTTGTTGCCCTTCCCTTTCTTTACGTCACTCTCAAATTGTCAGATTAGTGGAATATACAATTTTTAGGATGTAATTAACTCACCCTACCTTAATCTGACGCGCTCGAGAATTACTGATGGTCAATTTTTTTTTACTAATCTGATCCTGTATCCTTCACGAGCGGCCTTATATATGGGCCTTATGTTTTGTGGATGTGGAGGCACTTAACCGGGTACAAGGAATCCCCCTTTATATTAATCTGCCGCGCTTTAGTAAATCCCGAAATCCCCTCATGGGCTCCCCTACTATAAGTAGGTATGTATTATAGTAGTCCTGAGAAGTTTAAAGAGACTTAAATAGGTAAGTGATCAGTTCGTAAAGTGGGCACTTTAGGTTTATTAGATACAGAACTTAAATGCAATAAAGATTATCAAGCAAGATTATCAATTTTGTGTCAAACGGTATCACTTTTTTTATGCTTATTTGCAAAATACTTCAGAAGATATTAATTATTTTCACAATGCGCTAGAGAGAGTCGGTGTTATTGGCCGACCCCTAAAACGACCCACCGACCGCCTCTTTAGCACTTGCATTCGATAAACCAAACTTCCGCAGCAGGAGCAGAGCTCATCGACCTACCCGCCCAGCCTTATAACGTAAGACGGCCCGTGAAGACGGTTCCTTCTGCAACCTAAGTAGCTTGAAGCGCCGTCAAGGTCTGTCAATGTTCACAACGATGCTCACAACAAGGCACACTTGCCGAGCAAGCTGTCACTCGGCCTGTGCTGTGTCTGGCTGTAACTAATCTGATAGATAAAATTTTGGTTCAGTGGGCTGTGTGTGACGTCAACTGTGACTACACAGGCTGCGATTACCGGCGGAATTAATCATTGTTATAATTAATATCAATGATTGCTTTCAGTCACCCTAAGATTCTATAGTTACGGGCTCTGAACAAATCTTTTAGTAAAGGCGATCACTGGAAAGGCCTATGATATAAACTCCAGTCGACGTATTTATGCTAAAAAAATTATAATAAGTAACTAGCTGCATCACTAACACACACAACACAGCGAACTTATACCGCCATGAAGGTAAGTTTTTTTTTTTTATTAAATTAATGATTATAGGGGAAAGTGGGGAGGATTCGTACAAAGGGAGCATTCGTACAGTAGCCATATCTCCTACACCTAAAACGTTGACACGCTCGTATTTGTGTGTGGGACTCCCAATATTAGGCATAGGCATCCCCCGGGGCGGGGTGTAAGTGAGTTCACCAACTTCGCCAGGACTAGACAAAACGTGATTTCGCGACGCCTAAGTAATTTTCCGATTGGCTCTATAACACGATTTAACCTTATATTTTTTGTTTTCACTGCATAACCGATATTAACTAAGTTCAAGCTATTTCTGTAGCTTATTTTATTTATATTCATTTGGAATAGAGTTAAATGGTTTTTTTATTTTGAATTTATGTGTTGGTTTTTTGGTTTGGGGTACATTCGTACAGTGGTAGGTGGGGTACATTCGTACGCTATTATGTATGGAAAAATTACTGGAAAGTCCAGGATACTCCTGAAAACCTGATAGGTTGGGAGAAATTGAAGAAGCACATTAATAGTTGCCACAGAAATCAAAATCACTGCTTTTTACGAAAGTTATCATCCATAGTCATCATCTTATAAAATACGTCCACGGTTGGATATAGGTAGGTTTTAATCAAAAGGTTAAACTTTTCAGGCTGGTTGATTATACAGTTCAGGTTGACATGTTAACTTGAACAGCAGTTTTTCAATTAATTTTGATAACAATAACATATTTTATTTCTAATAAATTTCATTTTAACACTATATGTACGAAGGTTCCCCACCCTCTGTACGAAAGCACCCCACTCGTGGGGTGCTTTCGTACGAATTCCCTTTTTTTTTCAGACGAGCAAATCTTGGTCAAAATGGGGTTATATCTAAAAAAAACTTTTGTAATAATATACCCAGATAAGTTCATTATACATTAGCCTTAAACTCATTTTGAAAAAGCTGTTAGTTTATCTTTGAGAAGCCTCATAGTAAAAATTGTACGAATCCTCCACACTTTCCCTGTGCTATTCTGAATTTTTGAAAACATTCTATAGCCTATGTTCATCAGGAATAATGTAGAATTGTAATAGCTATGGTTGTCACAAAAATAAGAAGCCCGGTGACATGAGGCCTAAAATGTAATTTGATGACGACCATAAATACTTTTTCGAATCAGTCTAATAGTTTTTGTGCGTAGTTGATTAAAAAAAAACAAGTATTATTTCTTAAATTTATGTAAAATTTAAAAGTTACAGCCAAACAACAAGACAACAATTTTAATTTATTGGTAAAGTATAATTAGTTGTTTAAAATTATCCTTAGCATTGCTTAATTATTTACTTAATTTACATTATCTTAATTACAACTAATTATCAAAAGTCATACAGCAAAGATAGTTCATAGGTAATCTTTATAACAATAATCCAGTCAATAAATATGCTTACACACTTGCCTCAGACAGCATTTCCTTTAAGACAGTAGAGAGTTTATTTGCTTAACAAGGCAATATGAACTTAAAAATCTTATAATGGAATAAAAATAGTAGTACAGATTAAAGTACAATTTAAGTGTCTTACAGTCATCATCACTTTAAATTTTAATTATTCTTTTGCTTTTCTCCTGAAATTTGCTCATCCTAATCTGTCATCCCAGTTTACTTGATGACAGTCGTGCCATATAAATGAGCCCTTGAGTGTCTGCGGAGCTTCTAGAGTAAGGAAAAGCGGAGCCCTGGCCCCTCGCCACGGGGAAAAATCCCCTAATCCTTTGGTCATGTCTGTTTTCACGAAGCCTGGATGAACACAGTTTATGGAAATATCTTTTCCCTCCTCATTAAATCGTTTTTGTTGCACAAATGTCAGTGCCGACATTGCCACTTTTGAAACTTTATAGTCACTGTATGTACCAGCAAATTGTAAAACTGTGTTTCGACCATTCTCTACAGCTAACATAAACTCTCTGACAAAGCAAAGTATGTCTTCAATGCAAAGATCCTCCCGGGAAAGCTTCTCTAGCCATACTTTATTGCGTATATTAGACAGCAAGCCCCAATCACTGCTTATGTTGATCACTCTTGCACTCTTGTTAAGAAGAGGGTAAAGGATATCTGAAATGGTCAGCAGGCTCAAAAAATTTGTGTCAATAAGCTTTTTTGAATCTACGACTGATGAGACAGGCTTATCGAAGTCTAAAATACCAGCGTTGTTGATTAGAATATCGATTCCAGAGTATTTAATCGAGATGTAGTCAGCGAATTGTCGGACACTTTCCTCGCAGGTCACATCCAGCACGTGGAACAGTGGGTGCAGACCGAGCTGCTTCAGGCTCTCCACCGCCGCCAATCCGCGAGCTTCGCTCCTAGCTGTAAGGTACACAACACCATCGTAGTCGCAGCACAATCCCTTCACAATTTCATATCCTATGCCTTTATTAGATCCCGTTACAACTGCCACTTTTGTTTGCTGCATAGTTTATAAAAATATAGCTTTAAAATTAAATGGGTTCTTTTTTTAATAATTTGCATGAGCTCTAGGTTTGTGTTTGTTGTAAAATAATTGTTTGTTTTAATTTTAATTGTTTGTTTGTTTATTTAATGTCACGTCAGGCCAGTGTTGCCAACGGTTGAAATAGCAATCCACCAGATAAGGCTCCTCAAACCACCAGAAAACCACTAACAAAAAGATGTCCCCCTCTGAAAACCACTAAAATTTCCACTAGGGTGCATGACAGATGAGTGGACATACGTAAATAGGGGACAGTGGTGACCCTTTGCTATGCGTTCTACCCCAAATATATGACCTGGGGGGCAGGTTTCTTAGCTGGGAACGATCGACTCGTGGTTGACTAGTTGGCGACTTTGTTAACCATTGCCGCTTTAACAAATGTGATTTCTGTTACACGCCCAAAGAAAACAGCAATCAAATGGTTGACGAAGTCGCCGGCGAGACACTTGTGGGTCGGTCGTTTTTGGTTGAGAGATTTGTCCCCCTGGGCCCTTTTATTTTTTTAGGATCTTTTAATGTTCCATTTTTAAGACTTACTCCGCCACTCTAGAAGACCCCTTCAAACTTCTAGAATGGAAAGGACAGGGCATCAATATTAACGGCGAATACATCACTCAACTTCGATTTGCCGACGACATCGTAGTCATGGCAAGGTCGATGGAGGAACTCAGCACGATGCTCGAAGGCCTCAACCGAGTCTCCCAACAGGTGGGCCTTAAAATGAACATGGACAAGACGAAGGTCATGTCTAATGTCCATGTTCTGCCTACCCCAGTTATGGTTGGAAACTCGGTTCTCGAAGTTGTCGACGAGTACGTATACCTAGGACAAACCATCCAGTTAGGTAGGTCCAACTTCGAGAAGGAGGTCAATCGCCGAATCCAGCTCGGATGGGCGGCGTTCGGGAAACTACGCAACGTCTTCTCGTCCAATATTCCTCAGTGCCTGAAGACGAAGGTATTTAACCAATGTGTGCTGCCAGTGATGACATACGGTTCTGAAACGTGGTGCTTCACTATAGGGCTTATGAACAGGCTCCGAGTAGCTCAACGAGCCATGGAGCGGGCTATGCTCGGGATTTCTCTGCGGGATCGAATCAGAAATGAGGATATACGTAGAGAAACCAGGGTCACCGACATAGCCAAGCGGATAAGCTCGTTGAAGTGGCAATGGGCAGGTCATATAGCCCGCAGAACAGATGGCCGCTGGGGCCGAAAAGTTCTCGAGTGGAGACCTCGGATCGGCAAGCGCAGCGTAGGACGTCCACCGACCAGATGGACGGATGATCTGCGCAAGGCTGCGGGTCCACGCTGGATGCAGGCCACCTGCGATCGGTACAGATGGAGAGCCTTGAGGGAGGCCTATGTCCAGCAGTGGACGTCCTACGGCTGAAATGATGATGATGATGATGATGAAGTACGTATGTAAGAAATAAGAAATCATCTCCCACATTGTAAAAAACTCGTTTTTTTTTTAATTTCGCACCATACCGAGAGGCGGACGACCTTTTTTAAAAAATTAATCAATTCGCAACCTTTAAATGTTATTGCCATCTAGACTCTTAAACTATCGTCTTTAAAAACTATAATCAGGTGCTCGAGACAGCTACAAAGAAAACTAAGGGTCCTCGAAGTATGGACAAAAATATGAAAAAATAAATTTAAGTAAGTATATCGACTGTGTATTCAATAGAAAAAAAAGGAAAAATGTTGTCATTCTACCAAATTGTCTAAAACATCTTTAGTTCATACGCTTTGTAACAGCATATCGCAATTCCAATTTATTCAAAAACTGCAACAGTTCTTGGTCTACTTTTTCCACTAAAAAATCCACTAGCCACTAAACGCAAAAAATTGCCACTAAATGGGGGTTCCAAACCACCAGATTTAGTGGAAAATCCACTAAGGTGGCAACACTGCGTCAGGCTCAAAAACTCAGCTCAAAAAGCTCAAAAGTTTTGTCAGTATCAATCAATCAGGGTACAGGGATTGGTAATTTTTTTTTCGATTTCGAGCGGACAAAGGAACAAAATCGATACAGCCAAATAAAGTACAGCTTGGCAATGTCTTGACACGGAACTTTTTCGCGTTTTTAACCGACGAAAAAACAAAAAGGAGGAGGTTCTCAATTCGTCGTGTATATTTTTTTTTTAATGTATGATCACGCATAACTTTTTACTGTGTGGACCGATTTTGATAATTCTTTTTTTAATCGACAGGGTATACCTTGAAGTTGGTCCCATAAAAATTTGGAAATAAAATTCCCACCCTAAGGGTGGGAAAATAGGGGTGACTTTTTGGTCGGCGGGTCGATTTATCCACTCACAGGTTGCATTTCCGTGTAACATTATAACTTTTGATACCTACTTAGAATATCTTTGGAAATGAAATAATATCAGCCGAAAGACGTCCACTGCTGGACATAGGCCTCCCTCACAAATCGCCTCACCGACCGGTCGTGATCGAACCTCATCCTGTTAGTCCTTCAACCTTCACCAGGTTGTGTGGCCACCTTGTGGGGTGCGACCACCCTGTGAAGGGTGATTAGCTGGGGTCAAAAAAATTAGCCCAAAAAAAACTGAAAAGCAAAAAATAAAAACTTTTTATAAAAAAATTAAACCGCCGAAAAAACTGAAAAGCATTAAATAATAGGGAAACATTTTATATTAGGCCTTAATTTATTCACTTCTATAAGTAATTTTGGATTACCAAGAAATTTTGAGTCGGTGCCACAGAATCAACGAATAAAGATCACAAAATTTCCTGAAATTCAAAGAAATAACCGAAAAACGTATGCCGCTGCTCATCGCGCTTTACATAGATAATGAATTTGCTTGTGTGGTGTGGCGCCGACTTAAAATTTCTTGGTAATCCAAAATTACTTAAAGAAGTGAGTAAATTAAGGCCTAATAGAAAATGTTTCCCTATTATTAATTGCTTTTCAGTTTTTTCGGCGGTTTAATTTTTTTATAAAAAGTTTTTTTTATTTTATATGGCGAAAGTATTCATTTTTAATAAAGTTAAGTGACGAAGACTGATTGTTGCCAAAAGTGGCCGTTTTTAGCAACAATCAGTGACTTTCTTTGGTCTGTAACCTAAAAGCTACAAAACAGTGCCCTAAAAATACTAGGCTGCATTATCTAGTGGAATCTAAGTGGAATACTGTTTCGCATTTTTGATATTTGCCTTAGTTTAGAAGAAATTATTTTTTTTCGCGGGTGGCGCTCGCTACTTTAGCTGTGCTATGCCTCTTAAAGCTTTGCTTTACTTGTCTTAGGTCCATGCGCCCGCTATTTAGATTTCGCAGTGGTGTGTGCTACCCTCAGAGCTGCTACCGCACTGCGAAGTATTTTTAACCCCCGAACGAAAATTCAGAGAGGGGTGTTATAATTTTAACGTGTGTATCCTTCTGTCTGTCTGTGGCATCGTAGAGCCCAAACGGCTGAACCGATTTTCGTTTAAGAGCCAGTTTACAGCGATGCTAGCGCCATTCGCAAAAAAAAAAAAAACTTATAAACTAAGGCAAATATCAAAAATGTGGCACATAATGACACTAGATAATGTGCCTAGTATTTTAGGGCACTGTTGTATAGCTTTTAGGTAATAAAGACCAAAGAAAGCTAGTGTTGCTAAAAGTGGCCACTTTTAGCAACAGTCTGTGTAAAATTCTGTTCTTTTAAGTTAGGACTACTTTACTGTACGCCCTGCAGTACCGGGCCGAAGAATAGGACTGAGGTATCCCCTGCCTGTCGTAAGAGGCGACTAAGAGTGTAGTCATATAACGGCCCCGAGAAGGACGGCGGAACGCGGTGTCCCGTTTCCGCCGTCGAGCGTAGGAAGAGCCATCCGCGCTCAGGGGGGACTACCTTCACCTGTCCCCCCGTGAAGAGGCTACACAGCCAATGCTGGGGGGGGTCGCGGAGAATTCCACAGGCTTACCCTCGACCCTCCTGCTATCAGCCGAGAAGGACACCGGCGGGGTTTTAGTGGGTGCGAACCCCACATAACCCTGCGGCTCCCCCCGGGGCTGCAGGGTACTCGTTAGGAGTTTCCCCGCCTACTACTACTACTACTACTTTACTGTGCTCAAAAAATACTAAACAAGATTATCTAGTGTCATACTGTGCCAAATTTTTGATATTTGCCTTAGTTTAGAAGATATAATTTATTTTCGAGAATGGCGCTAGCATCGCGGTAAACTGGCTCTAAGTAGTTTTTTTTTGTATCATAGATAATTTCAGGCCCAGTGTTCTTAGCCATGTCTGATGAAGATCTGATTAGCGGTTTAAAGATCATCAGCTCTTTTCTAGGTTATGAGGGGATCTAACTTGCTTCCATATGTCCATATGTACCTAGGTACATAACATTAAATAAATAAATAACAATAGATACTTTGATGCGACTACGAATTGTCACGTTTAAGGTGACCATGATCTTTTTAAGATGATAAGCTCTAGTTCTAGTTAAGTTGATAAGGGGTATGACTGGGTCGGGGGTTTTTACATTTTTTAATTTCAGTTATCTTGTTCGATGATTATATGTTTTTTTTTAAATATCGTCACCTGACGTCATATTAGATGAATAAATCAAAAGTTAGGTATAACTTAAAATATTTTACTTGATTCTGATTGTACTATAATACTTACCTTAATATTACGCTTATTGTTTTATTATTTACAGATTAAATATAACCATTTCTACATCAAAAAATTTGAGGCGGCTAACTCAATCAATTTTTACAGCAGAATATATTTTACGTATAAATGCGTATGCTGCGAAGAAACCAATGGTGCCTGTCAAAAGCCAGAAGGTCAACACTATCAATCCTGAAAAAAAAAGAAACCGCAGTTGTAGACTTAAGACTGCCTGTTTTTATTGGATCATCACCACAGAAAGTTGAACATTATTTGTTGAAGCTCATTTTTAGGGCTCGTTACTTTAGAGGTATTTATTTATAGGGTTCTTATTTCGTTGTTAATACTGGATAAGCTGTAGTTGAACGTCTAGTGTACAGTACACAATTATATAATGTGAACTAGAGGCTGCCCCGCGGTCTCACCCGCGCAGATTTCTCATAAACACAAAAATCCAGTTTTTTCCCGTTCCCGTGGAATTTCGGGAAATCCCTTCTTAGTGGTCACCTACACTCCCTAAGGAACCTGCATGCAAAATTTCAGCCCGCTACGCCCAGTAGTTTCGGCTCTGTGTTGTCTGTCAGTCAGTAAGTCAGTCAGTCAGTAACGGAAGAGTTTTATATATATTGATTAAATTTCAATACTGCAAAGTAAAATTGTAAAATTTGTTTTTATTACCTGTGTAGCCAATGTAGAGTAGGGTGGGTATAAACTCCGTTATCTCCAATTGGGTGAAGAAATAGAATACAGAATATATCAATATGTAGACCGCCGACCCTCCTGACACTATGAAACTTTTCCACCACCAGTGATAATCCTGAAAGCAAAACATAAATTTTTACATACTCGTCCACACGGAGTTATAAGGAAGCAAGACAACAAAGCGGTCCGGTCACACACGAGTGTGAGATTACTGCTAGCTAACTAGGCGCGCCAGGGAACTCTGCGCACGACTGGTGGCGCCACTGTATACCTACTTCACCCTAATTCATAATTAATGGATTAGTGGGTGGTGCGGTGTCTGCAGGTTGTCCTATCAAGATTGGTGTACCTCAGGGATCGATATTGGGGCCTTTCCTGTTCCTAGTCTACATAAATGATCTCCCTTACATGTTAGATAAACTTACAGATGTTGTCCTCTTTGCGGACGACACCTCTTTAACATTTAAAGTTAAACGAGGTGACTCCCTCAACTTAGATATAAACAAAACATTAGTGGAGATTTCTCAATGGTTTACTTCTAATAATTTACTTTTGAACGCAAAGAAAACTAATTGCATTAAGTTTTCCTTGCCAAATGTGACTGCTTATGATACAGACATACATTTGGACAATAACAAGCTTAATCTGGTAAATCAAACTGTATTCCTTGGTATCACTCTAGATTCGAAACTTCAGTGGGGCCCCCACATCTCAAATCTTGCGGCAAGGCTCAGTTCGGCTGCGTACGCAATCTGGAAAATCAGAAAATTAACTGATGTTTCTACCGCGAGACTTGTGTATTTCAGTTACTTTCATAGCTTAATGACCTATGGCTTGCTTCTATGGGGAAGAGCTGCAGATATTAACGTCATTTTTATACTACAAAAACGCGCAATTAGAAACATTTATCAGCTTAAAGCTCGCGAGTCCCTCAGACAAAAATTCAAAGAAATTGATATTTTGATGCTTCCGTCCCAGTTCGTCTTTGAAATTATTATGTACACTCGTAAAAACTTACATATGTTTGATAAAAAATGTGATAAAATTAAAGACCTTAGAACGCGTAGCAAAAACAAACTAAGTATTCCACAGAACAGACTAAAACGGACAAACAAATGCTTTATAGGAAACGAAGTAAGATTTTATAACAAGATCCCAGAAGAGATTTTGATCCTGAATGATAATGAGTTTAAAACTCGTATCAAAAAAGGTTTGATTAAGAAAGCTTATTACAATGTTGATGATTATGAAAACGACAAAGACGCATGGAAGTAGTCTAGCTCTGCACGATATTTTCATTATTTCATGTATGTACTTTAAATCTTATTAATGTATGTTCTTTGTATTGTAAATTGAATTGTAATGTCACATATATAAGAACAAAAAAAGAAAAAAAAAGAGAAATTGTAAAGTAGAGTTTGTTACCCCTTTCTTCTCTACGCTGTAAAATCATTGCGAAAGGGAGTAGAATCATTTGACAGAGGAGGGCTCGTTTGGGGGCGTCTCCAGGCGACCATTGTCGTAAGGCAAGGAAAACATTGTTTGCCTGAGCCAATTAGTGGGCACCCTGAACTACCTCGCCTCTATCAGTATAGGATACTTTACGAAATAAGGTATCAATATTAATTAGATTAGTCTAATTGACTTTCAATAAGCGATATCTTGTATCCTGTATTGAATAAATCATTTTTTACTTTTACTTTTTACTATTGATATTTGTTCTTATTTTGATCGCGCGTAGACAAATTATGGTCCACAGTCAAAATAAGACATTGAAATTATTTTTCATTTTGATTGTTACTATCTACTATATATATAAAAATGAATCGTGGTTCGTTCGTCTCGCTAAAACTCGACAACGGAAGGTCCGATTTAGCTGATTTTGGTCGTAAAATGATTGTAGTAGTCCAGGGAAGTTTTAAAAGGTGAGAAAATATGTAAAAATGGGTGAGATTTTTTTTGAGGAATTGTATGGCGCGATACGAAGTTTGCCGGGTCAGCTAGTAATGTATAAATACACGAGCTTTCCCGGCTTACTTCGTTACGCCATAGATTATAAGATACTACAAAAGACTTGGCTCTATAGACTTTGTTCTTTTGACTGCTCAGAATGGCCGAATAAAAAACAAACAACAACAACAAACCACCTGTCAAAATATGTAAACAACGGAAAAAATATTGCACCTTGGGTTACATTATTTGAGTTTATGTAAGGATCCCTAATTTTTTTGAAAATCTAATATAGCCTATGACACTCGGGGTTAATGTAGCTTCCTACCAGTGAAATAATTTTTCAAATCGGTTCAGTATTTCCGGAGCCTATTCGTTACAAACAAACAAACAAATCTTTCCTCTTTATAATAATGGTATAGATAAATAACTATTAAAGTGACCTCTCCGCAAAGCTGGAAGTAGACCATGACGACGGAGATCTGCGACACGGAGACCACCAGGACGCAGAACACGAGGAACAGGAACCCGAACAGGTAGTAGAACTGGTTCTCCCACAGCGCGTTGAATATGAAGAACAGCTCTATGAACACCGCGCAGAACGGCAGGATCCCCGCCATCAGGATACTGAAAAAAATAACGGACGAATAAGTTATGCGTGATCAACATACAAAATATATTATAAGGTTCGAACTGAGTTACCTCCGCCTTTTTTTTTCAGTCAGAAATTAAGTATTATATCTATACGTAAGATGTCGTAAAATAAAAAATAAAAACTCACCAAACAAAAACATTCATAAACCACACTTGGTCAGGCACCTTCCGCGGAATGAAGTTCGTCCGCACAGGATGCTGGATCGGCGGCTTGCGACATCCGATATAGTAGCCCAGGTAGACCAGAGGCAGCGAGATGCAGAACCAGAGGCAGAGCAGGGCCAGCATGGCGGAGAAGGGCACGGCGCCGCTCGAGTGCTTGCCCATGATGAAGAAGTTGAGGAAGAAGCAGGTGGCGAAGACGAGACCGGGGTAGAGCGTGGCCGTGAGCAGCGCCGCGCGCCGCCAGCGCCGCCCCCGCAGCGTGACGTAGAGCCGCGCGGCGCCGTAGCCGCCCGCCAGCCCCGCGCACACGTACAGCGAGCTGCCGGCCGCGGCCAGCGCGCCGCGCGCCGCCGGCGACACCATGCCCAGCATCGCCACGACTGCGGGACAAACGGGACTCATACTCATACTCACACATACTCTACTCGACTTTTTGATAAACCTATATATCTTTATCAATATACCCCACTTTTCAAAGATTTCGCTTTTAGTGATAGGTCATCTTTTTATATGTATTTTATGTTTTATTAGTCTATCCAGCGAACTTCGTACCACCTATCCTACTACTAAGTTGCGCGATTCATTCATATTTATATTATAGATACACATTTATAATATAAAAATGAATCGCAAAATGTGTTAGTAAGCGAAGCGCATAACTTAACAACGCCTGGACCAATTTTACCAATTCTTTTTTAAATGTTTGTTGAAGTCGAATAATTACCGGGAAAACTACATAGTAATAGGTTAGGCGGTACGAAGTTCGCCGAATCGACTAGTTATACATATAAACCTTCCTCTTGAATCACTCTATACATTAATAAAAACTTTTTATAAAAAAATTAAACTGCCGAAAAAACTGAAAAGCATTAAATAATAGGGAAACATTTTCTATTAGGCCTTAATTTACTCACTTCTTAAAATAATTTTGGATTACCAAGAAATTTTAAGTCGGCGCCACACCACACAAGCAAATTCATTATCTATGTAAAGCGCGATGCGCAGCGGCATACGTTTTTCGGTTATTTCTTTGAATTTCAGGTAATTTAGTGATCTTTATTCGTTGATTCTGTGGCACCGACTCAAAATTTCTTGGTAATCCAAAATTACTTTAAGAAGTGAGTAAATTAAGGCCTAATAGAAAATGTTTCCCTATTATTTAATGCTTTTCAGTTTGTACGATTCACACTTGACCGTACAAAACGCAACACGCGCGTTCTACTTTGTAGATCCGACATCAGCATCTTTATTTCCTTTGCGAGTTTACATTATCGATTTAATTAGATAGTATTAATCAGAAGACAATCATCCTTCGAAGTAACCACATCTTACGGGAAATTAGTCTCCATAATATCCCATGTATAACAATATACTTTGATTGGTGAAACTTCTCATCTTTAACTCAACAACTCTCTGGGACATCTCAAGACACATACTACGGGGTGGCCCATACATTTTGGTCCTTCGAGCCGGATCCAAGAGGGTCGTAGAGCTTGTGGTCCTTCGACAAAACTGCCACTTAGTTTTACTCACAAGCGATCGTGGACAAACAGGCGGCCAGACGGGAGCCAACGAGATTATCGTCAAGAAGAATAAGAAAATATTTTGATTTTAACGGAGTTTAGTTACATTTATTGATTATTTGTTTTGTATTTTTTACCATTTGTGCAACGTATTTTTTTTGTAATTTTTAATGACTTTGTTGTGCTGGTTACTCATTTCTCAAAATGTGGTTACATTTTATAGTTAGCATTACTTTACCATTTAATTATTCTTTTTTTTTGCGTTAAGGAGCGCACATTTCATTTTAACTTTTTAACTTTATTAGTTGGGAGCATGTACGATTCACACTTGACCGTACAAAACGCAACACGCGCGTTCTACTTTGTAGATCCGACATCAGCATCTTTATTTCCTTTGCGAGTTTACATTATCGATTTAATTAGATAGTATTAATCAGAAGACAATCATCCTTCGAAGTAACCACATCTTACGGGAAATTAGTCTCCATAATATCCCATGTATAACAATATACTTTGATTGGTGAAACTTCTCATCTTTAACTCAACAACTCTCTGGGACATCTCAAGACACATACTACGGGGTGGCCCATACACAGTTTTTTCGGCGGTTTAATTTTTTTATAAAAAGTTTTTATTTTTTGCTTTTCAGTTTTTTTTGGGCTAATTTTTTTGACCCCAGCTAATCACCCTTCACAGGGTGGTCGCACCCCACAAGGTGGCCACACAACCTGGTGAAGGTTGAGGGACTAACAGGATGAGGTTCGATCACGACCGGTCGGTGAGGCGATTTGTGAGGGAGGCCTATGTCCAGCAGTGGACGTCTTTCGGCTGATTTTATTTCATTTCCAAAGATATTGTAAAGTTATAATGTAACACGGAAATGCAACCTGTGAGTGGATAAATCGACCCGCCGACCAAAAAGTCACCCCTATTTTCCCACCCTTAGGGTGGGAATTTTATTTCCAAATTTTTATCGGACCAACTTCAAGGTATAACCTGTCGATTAAAAAAAGAATTATTAAAATCGGTCCACACAGTAAAAAGTTATGCGTGATCGATCATACATAAAAAAAAAATATACGCGACGAATTGAGAACCTCCTCCTTTTTGTTTTTTCGTCGGTTAAAAAAATCGCATCAAAATCTGATGCATTGTATATAGGGACAGATGCGGGAAGCGACTTTTTTATATACTATGTATTTATTTTGATTGCAATAAAGTATTCTCATATCTTATCTTATATTTTTAGAAAGCAAGAGGAATCACGGAAGCGCAGGCATTATAATATTACGCATATGTACGCTTACAGCCCCTAACTAGGTAAAACCTGTATCTAACTACGGTACCCAAAAACACACAGAAACGAAGAGAGTACACCCAGAAAAGGAATCAAACATCGATATTCATTAAGTATAACAATACTAAAATTTTTTGAGGACAAAAGCAAACATAATAGCCTGCCCTTTCACAACCCAGTTTTTTAACTTATGGGGAAATAATTTTGAGAGGATTGAAAATTACAATTTTAATTGTAAGTGTTTGAGTAAATAAAGTTTTTAAAAACAATATATTAAACTTACAGATAGTAATAAGCGCCATAAGGAAGAGCTGTACGCCCGAGCCGATGAGGGCGACGAAGAGCAGGCGGCGCGGCGGCGCGCGGAACACGTCGCCGTGCACGAGCTTCCAGCCCGCCTCCTCCGCGAGCTCCGCGAGCTCGTCCGCGCGCGCGTTGTAGCGCGCGATGTCGCGCCGCAGCGTGCGCACCATGATCATTGTCAGTATGCCTGCAATTCTTACACGCTTTTGGCTCTATCATCCCTGCCCTTGTTTGGGGGCTGAAGGAACAAATCAAATCAAAATAATCGCGGACAAACATACATACATACATACATACAGGTCAAACTGATAACCTCCTTTTTTTAAAGTCGGTTAAAAAATGGGTCTATCTCGAAAATTCGTTACAAACATTAGGTTTTTAACCGACTTCAAAACAAGAGGTTGTCAGTTTCACCTGTATGTTATGTATGTATGTATGTATGTTTGTCCGCGATTATCTCGAGTTTGGCTGAACCGATTTTGATGCAGTTTTCACAGAAGTATTTCTTACATTCAGGTTTTATTTTAACCGACTTAAGAAATGAGGGAGTTCTCAGTTTTATGCATGTGTCAATTAATTGAACGGGTCTTTTTTGTAAAAAAAAGAAATTATTAGGTTTAGGTTTCATTCAACCCTTATTGTTTTACTAAATGTGTTTGTCCAACTGTCTGTCGAGAGGCCAATCCTATCGCCAGTATCGCCACCGGTAAAATAAATTATAATTTAAAACAAAGCATATTAAAAATGTGGAACACTTTTAATTCTCGAATTTATTAAACTTTAATTATATTATTATGGCACCAGTATAGAGCTATTAGATGACACTTTCAACAATGTGTGCTTCAAGCTGTAATCCTCATGTTTTAAATCTTCGCTAAAACAAATTTTGAGAATGGCTTGATCCAAATTGGTCCACAAAGTAAAATAATTAGTCCACTTACTTTAGAAGTTTTAGCCAAATGTTTGTGAGGATTATGGCTTGACGTTCAAGCTGTAATCCTCATCTCTCGTCCAAGAAAACGGTAGGGCCTATCAACTTGGTTCAGGTCTAAATAATTAGTCCTCAATTGATCCGACCGACATGCCAAATCTCAGAAGTGAGGATTATGGCTTTAACATTTGGCACCTTCAATTATCTCCGGAACGCCTATAGCAATTGGTTTGAAATTTTGACAAAAATTAATCCGCAATTGGTCCACCAGAATTATAATCACTTCGAACTAGGTTTCCTTTGAAGAAGTACGTTAAAATCATCAGTTTTACTTTTCCATACATTGCGATCTTTGTACAGTTGTGCACAGAATAATTAATCAACATTGGTATTAACTGGTTACCTAATCAATTGTTTGAGTAGGTAACCGGTTAATACCTTCGAATAGTGAAAGAGGTTTTTGTTGTATGTTATGTAATTATGTTTAATACAGCACCGATTGTATTTGCAACGGGTTTGTGATCCCTGGTTGCATTGCAGGTATAAATAAATAATATCTGCGGAAACGGAGGGCATAACACTTTTGTCTAACGTTATCGTGCGCCATAGGCTGTAATATATTTCTATTGCAATACAGAATAAAAACCGGAAGTGTTATGCCGTAGGTACGTGTCCCGTCACTGTACAGTGGCGGACACGGTCGGCGTAACACTTCCGGTTTTTATTTTTTGCATAATAGCTCTTGTTCTTTGGTAATACAGTCTAGGGCTGACGAAACCGACAAATCTGTTACGGCCTCCTAGTCCGTGACTGTACCAAAATATTTGAGCAAAAAAACTGTCAGTATCATTAATATTTTCGTATATAACAGTTAAAAGTTTGTAAAAGTTTCTTTAGTTAACAATCTAATTACTTAGAGCGGGCAACAAGTGAGTGAACGCCGCATGCCGTGTGTTGGTGGCACTGAATACCACCACCAACACACTATTTCTCCCTGTGGGTGTCGTTAAAGTCAATTAAGACAATTTCTAAAAGTAGAAATTTAAAAGGTTTTTTTTTCTTTATTATAGCATTCAATATAAACTTGTTTTTAAAGTTTTTGTTTATTTAAGATGGCGAAAGGGGACACAATTTTTAGGTATTCGATATATGGTTGGCATTTTCTAGTTTTTTAGTTGCGCTGATCGAAAATGACATCCCTTTTCAAATAAAAGATGGAATATTTAATTTTACATTAAATCTGAATAATTCAATCGGATTGGATAATGATTCAGAAAATGAGGTTATCCAAACCAGAAAACGTTGTTTTTTACATCCAAGCTATTCAACAAAATAGCCCAATGTAAGTATTTTTATCGGCAGCAATAACAAAACTTGCTCCTGTCAAACAAGTTTCGCATTTCCCTTCGCTCGGAGGAGCAACCAGCGTATGAGGGGCTTGCATCCTCTAAAACCCCCTGGTGGCCGTCTCGGTGTTTTTGTGAAGAACCCGGGGACCATTGATGATCAGCTTTCGGTGTCCTTTCCACTGTACTGTATGTGTTAACACTTCCTTTTTTCTGAATTGCAAAATAGCTCTTGTTCTTTGGTAATACAGTCTACGGCGCACGAGACCATAGACAAATCTTTTACGCCGTCTTAGACCACTACTGTACATACGAAAGAAAAACCTCATCTTCTAAAATATCTGTTAGGTAACCGGTTACTACCTATTTTGATCAATTATTCTGTGCACAACTGTACATAGATCGCAATGTATGGAAAAGTAAAACTGATGATTTTAACGTACTTCTTCAAAGAAAACCTAGTTCGAAGTGATTATAATTCTGGTGGACCAATTGAGGATTAATTTTTGGCAAAATTTCAAACCAATAGCTATAGGCGTTCCGGAGATAATTGAAGGTGCCAAATGTTCAAGCCATAATCCTCACTAAGATGCCCTTATAACACCGGAACCTCTTGAGGACCAATTCTGAGATTTGGCATGTCGTGTGGATCAATTGAGGACTAATTATTTAGACCTGAACCAAGTTGATAGGCCCTACTGTTTTCTTGGACTAGAGATGAGGATTAGAGCTTGAACGTCAAGCCATAATCCTCACAAACATTTGGCTATAACTTCTAAAGTATAAGTGGACTAATTATTTTACTTTGTGGACCAATTTGGATCAATTCATGACTAATTATTTGCATTTTAAAAATTTGTTTTAGCAAAGATTTAAAACATGAGGATTACAGCTTGAAGTACACTCAACAATGCAAATTGTTGAAAATGTTTTTATTTCTCTTGTGGCACTTGTTTTGGCCTACTACTACTTAAGGTCTCTTTGACTTCAAGCAAAAATTGGTATTGAAAGGGAAAATGTTTCAATGAATTAAAAATTATCTTACCAGACAAAAAGAACAGCACAACAATAGAATTGATGATTGAAAACCAGTGTATTTGTGTGTCCCTCATGCCTAAATAGATGTCCCATCGGGAAGCCCAACTTATATCGGACTCTCCCCATTCTACTGAGTAAGTAAAATACAACTTCGTCCCAGTGTCTGCATTTACCAGTTGTGGTTTAGGGTCTGATGGGATCTGGCACAAGTCACGTTCATTTGTAAATGTTAAATCATCCTTATCAACTGAATATGTTTCAACTTCAAAGCCTACTACTCTATAGGAATCCCTGTAAAAGAAAATGTGATAAACTTTTATAAAAAGCAATTCAGTCAACACAGGAACCCAAGTGTCTGCCAGAGCTTAAGTAATTTCAAGTAACAATAATAGTGTTGCAATGACAATGAAAACCACTGGCCCAATCATTAGCTTTTCTAAAAATAATTATTATCAACTGCATGCACATTGCACAATACCTAAAAACAAGTCAACGTGAAAGTAAGAGTTTTACCCTGGAATGCATCAAACTCTATAAATAATATTCAAATCCCATTCCAAAAGCAAACCTAAAAATCAAACAATGATGATATGTTTTTTTTTTTTAAATTAAACAGATTCCTTAATTTTAATGTAGTTGTTAAATTAAAATCAATACATAATCGTGAAAGGTATTAACTTACTGACTATGCTTGTGGTACTTGAGCAGCAACTTTAAATGGTTATGAATGTAGGGCTTGCTGCTCGACATAAAGCCTAGTCTGTAACCCTGTTCAATAGTACTTTCAGAGTTCTCGCTGCTTACAACTTTGGTGGCAACTGGCAGGTTATCTATTAACCTAAAATAAAATGATTAGTTTTGCAAAGAATGTTATTAATATAATTCCTTTTTTTTTTTTGGTTTTGTTTTAAAGACTTGCTATAAGTATCATAGAAGGCATATCAACAAAATAACTACATGATGTTTATTTGAATTACTTACAAATGGACAAAATATTCATGTTCAATACGACTAGCAACCTTTTCAGATTCTTCAACACTCCAATTTATTGGGTCGTTTTTCTTATGACATAAAAGTTTACATTTTATATTTTCAGCCATGTTAACTTCATATGGTGTATTGACAATACGATCACCACGAAGCACCTCACCAAGGTTCTCAGATTTGTAAACAAAAGTACCATTCTTAGGTAAACACAATGGCAAAGAGTAATATTCATAGGGTAACTGTGTGTGAATACTTGTCATTTTCACAGCTTTTACTTCAATTTTCTGTCCTTTCCTAAACTCCACCGGTGCCACACCCGGAACGTAAAATCCATTGGTAAAACTTAAGCAAATACAAAGCAGTAGAATCTGAAAACATGATAGTTAAATGGTCCATAATTATTAGGTAGGTAGGTACCAAACAGAGCCACAACACAATCCATTCACTTTATATTGTGTAGCTACTTACTTTTTTCATATTTTTGTTTGAAAAATTTAGTATCTCTTTACAAATAGAACACTGAAATTATATTCATTAGAACATAATTAAAATTTATTTTAATTACTTCCATTTTTTTGTTGACCGAAATCCGAAAACCCGAATTCAGATCAGATCAGACCAACTCTCAGAGTAAGGAAACCGCCGCCCGCCGCTACGCTACAATAGAATAGAGTTAACCTATTTTTGTGTATTTGCCCTGTCCTGGTTACGCTTACAAAACTTACTATGTGATCAAAAAGGACAGAATATGGGTTCGATTTTGAGCGGTGTTTCAAAACTTGTCAAATAGGGTTGTATTGAATCCAGTTTTAATCGATATCGATATACGCAAAAATGAAAACTTATAATAAAAATATGAGTGTCACAGAAAGATTTTCTATCTTTTTTTTGAGAGATTTTTTCCAGGTCATAATTTTAATTAGGCCTGTATTGTATTAAGTCGTTTTTGGATGCATCTCTTATTAAAAATATTAAAATTGCGATTTATACACAAATTGAAAAAGCTAGTGACCGAAGATTACGGTTTCGGTTGATATATAAACCTGTTTCGGTTGGACACAAATTGGTTAATAGTAAAGAAATAAGAGGTAGTTCTAAGTTATATAGCTATTCTACATATATATTTAACATCTCCCTAAATAAAACGCTCAGTGCTTTTGAATATCTCTCTTCAAAAACAGAATACTCTCTCTATTATCCCAATTTAAGGTATAAATGAAAGGTTTGGAGAATAAGGGGGAGACCTTTGCCCAGCAGTGGGACACTATCTATATTTTAAAAACGAATAACTCAACAAACAAATAGTAGTGGAACGCTTAGCGCTAAATAAAAAAAAAAACAAATCACTTAACAAACAAATAGAATCACTTTTTTTTATATTCAGTGACTAATCAAAATCACTCCAAAAAAGATTCTAAAATCAGATGCGGATTCGCAATTTTCACCGGGTCGTCTAACCACCGTTTGGGGGGCCGCTCTAGACTTTTCTGCTTCTTTCGGTACGTGGTTCTGTTCTTCGTGCTATGTGACCTGCCCATAGCAATGTGTTTCGCAATTCTTTGGGCTATATCAGTGAATTTAGTATTTCTGTGTATATCAATCATCACGTCGTGTGTGTTTTTTGTGTGTGACAATAGTATTTCTATAGATATCATCATTTTTGATACAATCACGCAGATACCTTCCGAGCATAGCCCTGTTCATTGCCATTTGAGTGACCTTGAGCTTTCCAAATAGGCCCATAGTTGGCGACCATGTGTCGGATTCGTAAGGCAAAACTCAGACTCTTTTCTGGCACTGCGGTTATTTGGACGAGAAGATATAGCGAAGCTTCCCGAAAGCTGCCCATCCAAGTTTGATTTGAACCGACCTAGTTGGAGAGTTTGTCCCAGATATATGTATCCATTGACAACTTCGTGTGTAATGTCCCCGATCATGCTGCATTATTATTGTCCACTAGAAATAATTGTCTTTGTAAGAAATGAGCGAATTTTTTCTATCGGCGCAGTAATTTGTTTCGTCATATGATGAATTCTTATTCGTAAATAAATTTCGCCGACAGACTTCAGTAATAAAGTGCGGTGGTCTTCGAAAACAGAATTTTCTAATGAATGGTCATGTAGTTCTTCAAGAACATTGTCTCCAATAATCTCTGTAAAATTTGGTTAATCATTGCTGTAAAATGTTGTGCTTTCCCTACACTTGTCACAATGCAAACTCGTTTTCAGTTTCCGCACTACAAATCCAGCTATGTACTACATCTTGCGCGTACTCTGATAACGAGGATGGATAAAAGCAGTAGTCGTGATCTGGGGCATCAAGGTTTAAAAATTCTTTGATAGTTGCGATATTGCATGGATTAGCTGCTTTTTTCCACCCTTTTGCATGTATGCTCCGGCTGTTCATAATATCAAAAAGATTGTTAAAAATCCTTATAAACTTAATGGTTCCAGCGCTATCTTCAAATCCTGTAAAGATAGAAACTTTTTGTTTTTTTTTATTGATCTTCTACCAGGGTTATTTTGTGCACCAACCAAAGACTCACTTTTTTAAAATAAATAAAAATATTTAGTTACTAAATATTTAGTACACTTCCGCTAAGTACATACCTTCGATTTCCTTTAGTTGACAATATTCTAGAGCATTGATTCCCAAAGTGGTCCAGGTGGAACCCCCAGGGGTCTACGCGAGCCCGACAGGGGTCTACGCTTGCGTGGAAAAAAATGGGGGTCCACAACTCGTTAACGGGGGTCTATAAAAATGTATTAGGTGACCCGACTTGACTTCTCAAAGTAGCATTCAAAAGAGGGTATCAATCATTTTAGCTGCAGGCACAAATACCTGAAAAATATCCAGGACTGGTGGGGAATTGTGCAAAAATTTCTCATAGCGTTTCCTTTGTCATTATCTTGTCGAACGCAGTTTTAGTGCAGTAACAAACTTGTTGACAAAAAAACGGAGCAGATTAAATATTACAGAGCGAGGAGATTTACGGTTATACTTAACTAAACTCAAGCCAAATATTGATAATTTGCTGTCAATTCACCAAGTACATCCCTCCCATTAAAATTATAACTTTTATCTCAGATTACAATGGTATAAATTTGGTAAATTTGATTGTATTGCGTCTGTTTTTTAAATTATAATCATCATTATTTCGCAGCCGATATTAGCATAGCCAAAATAATGACGTCCATCCCACTCAATTATCTTTCTGATTGCCATTTCGTCGATACTGAGAGCACAATACAACGGTTTGCAATCATTTTGAGCCACTCTTTCTTTGAGAGTATCTAACGCCTCCTTAGTAAACCCTGGATTGCAATCAAGGGTTTACAGTACCATTTTGAAATAGTGTTAGGGTGTGCAGAGTATCTTTTAATTCTCCACGTAAAAAATTGTAAACTTTCGGTGAGAGGTAATTGAGAGTAACTGCAAACCTGAGTTCTAATGAATATTCTTTTGGTGTACTGCCTTGCATTTTCGATAAATATCTTTCAATTATTTCATTGCTTTTGATGTTCTTCAACATAATAAAATACTCTTCATCTAATTTTTCTCTATCTAACAATTCAATCAGTCTTTCATTGATGCTCGAATACTTTTGTTTTAAACGTCGATTACGTTGTTTTTTAACCGACGAAAAAACAAAAAGGAGGAGGTTCTCAATTCGTCGCGTATATATATATATTTTTTTAATGTATGATCACGCATAACTTTTTGCTGTGTGGACCGATTTTGATAATTCTTTTTTTAATCGACACGGTATACCTTGAAGTTGGTCCCATAAAAATTTGGAAATAAAATTCCAACCCTAAGGGTGGAAAAATAGGGGTGACTTTATTGTTCACTCACAGATTGTATTGCCGTGTTGTGATTTACGTGAAAACTGCTAGGTATAATTATGAGTATTTTTTATATGAATGTTAATAATCATAATCTCAGCCGATAGACGTCCACTGCTGGACATAGGCTTCCCTCACAAATCGCCTCACCGACCGGTCGTGATCGAACCTCATCCTGTTAGTCCCTCAACCTTCACCAGGTTGTGTGGCCACATTGTGGGGTGCGACCACCCTGTGAAGGGTGATTAGCTGGGGTCAAAAAAATTAGCCCAAAAAAACTAAAAAGCAAAAAATAAAAACTTTTTATAAAAAAATTAAACCGCCGAAAAAACTGAAAAGCATTAAATAATAGGGAAACATATTTTTCTATTATGCCTTAATTTACTCACTACTTAAAGTAATTTTGGATTACCAAGAAATTTTGAGTCGGTAAGTAAATTAAGGCATAATAGAAAATGTTTCCCTATTATTTAATGCTTTTCAGTTTTTTCGGCGGTTTAATTTTTTTATAAAAAGTTTTCAGTATTTAACTTTAACAACCGTTTCTTGGCACTCAGCTCTAGTTTTTGGATTTGATTTTGAAGTTTATGAATGCGCCCTTCATATATTGCCTTCATTGTCGTTTTTCCTCCAAATCCTTAAATACAAACTAAGGTTAGTCAAAAAAAAATAAGTTTTTTGCATTTATCTCTAAATTTAAGTAATTTCATTAAGTTTTTTTTTTAATATTTGTTAGTATTCTTTGGATCTCAAGAAAGAAATCGTATAAACATTTCATTTTGGATATATTAAGCCGTTTCGAAGGTTAAAAACCTTTGACAGACAGACGGACGGACGGAAGGACGGATATTGATAAGATCCCCGGGACGAGTTTCCGGAACCTCAAAACACCAATTCTTAGGCCAAAACTCAAACAAACCTAAAAAGCTTACCGTGGTGCTAGTAGATGCTTGTGGCACAGGTGAAACCGAAACAATCCTGCTACTTTCTCGCTTGCTATCATTTATACTTAAAAAGGTCTGAAAATATGAATATAATTAGACACACATATGTCGCTCTAAGCGGTAAGGCCGCTTATTGCAATCATTGTATTAATTTAAGAACATAAATTGTAATTAACTAATGTGTAGTTTATTGATTGCAATAATAATAATAAGTGTCCATACTATAACATACTACTACTATATTGCAAAAAAAATACACTTTATTTTAGTTAATGAACAGCTAACCGTATTACAGGTTTCGAATTCAAATATACTTCGTTGCTGATCGCTAGTTTCCAGAATTGCAAGACCCTGAAAAATTAAATCATGAAATGCAAGTATTCTTAGTTAAGTAGCTGTGAACTAAAGTTGGTGAACAGCTTACCGTATCACTGGTTGCAAATTGAATTGCGCTTCTTTGTTTGCTCGCCTTTTCTAGAATAGCAAGCCCCTGAAAAAAAAAAACTTGAAATGCATACATATAATATGCTGAACTTCACACTAATTGTCTAAGTGTAAAGCTTAGACATTTTTTTTGGGTAAGTATTGTTTTGTTCTAACCAAAGAAACTTCTGTTTCACTAGGCAAATTTAAAGTGGGCACTGCATTATGCTTTAGGCGAACTCTTAATAAAGTGCGATCCTCAAAGCATTCGGGCTTGAAGTGCCGAGAGCACACTTTCCAAAAATTTTTGTAGTGCTTTTCACTGCGAGCAGTGGCACTAAACCACAACCTGCGAATGTTTTTCGTTTTCGGAAACCTGGAAGAAATTGTTTAATTATTCATTCATCGACTTGATTATCGATAGCCTGTTTTTACAGCACTATTGACCAAATTATTGAATTAATAATATTCTTAACTTTAGTGCTTATTTTTGTTCTAAAATGTATGAAATAACGTTGGATACTAAAACAAGGGTCGGTGGGTCGTTTTAGGAACAAGCATTCAGAAGTATTTTATTTAATTCTCATATCATTTTTAAGTTTATTTTGTTACGAAAAATACTCACGCGTGAAAACTGATTTTTTTCGTCCAAGTTTTCTTTATTTCCATAGCGTGATGTGCAATTGCGCACAATGCAGGACATTCTCCTATTAATTGATTTTCTTTTTTAAATAAGTACACGCTATTAAATTACAAAATTATAAAAGAAAATTTAAAATATTTGCCGATGTTTACGTTTGAAAATGGCAGAAACGATAACGCACATAGAGAGGATAGAGGATTGCTAATGTTACCATCGTAGATTTTTAGTGACTCTTTAATTTTGTAGGATTATATTATGGATATAAGATATCATTTGACAATTTCTTTACATTCACGTGACGTCACTAAGGTCCAACTAGTTTAAACTTAGAGTAGGTAGGTACCTACCTAACCTATACATATTACAGCTATTATTATTCTGAGAGTTTTTATAAAATTCGCCCATTCTGGGCAGGCAAAGGAACTTAGTCCATACAGCCAAGTCTTCAGTAGATTATTTCTTAGTGTTCAAATCTTCTGTAGTTTAAAACTTTGTTTTCTTAGCCTAGGATCCTAACCTTACCTCAGATTGATTAGGGGTAGCAATAAAACGAGTGACTGTAAATTACAGTTCTAAGTGTCAAAATTAATTAATTTGATTCCTTGATTATACACAAAATCGGTAACTCTGTCTTTCAAAAACGATATAATATCACAATGTGGAAATAGGTTTTTACGTACGCGAAATTATTTAAACTTTATTAAATATGAATACTTTCGCCAAAATAATTTAAAAACGTGAAAAAATTTGAATTTCGCGCCATACCGAGAGTTACCGCCTTAAATCCGCCCGGCCGGCTTGAGTTTTAGCGAGAAAACAAACCCCGATTGATTTTTATATCATAAAGTAGATAGAAGATAGAAGATTATCATAATATTTTAGTTTTATAGTTACACTAGAGGCTGCCCCGCGGTTTCACTCGCGCAGATTTCTCATAAACACAAAAATCCAGTTTTTCCCGTTCGCATAGGAATTTCGGGAAATCCTTTCTTAGTGCTCACCTACACTCCCTAAGGAACCTACATGCAAAATTTCAGCCCGCTACGCCCAGTAGTTTCGGCTCTGCGTTGTCTGTCAGTCAGTCAGTCAGTCAGTAACGGAAGAGTTTTATATATATTGATTACTTTACCGTGCAGATTAGAAACATTTGATAAAAAACATCGACTCTAACGTTGGTCGCAGCACATCACTAAAATCTCGAGTGGGGAGTATGGTGAGGTGCGGTGTGGAGGGGTGCTGGCCAGAGAACCTCCACGCGGTGCACCCTGGGCAACAGCGGACGATCACACTTTTCGTTTCCCGTTGAGTGTGATCGCCCGGTGGCTAATAATCCGGGAGTGGCGCTCCACATGCTCTCTGCCCTATCAGAGAGCATAGTGTGAGTTGAGAAGGCGAGCGGGGCTTGAGACTTCCACCACGGCGTACTCTTCGGCGCCGTGGGGGAACTAACAAGCCCTGCTGAACGAGGAGGCAGAAGAGGGGAGGAAGAAGTGAGGAAAAGAGTAGTGGAGATGGCGGCGTGATGGGTGCGGGAGTTGGGAGCCCCCCAATGGCGCGCCCACGTGGAGATTGATGGCTCGGCTGATGAGAAACTCTGCGCTAGTAAATGCCGGGAATGGCCTGCCCTCGGTCGGCTTGATGACTACGTCGCCGACCGTTGGGATCACAGATCCACCCGGCTGATCTGAAGACGCAGGGGAGTAGATGCCGGGCTGTCACATCTCCACGCTTTGCGGTCGGCTTGATGTCGCCGTCGCTGCCGCAATGGGCGTGCCGATAGGGCGCTCACAATGCCCCGTAGGAGAGGGTGGCAGTGTCCTACCTAGGGCACTGTCATACACGATCGCTGGGTGCTGCGGCCAAGGTGGAACGGCTAGTAGCACCTGGCGGTCGAGGAGGAAGGAGCGGGGACTTGAGACTTCTACTATGGCATCAACTTCCTGGGTGCCATAGGGGGACTAACAAGCCCTGCTCCTGCTCGACTGCCGGATGGGGCGGTCGAGGAGGAGAGCGGGCGGGGCCTCAAAGGTCCCACCACGGTGGATCGCAAACGTCGTTGCGGGGCCGACAGGCTCCCCAATCCGCCCTGCAGCACCGCTGCAGGACCCCGGGGTCGTTGGGTGCACGAGGCGGGGGCCTCGTGTAGTCATATAACGGCCCCGAGAAGGACGACGGAACGAGGTGTCCAGTTCCGTCGTCGGGCGTAGGAAGAGCCATCCGCGCTCAGGGGGGACTATTACCACCTGTGCCCCCGCGAAGAGGCTTCACAGCCGATGCTGGAGGGGGTCGCGGAGTTGAACATAACGATCGAAAGATCACCCGTGACCTCCTTGCTAACAGCCGAGGAGGACACCGGCGGGGTTTTAGTGGGTGCGATCCCCACATAACCCTGTGGCTCCCCCCGGGGCTGCAGGGTACTCGTTAGGAGTTTCCCCGCCTTAAAAAAAAAAAAAAAAGGTGCGGTGTGGAGGCGAGCTTGTGCGTGCCCGCCTCTCACGTCTCCTTCAACCCCGCGTTATTGAATTGTTTTTGTAAAAATAAGTATGAAAATCGACTTACCGGTGAAATGTAATAGGTACTTGAATTATTATTCGATTTGATGTGTTTTCGGGTATCATTTTTGCAACAATCAACTGCACATTTTTCACCATAGTGACGGCGAAATACGAACAAAATCTCTCCAGGAGCCTGTAACGCACGGTGCAAGCAATCATCACAGACTATAGACGCTCGCTACAGTTCCCACTTCGATGTACTCCCTCTATAGCTGTAATATGTATACTCTAACCATCTTATTCATAAAAAACCCCTAAAATGGCCTAAACGTTCAATTTAGTTAAAACGTTTGCTAACGCTAAAATACTGATTTCAAAATGCATTATTCATAAACGCAGTTTAGGCCTGCTATAACTACATGAGGCCTATAGTAGTTTTTTGCATTTTCAGGTTGTCGCACCAGGTCAATCCACGATCAATCATTTAACAAAAAAAAAGACTTATTTTGACTTACCTTTGCCCAGCAGTGGCGCACCAATTCTAGAGGAAAAAAAAACTTGTTATGATTGATTGACTCAGTCAGCTGAGGTGACTGATGATTTTTTGTTATGTTCAAGCTTGTCTTTATTCTGAGGTTCAGGCTCAGTGTTCAGGCATTACATAGGTACAGTGGCGGACACGTACGGCGTAACACTTCCGGTTTTTCTGTATTGCAAAATAGCTCTTGTTCTTTGGTAATACAGTCTAGGGCTAACGAAACCATAGACAAATCTGTTACGGCCACCTAGTCCGTGACTGTACCTATAATATACACAAAATCGGTAACTCTGTCTTACAAAAACGATATATAACAATGTGGGAAATAGGTTTTTACGTACGCGAATTCATTTAAACTTTATTTAAAATGAATACTTTCGCCAAAATAATTAAAAAACGTGAAAAAATTTGAATTTCGCGCCATACCGTGAGTTACCGCCTTAAGTATTCAGATAAATACAAATAATTAAATTGGGCCTTCTTAATTGAGTAAGTAAGTATCTGTATTCTGGTTATCAAAGACAAAGATCCCATAGCCATGAGCGTTGCTAGAATAGTGTTATTCAGGTATTCAAAATGTAAAAAACTATACACAATACCTACTTCACGATATCCCCAACACCCTGCAATGATTTGTCACACACAATCCCTTGTGTTGTGTCAAATTGCAAGACTTCCTGTACGAAAAAAAGATGATGTCCGTTTATTGTAGAGCGTTCGTACTTTATCGCGCAAAGAAATCAGGTCGATTAATGTACATTATATTCTTTTCGAAGTCAAGGAAGTGCACAGGGTTTTAGTTTCCAACTAGCTCGCTAACATCCAAAGCTATCTATCTTCTATAGCTACCAGCGCTTGCATTTTCAAAATTCACTTCACATCATTTCCTTACTCTGAGCCCCAACCCCACTAGAAAGATATTTTTAAGATTGATTGATTGATTGATACAAAAAAGAAAAGCAAGACCAGTCGACGTCGGGTGATGTCAGTCATCAGTCAATCAGTACAGTCCCAGTGTCAGTCTGCCCCCCCCCTGCCCCCTCTACTCTCGTCCCGTCCGTCTTCTCACTCATCATCATAGATAATATTGCTCATCATTAGCTTATTAGTATCTCTAGTTGGTCTGTGCTCATCATTGAATTTCCCCATTTTTCCAAAAATTTCCCATGAATAAAATGTCTTAGTAGTGGTAAAACAGACAGTCCAACCCAATAATAAGTAGTTTTGAACGACCGAAGTTTTTTTTAGTTTAGTCGTGCGTGTTCTACAGAAAATTCAGAAGGCAACATGGTTCAGGTAATTTTTTGAGATTTATAAACATGCACCCTACGAGGGCTAGACTTAGAATTATATGTGACCAAAAAGCACATTTCCATCACATTTCTAGTTTTAATCTATCTAGTATGTGTTAGAAATCTAGTTTTTTATTTTTATTCACAATTCACATCACATAACAACCTCAAAAAATAATTGTTTTGACCTCTCTTATTACTTACCTTTTAATCTTGTGGCAAAGTACCTAGTATTTATCATACTAGTAGATGGAGCACACAAAGTAGGTATAATATGCAGCTCTTGCTCTGGACAAAAGGACCTACTGGCTATAGTAAGGTTAGTTTTTGATTGTATTATTAAGTGGTCACAGCAAACCAAAAGGTCTTATTTTGGCAGAAGAATTGTGCATGTCAGTGCAGCATACTACCTTTAGAAAGCAGCAATAGTTTACATTATGACTGTAAAGTGATCACAATTTGTGGTATTAGTCAGTTTTATCTCGTGTTGCCTACAAAAAAAACAAAAAATTATAACAATGAAGGCATTTGAAAAGCCTTGCTGCTTTTATGAGGTAATGGTTGGGGCTCAGAGTAAGGAAACCGCCGCTACCTCAGCCGCTACGCTTGCTTGGTCTTTCATTAATCTGAGGGTTGGGGCTCAGAGGAAGGGAACCGCCGCTACGCTTGCTTGGTCTTTCATTAATCTGATCCCTGAATCCCTGTTATTCATAGAAAGTTAAAGAGCATTTTAGTTATTTGACATATGTCAATTGAGACTGGATGTCACATATTTACCATACAACAAACCAGAGAAGTAGACCTCCAGTAAAGCTACTTAAAATGTACTGTATCTTTATGAATAAGACGGTATATATATAAAACTCTTCCGTTACTGACTGACTGACTGACAGACAACGCAGAGCCGAAACTACTGGGCGCAGCAAGCTGAAATTTTGCATGTAGGTTCCTTAGTGAGTGTTGGTGAGCACTAAGAAAGAATTTCCCGAAATTCCCACGGGAACGGGAAAAAACGGGATTTTTGTGTTTAAGAGAAATCTGCGCGGGTGATACCGCGGGGCAGCCTCTAGTCAATATATATAAAACTCTTCCGTTACTGACTGACAGACAACGCAGAGCTGAAACTACTGGGCGTAGCGGGCTGAAATTTTGCATGTAGGTTCCTTAGGGAGTGTAGGTGAGCACTAAGAAGGGATTTCCCAAAATTCCGACGGGAACGGGAAAAAAACGGGAATTTTGTGTTAATGAGAAATCTGCGCGGGAAAAACCGCGTGTCAGCCTCTAGTCTATCATAAAGATATTCAGCAATTTGTTATGAATGCTTTAGTTAGTGCCCGCATTGTTATGTGCTATGTTTATTTACAGGCTACAGATGAAATGGAACATCCTGACCTACCTTTGGCAGTTAAACTATTAAAAGAAATGAATAATAATATTCAACAAGTGACACAGCTTGTTGACAACATGCTGGGCAGAGTCAAGAGTGGCGACTTGACCACCGACAAAGGGCTCAGTTTTCTTGAAATGAAATACCAGATGCTTCTTAGCTATATGATTAATTTAACTTACATTATTCTACGAAAATGTTCAGGTGAAAGAATAGAGTCAGACCCTTCCATTGATAGGCTAATTGAAATACGGACAGTTCTTGAAAAAATTCGGCCGATCGATTCAAAATTGAAGTACCAGATAGACAAACTGGTGAAAACAGCCGTTGTTGGCTCATCAACTGAAGATGATCCACATGCTTACAAAGCTAACCCAGACAACCTTGTGAGCAAGCTAGCTGACAGTGAAGGGCAGTCCAGTGATGAAGCTGAAGAAGCCCAGAACAACAAGGATAAGCCTAGCAAGTCCAATATCTATGTTCCACCTAAACTAGCAGCAGTTCACTTTGATGAGGATTCCAAAGCCAACAGTGACAAAAAGAACAAAGAGCGTTCGAAAAAGCAATTTCTTAATTCAAGTGTGATGAGAGAACTAAGAGAAGAGTACTCAGAAGCCCCCACAGAAGTCACCACAGGAAATCATGTTAAGCACTCCATATCAAAGTATGAGCAGGAGAAAACAGAGTATGAAGAAAATTATCTAACAAGATTACCGGTCACTAAGCTTGAGAAAAACCGTAGAAAGAAGTTAACTACTATTGGTATGTTGGCAGACGAGATTACAGGCAGCAGCGCCGGCCGCAGTGCTGGTGGCAAAAGGAAGATCAAGGCCAAAAAAGGGAAAGGGTTTAAGAAGAGACGTACTCATTAATAGTTTTTCTTATTTTTGTGTAATATATTACTTTATATGTTTTGGGCAATTAATTAAATGTGTTAATTTAGATATAGTTAAGTGTTAATTTGTATTCAGGATTAAAAAAATCTGAATATTTTTTTGCTTTGCCTATATTACCTTTTCATCAAATTTAGTAATGTTTTTTGTGTTTTCATTTAGTTTGAAAGTAAATAATGAAGTGTTAGGGTACAGGGTAACAGTAACAGGCCATAAAAAAATTTGCTTGAATTTTACTGACCATGATTTGTGAGTGAGTGGCACCAATAGATGAGTAATGTGAGGGAGGATTAACTGCAATATATAATATACATAGAGCAATAGAAAATCAGATTAATATGAAGTTAAATAAATATAGTTATTGTGAATAATGCCATTAATTTATAATTTTTCAGAAACATCTACAAACAGTACAAAGTTGTTGCTATTAATAATTTGTTAAAAATAATTAAGTTTTTCACACAGCTATTAAAACAATGAGATTTCACAACCGCATGGTCGCGCCCGCCGCAACGCATTGTGTGTGTGCGCCTACACTTATGGAATTCCATTCATATAACCTAATTCACTCACACGTTTACTCCGCCAACTTACAGTTGGGATCATATTATATCGAAATAAGTAATTGATGGTAATAAAGAAAAGTTAATAGCTATGTTGTGGATATAGTGATTGGAAAAATTATATCAAAATATATACATAGTATAAAACAAAGTCGCTTTCCGCGTCTGTCCCTATGTATTCTTAAATCTTTCAAACAACGCAACGGATTTTGATGCGGGTTTTTTTAATAGATAGAGTGATTCTCGAGGAAGGTTTATAAGTATAATACATGCACAAAATCGTAATAGGTTAGGCGGTACGCAGTTCATTGCCGTTTCGACCGCGCAACCAAGTTCTGAAACAAAAAACTGATTACGCTCACATTCTGTCGAAATTTGTCAAAACTGAATGGTGAAAACCAGGAATTTGTCAAAGCATAAATAAAGAAGTTATGAAGGTTTGATGGTGTCCGCGCGAACGAAACAGGGAGAACCGCGCGGACATTGAGATCTAGACTTCTGGAAGGTTTAGAGACCTGGTTTTTTGTCAAAGCAAGGTTCAATTTGTCAAAAAATGTCGAAGTAATAACATTTTGACTAGCTCTAATACCTGACCAGATAATGACCCTTCAGTCCCATGGCCGCGCGAACCTCCAATTACGATTCCTTTAGCTTCAATTATTTTCGTAACTATGAATACAAAACAGCACGAATTGGTGCTCAGAGCTTTATCTTAATTTGTCGAAGCCTATGAAGGCCGAAAACCGTCGATGTCTGTTGTTAGTCACACAAAATCCCTGAAAAACTTAACCTTTCTTCCGCGCCAACGAAACGCTTCTTAATATGGTGATAACTAGTTAACTAAGCTAGACTAAGATATGTTTCATATATCAAATTCTTTGACATTTAAGGCTCCTTCGAATGACACCTAGCTAGACCGCTCAAGCCCACTGCAGCGAGAGAAATTTAAAAAACTTTATCCTACTCAAAAAAGCCACCCTACTTAACAAATTTAGGAGGTAAAGTATTTTAAATTTTTCTCGCTGCAGTGGGCTTGAGCGGTCTAGCTAGGTGTCATTCGAAGGAGCCTTAAATGTCAAAGAATTTGATATATGAAACATATCTTAGTCTAGCTTAGTTAACTAGTTATCACCATATTAAGAAGCGTTTCGTTGGCGCGGAAGGAAGGTTAAGTTTTTCAGGGATTTTGTGTGACTAACAACAGACATCGGCGATTTTCGGCCTTCATAGGGTTCGACAAATTAAGATAAAGGTCTGAACACCGATTCCGGCTGTTTTGGACGCATAGTTACGAAAATAATTGAACCTAAAGGAATCTTAATTGGAGGTCCGCGCGGCCATTGGATTGAAGGGTCATTATCTGGTCAAGTATTAGAGGTAGCTAAAATTTTATTACTTCTAAATTTTTTGACAAATTGAACCTTGCTTTGACAAAAAAAAACAGGTCTCTAAGCCTTCGTTATGAAGGTTTGATGGTGTCCGCGCGAACGAAACAGGGAGAACCGCGCGGACACCATCAAACCTTCATAACTTCTTTATTTATGCTTTGACAAATTCCTGGTTTTCACCATTCAGTTTTGACAAATTTCGACAGAATCTGAGCGTAATCATTTTTTTATTTCAGAACTTGGTTGCGCGGTCGAAACGGCAATCGCAGTTCGCCGGGTCGACTAGTATATAGATATTGGAACTTAATTCGCAACTTAATGTTGATTACTATAGTAGGGGAGCCTCAGAGGGGATTTCGGGATTTACTAAAGCGCGGCAGACTAATATACAGGAGGATACCTTTTACCCGGTTAAGTACCTCCACAAAACCTGAGGCCCATATATAAGGCCGCCCGCGAAAGATACAGGATCAGATTAGTAAAAAAAAATTTACCATCAGAAATTCTCGAGCGCGTCAGATTAAGATAGGGTGAGTTAATTACATCCTAAATAGTGTATATTCCACTAATCTGAAAATTTGAGAGTGACGTAAAGAAAGGGGAGGGCAACAAAGTTGAAAAAAAATCACTTTATCTCGACATTCTCGAGCATAGCCAAAATTTTTTTATTTTGAAGAAAATAATTCAAGAATAATATATAATCTGATGATTTCCGCAAGCCGAAATAACAAAAATTTGTCGATGAAGTTAAATACGTGCAGCTGCGTGATGCCTACATTTCCTTCTCCGCGTTTCTATTCCTCTCTCACTCTTTCTCTATATATTACTCTGTCACTTATTTATTTGCATGCTATTTCCTGAGCTTTTAAATTAATTAAGTTCAATAATTTAAAAAAAAAATAAAGTATTTTTTTGGTATATAACTTTTATACCGCTTTATCGATCAACTTCAAACCTAATCCGCCCTTAAGCTTGAAAAACCACGCTTATCCGTTTAAAATCGATTGATTCGTTCGAGAGATATCATGAACGAAAGAAAACCGAAAAAAGTGTTTTTTTCTGGATTACTCCGAAATGTTTGGTTCGATCAATTAAAATTGCAAAATTACTTAAGAGGATGATAAAACTGCGTCTAATGCCACCAACCGCGTGAAAATTGGTTGATCCATTCAAAAGTTATTGCGGTTTGAAAATTCCAAAAATAGTGTTCTATGAAACTTCTATCAGACTTTCGAGCTGGAAGAGCTCAAATGCATAGAAATGTTATTTCTTTGAACTCAGCGAGCTCAAAATCACATAAATTTTATTTTGAGCCCAAAAATGTTATAAGTACAATTTTAAGCGCCCAGTAATGGAATTAGCGGGAAGTTGCAGGGATGGCCTTTAAGGTGAACCGTTTTTCTAATTTTATTTTGTCAGATCAGGCGCATCCCTCTAGATAATCGTCAGATTATGAGACAGTACGTTTAGAACATAAATATAGTGAATCAGATCATCAGATTAGTGAATGAGAGCTTTTTTTTTGGTGCACTTAACACTCCCTTAGAAAATCTGACGCGCTCGATTATTTTTTTTTTTTTCATTTTCAACCCTTACATATAACCACCTGCATCATGCAAACGATCAGATTAACATACGTACATTATTAAAATACGTAGGGCATTGATGCTATCAATATCTGACGCGCTCGAGGATGTCCATGCAACAGTTTTTTTTCCATATTTAAAAATCTATAGCCGCTTCCCCCACCGATGTAAAGGTATACATCATTTAACATTTTTTTTCTTCTTATCATCTAAGCTTTGCAACCCAATTAGGGCTTGCAATTATTCGAAAAAATATGTATTCGAATATTCGTTTTTTTTTCGGGCTACTATTCGAATTATTCGAATATCGAATAATAGAAAAAGATGTAAAAGGTTAAGGAAATTAGGTTTTTTTTTATTTTAATTGGCCCTTTTATTCAATAATAACTTTTTTGTAAAAGAAACGGTCAATAATATTTTCAAATACAATTATAATCTTGGCCAACTTAAATTTTAAATTTGTCTACGAGATCCTCGATAGTTAGATAGTTCTGGCAACGACGATATCCCCATAGATGCCCTTAAAGCCAACGCAGATGAATCAGCCGACGTCCGTCTGCCCTTGTTGACGACTGGAATCCTTTAACTTCCAAAGAAGGGGGATTTTTTGCAATTCTCTAACTGGCGGGGCCAAATCATGCTGAACGGGATAGCAGGGGTGGTGGATGTAAAGTTGAGGGAAAAGCAGTCTGGATTTCATCCTGGAAGATCTTGCACGGGCCAACTGAACCTGCTGCGAATAATTCTGGAAGAATCAACAGTGCGAACTATTCGCTCTATTTGTGGACTTCAAAAAGGCATTCGACAGGGTTAGGTGGTCCAGCATTTGGCGAGTATTCCGCATTTAAGGTATACCGGACAAGTTAATAAACCTGATACAAAACTTGTATGTGGGCTCCACCTGCAAAGTAATTCACTAAGGCCAATTGACGCAATCCATTACGGTCACAGAAGGCGTTTAACAGGGTTGCCTATTATCACCAGTGTTTTTGCTGGTTTTGGACAACATGATGTGTATAGTCACCGGCAGAGGCAAGCAGGGTATTTCCTGGAACTCGCAGAAGTGTCTTCAGGACATAGACTTTGCAGAAGACCTTTGCCTTTTATCTACAACAGTGAGCTACCTTCAAGCAAAGATAGACGATCTGTTGGTTGAAGCTGCAAAAGAGGGGCTTCGTATTAATACGGCTAAGACCAAAAAATGCGTGTACACACCTCAGATCAGGACACTCTGAACAATAAGGGTGAAGTGGTGGAGCGTGTGATAAGGTTCACCTATCTTGGTGGAGTAGTGAGCCCTACAGAGGTACGGAAGTTGATATTGAGAACTGCATTAACAAAGCGCGGGCAGCGTTCGCACAACTGATACCACTGTGGAGCTCTAACGTTATCACCAGACGGACCAAGCTTCTGATCTTCGAGTCCAATGTAAAATCAGTGTTGCTATATGAGTGTGAGACATGGTTTGTGAGAAAAGACCTGACCAATAAGCTCCTGGTATTCATAAACAAATGCCTGAGAAGGATACTAAAGATATTCTGGCCACAAACCATTACCAACACAGAGCTATGGCACATGACAAAGCAAAGGCCAATTTAAATGGAAATTCGAACTAGAAAGTGGCGTTGGATAGGACACTCGCTAAGAAGAGCAGATGGATGACCTTACAGGGAAGCTCTGTTGTGGCAGCCCTCCGGAAGACGCAAAAGGGATCGCCCGAAGGCAACCAGCCGGTCCATGCTGCATAGCAAATAGTATGTGACTTAACTGGGAGGAGTTACCAGCTGTTGCTCAAGACCGCCAAAATTGGAGGAAAATGCTTGAAGCCCTATGTCCCTGCTTGGGATAACAGGTTAAGAAGAAGAATCCTAGATAGTTATATGTATATTGCAATAAAATAAAAAGAAAACGTGCCAGATTCTTGACTGTAAGACTAGATAGATAGAATATCTTGGCTCAAATGTAATCAAGATTTTTTGATTACATTTTTTAAGTCTAAACAAGTGATATCGTTTCGCCTAGCACGTAAACTTTAAAATTATTAGTACAAAATATGAAATTTTAGGTAAAACGAATATTCGAATAATCGTTTTGACTTTTCGAATATTCGAATAAGTTTATTATTCGAATAATTCGAATATTCGAATATTCGATTGCAAGCCCTAAACCCAATAGGTCTCTACGACGCTCGAGTAAATCCCCATTTTGCATCGTGGGCTCCCCTACTACTACTAGGTGTATGATGATATACAAATACATTATGTGGAATTATGCAAACTGTACTTTGCTTTGTTACAATCTTATAAGCTATGAGATCCTCTTATCCTGCTTTAATGAGAAAAATTGTATGTAAAAGCAGAAATACCTAATATGCGAAGTGAAATTGTGTAATCAGTTCTTTATCATAGTAATGTTTTTTCTGGCGCATTAACTGGCGTATTGTGTCATTTAAAAAAATGCGTTTTTTCGTATATCATGTGCATTTTATTAACAAATTATCATACATCCCCAATACCTCAATTTTTCATAAATTTTGTTTTGTTTAAGTATATTTTGTTATGTTTATTGTTAATGGTTATACATAAATGAACCTTACCATTAATTTACAAACCAAGCATTAAGTTTTTTTAATTGTGTTTTTTAATGACGTCAAAATAAATAATTGTATGAATTTATGCGTTTTGATCAAGCGATTTGGTTAACACGGGAAAGTCCTGAAGGCCGCTGGCAGGGTCAAAGGAGCGGTAGCGGTAGAGCCTCATCTGGCGAATGTGGCCGATGGGCGTGTGCGTGTCCAGACATTGGTAGTCACCGCGCGGCGGCGCCGTGCCGTGGTTGTGTGTCAGATCTGAACGGATCACGCGATTTAGTAGCCAGGGCGGTGAAGACATAGTCAACTGCAATAATAACAGACATGATGCAGGAAATGCTTATATATGTCACCGCCGGAAAATAACAAGAACCGTAAATTTATAAATTTTCTAGGAAATTTATAAACTTTCCTAGGATTCTAAACGAGAGATAAATTGTATTATTTTACGCCTACATTTTCGTAAATTGATAAACTTACTAAACTCAATCGTATAATAATAAGTAACCAATAACCAAACGCCAAATTTCAATGAATTTAAATTTACCACAGAGCTACGAAAGTTTTATGGTAGCCATGACCAAAATGTTTTATTTTTGTAGAGTGAAATAGGGAACCCTACTAGGTAGGTAGGTACCTATAATACAAGGTTACTTTTTGTATTATATCTGTCACCGTTATATTGCGAAATACGTTAATGTGCACTTTACCGGGCAATGTGCACATTAACTGTTTAGGTCACTTACTGTGCGAAATTTTATGTGAAATATTGGGTATCCACACTTAACCTAGTTAATTAATGTGCGTATTACCGGATGTCTCGCCGTTAAAGTGCGGAAAACAGAAAACTCCGACCGAAAATTCAAATCTAGGGCAAAATTGTAGGTTAGGTTAGGTTTGGCTTGTGATGTTTAACCAGCGTAGCGAGCGAAGCGAGCGGAGCTTGGGTTACCTGTGTTAAACTGAAATCTAAGTCAACAATTTTTTGAACTTAACTTAGTCGTTAACTCGGTAGATTACCTCGGGATTTTGCAGATTACCTAGTTAATGTTGAGAACAACATTTTATTTCGAACTCTAACGGATTCAGCCAGTTATGCACTTTTACTGAATTCCGCACATTAGCGGTAACATATTAGCACCTATAAACCTAGTTAGTTTTTAGTACCAGTAAAAATACTTTTAGTGTGATCGAATTGTTTGGCAAGTCTGATTGTACGTAAGTCTATGGACGCAAGCATTTTCACTTTCAACATCGACCAATCAGAGAGCAGTGTGTTATTTTCCGTATTTAAAAAAGCGTAAAATTAAAAGCTCTTCTGTGATTGGTCGATCCGTTTAGAATCTTACGAATTAATATCCGTTAGTTTATAAATTTACCACGACGCGTCGAAAATTTATAAATTTGCGAAAAAGTGGGCGTAAAATAATTCAATTTATCTCTCGTTTAGAATCCTACGAGAGTTGCGAATCTTATTATTTTCCGGTGACATATACATAGAATATCTATGAAACTATGTATACTTCTTACATTCTTATTAAAAATTTGTAAATAAGGCATTAGGGTAGTACAGTAGGTATCTCCTCACTATAAATACCTACATACTAACAGAGAAAATCACCGCCTGTTCATAACCTGTTCTATTCTTATTATCTGAACTTTTCGAGGGGCAGTTAATTAAACCCCCAAAACCCTCCCACTGGCTACACCCGTTCAATGTATAGTTAGTTAAAATAACTTACTGGTTTAGTAACAGAAGGATAGGGATTCCTATATTCGTCCTGTTGCGTAGTAATGTAATCCATTATGCCAAAGTCTGGGTGCAGCTGTGCCAGGTCCGCATTCTTCATTAGTTTGTTTCTTCCAGGAGTGCTATTTTTTTTTTTATAATGGTTAATTAAAAAAATCATAAACTTAAAGTGGTTCAAGGGAGGTGGTTCCTTACTAAATTTCTCTTAGTAGGTAGGTTCCTACTTACCTACGTATTAGGGTTCATGATTTCTCGAGCTTTTCAGTTTCTCGGGTTTCGAGAATTCTCGAGGCTCATTTCTCGGGTCTTCTCGGGTTGTCGAGAAATTTTGATTTACCTATGTTTTTGCATATATTTTCGATCCAAATCATAAAAAAAGTTGACACAAAATTCGCAATGTGAATCATAAAAAAAAAACTCATTTTAAACCAATAAATCAAGTGGTTTTTCTGCAAAATATAAGTTTTAAAAAAATTATCAAACTTGAAAAAATAAATAAACTTCTCTCAATATACCTAACTAATAAAAAATACACCAATTTTGGATGGTTTATTAGGAAAAAGTCAACGTTAAAATAAAAGTATAGTTAGTTAGGTATTTTAAGTGTTTACATTTCAAGAAAAATTTAAGAAAAGGGGCCTTAGTCGCTTAAGAGCCATAGCACAAGTAAAGTAGCGCCACCCGAGAAAAAAATTAATATCTTCTAAACTAACGCAAATATCAAAAATGTGAAACAGTATTCTCCTGGATAATGCAGCCTAGTATTTTAAAAAAAAATAATGAAATAAATATAAAAGTAAATAAATAAATAAATAATGAAAATTCGATGACAAGACAGCATTTGAAAACTATTTCTGCTTTTCTTAGGACATCCACTGTTGTCCTCTTTAGAAAGCCGCAATGATTTTCGAATGCTTTCACTTACATCGATTTTTTTTGTTCATTAAGTTAAGCTTAAGCAACTTGATACCCAGATGTAGGTAGAGGAATTCATAAGATTATAAATTTAATTTGATTAAACAAAACACAAAATATTAATAAACAGTAAGTACACCGTCCAGCTACGTTATTGAACTCTATCGAATCATAGTTGTCTTGTTATCGAATTCGTTAACCATTGCCGCTTTAACAAAGTCGATTTCTGTTATAATACTTAAGAAACTAGCAATGGCTAAGACAATCGCTTGTAATACGATTACGAGTCGATCGATTTTGGTTAGAGACTTGACTCCACCACGTACAGTGGCGGTCTAGGACGGCGTAACAGATTTGTCTATGGTCTTGTGCGGCCTAGTCTGTATTACCAAAGTACAAGAGCTATTTTGCAATACAGAAAAGCCGGAAGTGCTACGCCGTCCTAGACCGCCACTGTATCATCATAAAGCTTATAAAAGTAAAAAGTTATTTCCATCACTAGCGTAATTAACGAACTTTTTTGCACTTCATAAACTTAAATATGATTTCTCGAGTTCTCGACTTTTCTCGAGCATAATTTCCCGGGAACAAAACCCAACGATTTCCCGGGAATTCTCGACCCGAGAATTCCCGGGAATGAACCCTACTACGTATAGTGTGGTAGGTAGGTAGTACTTACTCCGTGCAAGGATAAGACGTGAAATTGACGAGTGGCTTGAAGGAGTATATAGGGTCAGTTTTAGTGAAGACCTGTGCCAGCATATCCCTAGTCTCGGTAGTTCTGACGCCCTGGTCCTCATTGCCTAGCCGCGAGTAGGTGCTCACGTGGTTGCTCTTCTGGTGTACGTGCACCGGGTACACGTAGTTGTCCTTGGGTTCTGCTAGAGCGGCAAACTCCCAGTGCTCTACCTTCACTGAGGGTTTGTATGTGTTCTTAGAAAACAATATTTGGGGAGGCTTTTTAGCCATCGGATTTTTGGTTCTCATTGTTTCAGTTATTTGTTCCTTATGCCTGTATAGGGTGGGTATATTATACTGTAATTTTAAGTCGGTGGGTCGTTTTTTTGTATTTGAAGTATAGGTACGTACATATGATTTATATAGGTAGGTAGGCCTATTTATTTAGGCGATTCGTTGTTGTTATCGTGAATTACTTTCTGTCTGGTGGTTGTTATCAGAGAGAAGGTAAATCACTACTTTTTTTTGTTATTTTTATTTTTCTATAGGGAAATCTCAGAGTAAGGAAACCGCCGCTAGGGAAATCATGGGTAAATAAATCCTACGTCATGCCTACGTCACACACACACATACACCACCATGGAAGTAACTTATTCTGAGACTACCACCTACCCCCTACCCACACTAGAAAGACAAAAAAAAATTTGGTGCCAGCCACTGTGCCATAGGAATAATTAGTAATTGTTATTAAATTTCTCCTCCTCCAAAACACCTGCCCAAAGCTAGTCAAAAGCTAAAATTATTAATATATGATTTTCTTTAGAAGCAGATTTTATGATTTCCAACTCAAAATAAAAATAGTTCCGTTTTACGAATTTCTTGCTGTACATATTAAGTTGTACATATTATTACTATCGATATTCGATCTACATTAGTACAGTGGCGGTCTAGGACGGCGTAACACTTCCGGTTTATATGTATTGTATGTACAATAGCTCTAGTTGTTTGGCATTAGTCTAGGGTACACGAGACCATAGACAAATCTGTTACGCCGACCCGACCTAGACCGCCACTGTACCTGCGCGCGTATTGAACAAAATCGGTCGCCCATAGACGCCACTCAGTGGCGCCTTCAACAGATGCGGTAAAAGTCATGGCGGCCATTGGTTGAAAATGGCTAGTTCAACAGACAAGGGGATATTATCTACCGGAGCGTAGCTCTTCTATCTTGTGATACTGGTGATTAGAGACTATTTTTAACAAAAAATCGCATACATAATCTTAACATAGGAAATTTAATGGTAGAATGGAAGTTTAACATTTATCTTGTTTTATCATGGTTGAAATCCAAGTTACACTAAGACTCCCATTTCGTGTTCGAATTTTTCTCTCCAACGTATTTCTTCATCTTTGACCCTGATACTTTCCTCAGTACATGCCATAAAAGCTTCAAAGAATTCGAAAAAAGTTATCTCGATATCCAAAGCCATTATTTTATTCTTTGAAAACAGTTGTGGGAAGATGCTTTCAAATATTTTTAAAATTGTTTTACTGGACAAGTTACCGAAATTAAATAGTTTTAACTCTCTTTCATTTCTGAATTCTTCATCTTGTACTTGGAACGGTTCGTCTGTAATTAAATTTTAAAGTTAAATTAACTTTACATTGCAGGATTTATTAATAAGGTGCTAGCTCGAAGGCGGACCGGACCGCATTTCCTGTTTGAATGCGGTTCGTACGAACTACAAACTGCAAATCAACCTTGCAGTCTTATTGCAGTTCGGAGTTTTAACACCAGCAGACCTACTGCAATCGCAATGCACGGTCGAAATAGGTTTAACTGCAGTAATAAGGCTAAGAGATGAAAAGTCTTCTTAATTTTTTTACCCGTAGAAAACGTCATCTCGTCTCCATAAACGTAGTAATTCTGTCCTAGAGGCAGGCCGTCGTCGGGAGCGTCAATTATTGGTGGTAGCGGGCAGTGAGTCTTGTCCGGCGAGCGACGCGCGGCACACAGAAACTGTCTGATTGTGTGGGGCTCCCCGATACTTTGATACAAATCGTACACCGCTTTTAGAGGCACGAAATCTGCATAAATATTTACAAGCCTGCCTGCAAATATTAAATAGTAAAAAAATAGGTTTTAAACTTATCTTAAAGGTATGATAGTGAAAATTGTTTTTGTTTACCTTGACGTTGGCCGACTTTTGGTAGAATATCAACATCCATAAATTTCCTAAAAGCTGAAGCTAATATTGTATCTGGCTTCACTCCTGGCAAATGTCTCTGTGCGTACAGCCTGCTCGCTACGGAAACTAAGCTATGCAGAAACTGCCAAAAGTAAATCTTCTCAAATGGATCATGCGGCTTCCTAGCAAGCCATTGCGGATTCTTACTAAATATATTGTCTATCTCCACTAGAGACAAGCTGTTCTGCTGAAGTTGACAATCGTAGTAAAGCTGCCATAAGTAAAGTCTAATCATGATTGGACCGAATTTAACTTCATCGTGGTTGCAGATTGTAGCATATTGATGGTAAATGCCTCTGAGCTTGGTTTCATAGCATCGCAACGCTTTTTTCAGCGAAATCTCTTCAAATTCGATTATTTCATCGTATAATCTTTCTTCAATAGTCGGCCTTCTTTTTTCTGCCAACATGTCAACTTCTGTACCTTTGTTGTTCTGGAGATACTCGTTAACCAAGGCTGTTCTTATTTCGTGTTCTCTATCGATATTGCTGAGAGCTTGCTCTATGTGGTAGAGCAAACCCACACTGCTGTCACAGATGTTAAACTCGAATGGCTCTGGCAACTTGTTCGGTCTGGCACATCCTTCGGGAGACTGCAAAAGCAGTGGTCCTAAATTATCATCAGTAAAGAGCTGGTCGTTTCTCAAAATTAATCCATTATTGCTGACGAACTTTCCAACTCCGTGCTTCTTATTGTTTTTGAATTCTCCTGTATAATGAGAGCCCAAACCTAGCCCAAGAGTCAGCACGCCAAAACCGTTGCGTTGACCTTTTTCCCACATTCCGCGGTAAGTATTCATAGAAGGAAGAGACATGGAGTTGTTGAAAAATGTATCCCAAATGTAATATCCATAGCCTGACATCACGCCATTCTTCCAGTGTCCCGTGTAAAACTGTAAATAGTATAATGTAAGCGCATCGATTACTTATTTAATTATGCACATATTTTAATAATATTGGAACTGTGACTCACATCATGATTAGGCCAAATCATAAGACCCTTGCCCTCTCTTATACCTCTGTCCCATTCACCATCGTATCCGCTCATCTGACAATATTCTCGCGATCCAGAGCCATGGCGAACGTTCTGGAATATCAAAAAGTATATACAAAATTACCTAAGTAAGTAAGTACTTACTTACCTATTTTATGTTAGAAGAAAATTTATTGAAATAGAATATAACTCATGTTATGTTAAGTATCAGGGACTAACATGAACCCATTCACCATCATAAGAGTTCTTAAAAGTATCAGAGTAATAAATGATGCCTTGACCATGTTTTGAACCAAAATGCCAGTCTCCAACATAGGATCTCTGTCGACGCGAGTCCACAAATAAGCCTCGACCGTGTCGCAAGTTTCCCTGGAAACTGCCCTCAAACCACGTGTCATCTTTCCATTGTATCAATCCGGTTCCACATATCTCGTTATCATTAAATTGACCCTAAAATAAAAAAAAACACCTTGTTTTACATACAGCTATGCAAAAGTAGCAAAAACACAAATGAAAATGAAAATCTATACTTAACTAATGTGTAGCGAGGGATCGATTCACTGGCTAAGCAAATTCGTGGTCTTATCTACAAAAACTTAACGACTTATTCATGTATATTTTTAGTAGGTAACTTAAGTATTGTCTACTAAGCTAGGTATTCAATGGCTAAGCAAATTCGTGGTCTTATCTACAAAAACTTAACGACTTATTCATGTATATTTTTAGTAGGTAACTTAAGTATTGTCTACTAAGCTAGGTATTCACTGGCTAAGCAAATTCGTGGTCTTATCTACAAAAACTTAACGACTTATTCATGTATATTTTTAGTAGGTAACTTAAGTATTGTCTACTAAGCTAGGTACTTACTTAGGTAATTTTTGTTACCATATAAATAGTTCCGTCAGCCCAATGAAAGCGTCCAGTGCCGTGCATGCTCTTCATTGATATGGAGCCCTCGTACAAGTTACCATTACGAAATCGTATAATAGCGCGCTCGTCGGGAGATGACCACCAGCTCTGTTGTACCATTTGCTGAAGCAGTAATAAAGCATAAATCTGTTGGATGATATAGAGCTCTACCGATTTAAGTAAAGGCAAGCTCATTTCTTCTTCTTATGCATTTTAGTAGGTATATGTAAGGTTAGTAACTATACCATTTTCTGTTTAATTTGCTACGTAGGTTAGGTATACGTTATATGTGAGCAAATGTGGGTTATGTGACCAAGGAAAGGCTCACCTGCCGTTCATCTATTTCTGCTAATTCTAAACGTGATCTGCTCCGTCGACCAGTTTTCGAAGGCTTGGCTAAAAAGGTATAGATATGAAGAAGACGTCATGTCATCGTTATGAACGAGCACTCTATAAAATTTATATTACTACCTAAGTACCTACTTAACTTACTAGAATATAGCAGCTGCTTGTTCAGTAATAAACTAACCAGAGTATTTTTTCTTCTGCTTCACATTAAGCTCGCTCTGCGTCTTCCCAATTTCGACGCTGGGCACCGAATCTTCTGGCTTCTGGTGAGTTATTAAAGTCTCCCACGACTCGACCACATTGTCTAGCATGGACTCAAACATCAAGGTGACTATTTCTTTTCGAACTGTACCTGATAAATTGAGGATAATAAAGGAAAAGAAGAACCTTATTTATTTTTGGTGGTTCGACATTCTTGCGAGGGTGGTTCGACATTCTTGAGAAGATTATATTGTATTGTATTGTATTAATATATTTTATTAAACATTTCTTATTTTACCTTAAGTTACCTAATAAGTACATATCGCAAGAAGGGTAATGTTCCAAAAACGCGCATCGTTTAGTATTATGTACCTAAGTATATTTTGTGGCCTCGCCTTGTGTCCTTTGAATCCGGCAAAAACTGACACGGTCGAGATGATACCAGAGTATATGAAAAGGTCACGGCTACAATTTTGCGCGCATGCCGCCTCATGGCAGTAGGCTCTAGTAGCTAGTATGGCTCATGGTAGTAGGGCGGTTTACCACCCTACTACCACAGAATACCGGATGAAGATAAAAAACGGTGACACCCTAGCACCTAAACTAAACAAACTATCAATGTAGAGTACATATTTAGGCTCTACCTGGAGGCCTGGGCATTAATGATGGTAAGGATTCGCTCCATAGTCGAGCAGACGACTGCCCGCGAGCGGTAGACACGGACTCCACTTCATCGATGAGGAACGGCCGCTTGGGTACGATGAGAGAGCTGTCGCGACGTGTTATTGTTCGTTGCGAGTCTAAATAATACATTTCGGTACGAGGTAAGATTTCTCAGGAAGACCACTAGATTTCTCAGATAACTTGATCAACAGTTTCTGTTGTTTTCTAGGGTATGGTTTTGTTGTTAACCTGAGTAAGAGAGAGATTAAGTATAGGTATTTCTTTGTAAACACAAGCGTGGCGGCGCGGCGGTCATTAACGTAGTGATTTCTCTCTGGCGGCGGTTTCCAACCTCTTTGGTAAACACAGAGAGAGACGGGAAGTACCTCAGACTAGCGTGTTTCCTCATGCAGCGATTCGATACAGAATTGCGTCGATAGGCGATATCGGTGCGATATCGAAAACGTCGCCAGTCCTAACAAATAATATGGAGAATCGCGTGTGTGTCCTCATGAGCGAACGATATCGATCACACGACCGCTTGATATCGAATCACACGTACCGTACATTCACATGACGCGCGATACAGATTGAATAGTATGAAGGCAGGCTCGACATCGATTCGACCTGCAAGCGACGTCAAACGTCAAATACGCAAAAATCGATAAGCAATGAGGGGTTTTCGTTTTTGACAGTTTTAATGGTTCTAGGAAAATGCTTATAGATGGCAATGTATAGCCAATGTATGTAGGTGTAATGCCAACGTCAAATCTGATTGACCTGACTGATTGAATTCTTATAGAATTTGACATTAAACCTGATTGCTAGTGCCATCTTATGGCAGTCTCTGTAACTAAAAGTGACAGTTCGAAAACCGCTCATTCAGTTGCCTGGTCCTGCTCGAACTTTGTGGTACTTACCGGGTAAACAAATATGTTTATTTTGGATGTAGTTTTGGATTGACGGAGGAGCAGATTACAATTTTAAAATTTGTTCAAGATGTTTAAAAACATCTGCGCCTTTATAATCATAACCTACCTTATTTTACCATATCCTATCTTACATATCTTATATTATTTTACATATTCTTACATATCGTATTAGTACATTCGATTATTAAGATCAATACTTTTCGCAGCGTACGCGATGTAAAAAATACGTAAGAATATTTTTTTACACCTAGGGTTAATTTTTTTTAGTTTAAGGGCTTACACGGTGCGAAACTAGCGCCACTTCCGAAAAAAATGTATATTTTCTAAACCATGGCAAAAGTCATGGTTTAGAAAATATGTGGGTCTCCTAAGGCCTCCTTGACTAAGATGTTTTTAAGGTGCTGTTGTGTAGCTTTCAGGTTCATAATCTAAGGAATAAACCGTTTATTGCCTAAAGTGGCTACTTTAGTTTCATTATTTCATGAAACTAAAGTAGCCACTTTAGGCAAATAAAATAATATTTCTAAGATTTTACATTACCAAGATTATCTAGGGAGTCAAAGACGCATATTTTTTATTTCGGCCCTGGTTTATAAGATACTAGAGGCTGCCCCGCGGTATTTCCCGCGCATATTTTTCATAAACACAAAAATCCCGTTTTTTCCCGTTCCCGTGGGAATTTTGGGAAATCCTTTCTTAGTGCTCACCTACACTCCCAAAGGAACCTACATGCCAAATTTCAGCTTTGTACGCCCAGTAGTTTCGGCTCTGCGTTGTCTGTCAGTCAGTCAGTCAGTAACGGAAGAGTTTTATATATATTGATTAATTATTTATCAAAGTGGCGCTAGTATAGCACATTTAAAAAAAAAGTAATATGTAGCTTTCCGGCAGTCAAAAAAATTTTTCAAATCGGTTCAGTAGTTTTGGAGCCTATTCGATATTCAAAGGTAAAAATATTTTTTCTTCTATATATATGTTGTGCCTAGGTTTTTTTTTTCTATGTATGTAGGTACCCAAAAGTGTTTTTGTGGACGTTTTCGTCTGACAAACAGCGCGCTCGATACAGCCCCGGATCTCCAATTTTTTTTAGGCGGGGCAAAACTGAAAAATGGCGCCCCCCCCTGCCCAGTTATATTAAATTTTACCTTTTTTATGTGTATAATTTCGACTATCAGCGGCCGTAGCATGACCGACCATTTGTCGATTTTTTCTGTCACTTTTGACCTCTTTTGACATCATCTCAATACATTTTTCCGCATTTATATGTCAAAACAGTCATGTCAGACCATCCATTAGTGCCAAGAAACGGGCCAGGATAATATATTCTTTGACTCGATGGATTTCGCTGAGAATTCACTCAAATGCTTTGTCACCCAGAATTGACAAAAAGACGGCGCTATAGCGTCACGCTGGAGCGCTAACCTTACGCTGCGATAGAGCGCTTGTTGATTTTACACATCAAACACATGATTTGATTCGACTGTAGTGTGAATTTGGCACCCCCCTGATCTTGGCGCCCGGGGCACGGGCCCGCCCAGCCTCCCCTAGATACGGGACTGGGCTCGATATCGCGACGATACAGAATTGCATCATTCGGATGTACGAGCGATTCATATTGGCTATCGAACTTTTATCGAGCGAGCGATAGCGCTTCTTGAGGAAACACCCTTACTCTGAGGGAAGTACAGAGAGAAGGTAGGTACAGTGGCGGAAACGGTCGGCGTAACACTTCCGGTTTTTCTGTATTGCAAACTAGATCTTGTTTTTTGTTAATACAGTCTAGGGCTGACGAAAAAATAGACAAATCTGTTACGGCCTCCTAGTCTGTACTTACCCTAAGTTAGTTTTCACTTTTCACAACGAAATGACTTCATCACCTTCATCAAGAGTAGGGAGTAGGTAAGGTAGCCATAAAGATTTTAATCAGAGAGAAAGTAAATCACTACGTTTTGATTTTAATAACAAACCCTCAGGCTTATTCTGAGCCTCAGACCCTCAGAATAAGGACAAGCATAGAAGGAGTCCTAAAATAAAAAGTTATTTTCATATTGTTACGCTTCTTACTAAACGGCAAAAAGACTATTAGTTAGAGAGAGATAAAATATAAGAATTCTTTGCAAGTTTTCTTCTTGTCGCATCAAAGTGGTTTATTGATGACACTGGTACTATTAGTACCGTACAAAATTAAAAACCAATAATTTGGTACATATTTGGTGGTTTGTTTTATTTTGACGTATAATATGACATTGTAAACATCGGTAGCAGCTCCAAAAGTTTTATGATTATTTTTTATGAAAAAGGTGTGATAAATTGGTTTTGTGATTTTGAATGTTTAACTTAATGTATAATAATCTCTTGTGTAGTGACGGGATTTGAATCAAATGCGTCAAGGAATCAAAATCTTGATGTTTTGGTCACCTACCATTCGGTAAATCATTTTGTTTCATTGTAGACTTTTGGGCACAATTATGGCTAATAAATTATCAAGAACATCTATTTTACAAGCCGTTTGTCGAACTCGTACAGTGGCGGACACGATCGGCGTAACACTTCCGGTTTTTCTGTATTGCAAAATAGCTCTTATTCTTTGGTAATACAGTGTAGGGCTGACGAAACCATAGACAAATCTGTTACGGCCTCCTAGTCCGTGACTGTACCTAAATTTATTGAATTATTACGGTAAAACACCTTCTGTAAAGGTTATGATAGTGTTGTGCCAAAATATGTTTAGACAAAAGTTATCGAACCTAAATCTTCCGTTCTAACTTAAGGACAAATAAAAATCAGACATAATAATATGCTAATTGTTGCATTTTTTTCAGTTTTCAAGTAAATTATATACTAAAAACAAAATGACTGGATGCTATAAAGAGACAAGATTATAAACATTCACAACATACTGTTTTATCAACAAAGAAGATTTAAGATGGTGAAGATTATAACCTGAAACTGTAACAACAGTTTTGCTGCTGCAATTTGAATAAGTTGGTTGGTGGTAATCATAAAATATTGCCCTTTCAATTGCTTATTTTATATCAACTTAATTAAATGTTAATCGTTATCAACTTAATGTTAAAGGAAATAGGACAGCGACATTCAGTGGACAATTCATATTTCATATCTAAGAAAGAAATGCAACCAGAAAATACCATCATGTCAACTAAAAAACGTCTACTGCTGGATATAGGCCTTAAAGAAAATATCGTGACATACAATTTGCCCATTCTGGATAAAACAGGTTTAAGTTTATCTATGTTTTTTTTCTGCAGATCCTCATAATTGTATATGAAAATTTCAAGTTTAAGTTGCGGGATGTCATCGTTTAAGTTAATATTCTCTTATATACCTGTTTTCTTAAAAAAAAAGACGAAGGCTTTAATTAATATATATTTGAATAAATTATTATTATTATGATTGTATTGAATATAATATTTAAGAACATTTTTCTTGCTTTCTTACAGGCCTCACAAAATACTTTGATAAAAAAAGCTACAGAATATATGAACCGTAAATTTGGGTAAACCAATGCTGTAAACTGTAAACAAATAAAATTACATGAAAATTTCACTTTGTCATAAAAACAAAAGCGCCATTGTTGCTTCAGGATATCACTTACGTATGTATAAATTGTTTACACCCAGGTTTTATAATCATTCAGCCGTAGGACTTCCACTGCTGGACATAGGCCTCCCTCAAGGCTCTCCATCTGTACCGATCGCAGGTGGCCTGCATCCAGCGTGGACCCGCAGCCTTGCGCAGATCATCCGTCCATCTGGTCGGTGGACGTCCTACGCTTCGCTTGCCGATCCGTGGTCTCCACTCGAGAACTTTTCGGCCCCAGCGGCCATCTGTTCTGCGGGCTATATGATACTTACTCTGTTTTATAAGTTTAATTAAAACATATTATATTTTTAGGTCTCAAAAAAAAACCACTATCAGGGATTTTTCACATACAAACACTCCATCACAAAGTGATGATCAAGATCAACCCAGGCAAAAACAAACATTTGAGGTGCAGAGTGCAGAGCAAGATTATTGAAAATGAGTGTGTAAAGAAAGAAGCGCATATCATACATTATTAAATTTCCAAAAAATAGATTTGTTTTACTTGTTTTATATATACATATTATTATTGGCACACATCTTTTAGTTTTAATATTTTAGAGCTGTGCTAATATCTGATGTGACAGAGTTTTTTATGAACGGAAAATCTTTAGAAATAGGTATAAGTATTATTATATTCTTATCAAGACACCCGTTTTATTCATTAAAATAATTTATTGTGTTGTGTGCAGTGGGTTTCCTGGAAGAAATCGCTTTTATCGATAAGGCCACCCATTGCCCATATTCTTTTTCTGTTAAAAATTTTATACGGTTTGATTTATTTTGTATTTTTATTTGTATTTTTATAGCAATAAAGCGTTTTTATCTTTGTCTTTGTTTTCTTGTTATTATAATACCATACAATTACTCCTGAATTAGTTATGATAAGTTCCATAATAAAGAACCATGTCTTGTATAAAAGTATAGACAACTTGATTTAGGACAAGTTATTTTTGCCATCACTAGCTTTTTAGAAAATTAAAAATAAAAAGTCGAACTCAGCTACGGGCAAGGTGCGGAAGAGTCATACGACCCAGTGGAGAAAGTATATTGGTCTCTTTTTAACATATTCAATGGTTGCACTTGAGTAAGTAGCATAACACAATGATGTGACTTTTTATTTTAAGACTCCTTCTATGCTTGTCCTTATTCTGAGCTCAGACCAAACCAATAGAGATCTTAAACCATAAATCACTATGTTTAGTATGTAAGCCAGAGAGGTTGAACCGCCACTACGCTTCGTGTAACCGTGTAACCACAGACTTATGGCCCACACATATTATGTACAGTGGCGGACACGGTCGGCGTAACACTTCCGGTTTTTCTGTATTGCAAAATAGCTCTTGTTCTTTGGTAATACAGTCTAGGGCTGACGAAACCATAGACAAATCTGTTACGGCCTCCTAGTCCTTGACTGTACGTTCCATTAATCCATTAATGGGATCCAATTTGCTTGCTCAAACGAGAGAGCATCTTCCTTGTTCTGTGGCTCAAACGGTTAGATTAAAATTGAAGGAGTGTGTGTGTGAAAATTTAATCCAATTTTTACGTTTTAAATGGCATGTGACAACACAACGTCTCGTCTGAAATTCTTGTAGAACTGAAGCCGCGTCCAACTAGAAGGAGCATGTGTGGTCTGTATGGACCTCGTATGGACGTCTTTCCGGTTTTATCAAACAGTTGGATAACAATTAATGGAACGTATGTGTGGGCCTCAATCTCGCTTCAATATACGTTCATAGACTTAGTAGAACACTACGTACGCTGCGCTTCGCTATTCGCTAGTTCTAAACGTTTAGTTAGAGTGATTTAAATATTTTTAAAAGTAGTGATTTAAATATAGCGCCCGGAATAAAGGCTAGTTTTTTTCAAGCTAGGGTAGCAAGCCAATGAGTAAGCTAGCAAGATAGTATTTGTGGCTTCGTGCATGTACTAGCTTAGAAATGAAAATATAGTATAAGTAATAATTTTTAGTATTAAGGACCTGTAGTTTGAAGCTTCTTACCTAATTAGGTATGAGGGTCCCCCACCCTCGCAGCTGTGACATGCGCGCGTCGAAATGCGAAATGTCGCGGCAGTTTTAAATTTTATTACTTTTCATACAAGCCGAAGTTAAATCGAGATGTTTATACCTACCGCACAATTTTTCTTTCCGATTTTCGTTTCAGCTAACAAGAATTTGCGTTTAGGTAAGGTATTTGTAATAACGAGTTTTTTTTTAAACCATCTGAGAAATATAAAACAGATTTCTTAATTCTGAAAAATATAGATGTAGGATTTAGTTTAGACAAGTTATTAAAAAGTAACAAGATCTAATGAATTTCACTCTGTAGAAATAAAACAAAGTAAACCCTTTTTGTAGTGTTTTTTTCCATTAGAAATACACTACTGATTGTTTTAATTTGATTTTGTGACTCAAAAAACATTACATACAAATTACTATATAGTTTGAGTTGATAACTTTTTGCTCAATTTACTATGTTTACATACCTATAAATGCGGGAAATAGATACATCTCTTAAACCACTTTCCCTATCGTCCGTAATTTATTTCTCTAAGAGTAGTCGTCATTCCCTGGCCACCACCAGATCTGACTTCAAAGGACTTTTTCTTAAAGGGTTTTCTTAGAGGGTCTTTAGACTAAAGTCTAATAAAATAAAAACTAATCCGAAGACAATTATTGATCAAAAAGAAAATATCCGAATCGGATATCCGACTTAAAATTACTTGGTATACCCTACATAACTTTAAGAACTTAGTAATTATATTATTATTTTATGCATTTCGGTTTTTTTTTCGGCGGTTTAATTTTTTGATAAAAAAGTTTTTAGACGTTCGTTTGCATGAGTGCCGCAATTGTACCTCTAATAATTACAATTATTGTAACGGATCACATTAAGATGGTGTTATTTTCAAAAAATAAATTAATATTGTAAGAAGTACACAATTTAATTATTTCTGAAAATGTACTTAATATATTTTTTTAAATATTTTTTTAATTTTAAGAAACTTGGGTTTCTTCTGATTTGACATTCTGTATTTAGGCATAGACAAAGTAGAACGCTGCGCTTCCGTATTGCCGCCGCACGTACTTGCAGGTTTATACCTAAAGTGCGGAGTAAGCCAGAAAAAAAGGCTTGACAATACATTCATCATCATCATCATCAGCTTGTAAGAGCCCACTGCTGGACATAGGCCTCTTCTCTGGCACGCCATGCACATTTACATTACATACATGTTATTTTATTTTAGTTAAATATGTAAACTGAAGGTAAACTATGTTTTTTGTTTTTAATTATATTGTAGGTATGATTTTGCGTGTACTGTTGGATTAAATAAAATTGTTGTGTACCTCTATTATCTATTGTTTAATTTTCAAACTGGCGGGCACACTGGATGCGGTAGCGCGTATATTGCATTGTAAGTATATAGGTTTTTTACGAGAAAAATTATTTAATAAGTAGATTTCCGGGTTCGCTGATAACGAAAATGACATACCTACCAACATTTTGAAACCAAGATGGCAGAAATTCGAGCTATTAAACTTTCCAAAGGCAAGTCTGAGCTATCAAGCACTATACGCAAAATAACTTGTGTAAAATATTTAGGTCTATGTATGTTTATATAATATTATAATATCACTGTCTGATCTGAGACCGCTCGCTGCTACAGTTAAACAACCAAGTTTTCGTCAGCAGCTATTGTTCTATCATCCCTACGATTTAAGTTTTGTCTGTGAAAATAAAAAAGGTAAGTTTGTAATGCGACGGTTTTTTAAATGTAATATCGGTATCAAAATTGTTTTTTTTCAGCTTTATATAGATCCTAATCAGATGTTATGGTTCATTGTTTTGACATCTGTTGTCAAAACTTGTTTACATTTGAATAAAAATAAAACGAAATACGAGAGCGCGAAAACAAAAATTTGACACAGAACCGGCCTCGGCCGTGGCCACAAGGGTACTGACGGGGTAGGGAGCGGCGCGGCATGGCATCGGACCGCGCGAAAACGATGTTTTTTTTTAGTTTTTGCTGGTTTTTTGTCTTTTCGTTAAACTTAAAAATTCTTACTATAGTAGTATGTCTAAAATTTAAGGTCAGCAATTTTCATTCCAAAAATCAAATAAAAACAATCAGCGGTTTAAAAATAAAATGGAAAAAACGGAACAAAAAGGGGTAACTTTGAGATTTTTTTCTATCAACTAAAATTAATTAGATCCTGTTTCCCTTTAGTATGATGACTAGATTAGATCCTTAACTAACACATATATTTTTTTCAGAATGAAGACATCAATTTTGTATGTCTCAGATTGTTTAAAAAAATCTCAAAAACACAAATTTTTGAACCACCAAGCCTTAATTCATTTGGCGTACTTACGTATAAGTACCTTCATTAATATTACACGTTATATTGTGTATCATGCCTTTACTTCTATTAGGATACGTCTTCTTCTAGGATACGCCTACCTATGTGTTTATTCTTTACTAAAAATAAACAGTTAAACTTTTATATAGGCGTAGGAGCGCGGCACCCCGTGCCCGTGTCATCTACACCCCACACACACCCAGTCAAATCAAACTAGATTATACTTTTTTACTTTTCATATTGCGATACTTTAAATAAGAATTTGACCCGATTTTTCAATTTCCTTTTCGAACCATGAAGACCTTCTCCCATGTGATCGTTCATATCCGAAGATGAATGAAAACCGGACAGCCAGTTGCGACCTGTAGAAAAAAAAGGTACATTAAGCTAATGGTCAAGAGCGGTTCGGTCTCGCGCATTAAGGAGTAAATCCTTGAGCGTAGCGTTATATTAAGTTTATGGATAAATCGTGGTTAAATCCATAGAAATAAGTAGTAGAACGCTATCTCAGGTTAAATCCATGCAAATTAAGCGTAGCGTTCTCCTTTGTTATCGTAGCGTTTCCCCACCTCACCTCACTGTTTGCAATGCGATGGTAATGCGCAAGTAACTCTGTCACCCTTTTTTTTTTTAATTAGCCGTCTTATTCATAAAGATACAGTACAATTTAAGTAGCTTTACTGAAGGTCTACTTCTCTGGTTTGTTGTATGCTAAATACGTGACATCCAGTCTAAATTGACACATGTCAAATAACTAAAATGCTCTTTAACTTTTTATGAATAACAGGGTAAGTATTTAGTCGTTTTACTTTAGTGTTGTACTTGATTTAGGCAATATTAATCCCTTTTATCTTCGTCATGATTCAAATTCTTAATCTAAGTAAGTATACCAATATTATTGTATTGTATTGATTTGTTTGTTTGGTTGTTTGTTTATAACGAATAGGCTCCGGAAATACTGAACCGATTTGAAAAATTCTTTCACTGGTAGTCTCTGTAGGAAGCTACACTATCCCCGAGTGTCATAGGCTATATTAGATTTTCAAATAAATTAGGGATCCTTACCTTAACTTAAATAATGTAACCCAAGGTGCAATATTTTTTCCGTTGTTTACATATTTTGACAGGTGGTTTGTTGTTGTTGTTTGTTTTTTATTCGGCCATTCTGGGCAGTCAAGTGAACATAGTCTATAGAGCCAAGTCTTTTGTAGTATCTTATATTCTATGGCGTAACGAAGTAAGCCGGGAAAGCTCGTAAAAAATAATTAGATTTATACTAATTTAGCAGTTATGTAAATGGTTTTTTTCTTAGCTTTATTTTAGGGATAATCCAGCAACCACAATCCATGTTATACCACTATGAAATCCTATGAAATAAGCAAACTTTTAAAACTACTTGCCAAGAAAGCTCGGGTTGGTCCCATCGACCCCAAAAAATGGACTTTGACCAGTCTCATTTGAATACAAAGAAAAATTTATAAATCAAGTAATAACAATACCATGTCTCAAATGACTACAAAACGTTCACTGACCGATAGCAAAAAAATCAATTTTGTGTGGTTCTAAAATATGTTTTTTTTCAGTAGGTACAGCAGAATAAAGTTGAGCACGTATTTTTTTTATAATTTTTGGTTGGGAGAAACGAGCAATTTTCTTCTAAACTAATGTAGATGACTTCAAATCTAAGGCTACAATCGATAGACGCAACTCGGGGCTATATTTCAAAAATGAAACCGGGCAAAAGTTACGATTCGTAGTAACAAGGTGAAAAGATCGTCACAGGGTGTTGATTTTTAAGCTTTTTTTAAATAGCCATAGTTTAAACACCACAAGGTCTAGAATGTTTATTTTATTTAAGGTACTTACTTATAGTTAGAATATGAACACAAATTATTTCTTTTTTACAAAAAGTGACCTGCCTTCATACAAACAACGACACATACATAAACTGAAAACTTCCTCTTTTTCAATGTCGGTTAAAATAGATACTAAAACCTTCTCCTGAACGTAACAAATACTTTTGTGAAAACCGCAACAAAATCGGTTCAGCCAAATTCGAGATAATCGCGGAGAAACATACATATAAACAAACACACATACAGGTCTAACTAATAACCTCCTTTTTTGAAGTCGGTTAAAAATGTACTCAACCCCATCTCAAAAGCTGGAATGGCCGCCACCGGCGGGCGGAGCGCTTGACGTCGTCGGCGGCGGCGTCTTCCGCGCCCTCCCCGCCGGCCCCCGGCCCCGCAGCCTCCACGGCCTCAGACTCCGGCGCCTCCTCACACCATGCGAGGGCACTGAGCACTAACAGGAAAAGTGTTACCTGCAATGAGCAGAGAAGACAGAAGAGAGGATTTAAAATAAAACAAACTACAAAAACCCTATAAGGTAGACTCGCGTAATATCGGATGTGACCAAAGACCGTATACTCGGATTTACTTACAAACTAGACGATATTTTGAACTGTTTGCGACATTGTTTGATTCGCCATTTCATTCTGCCCAACTCCTCATACCGCCGTCGGAGCTGCGACGGATAGAAACGGCGTACCAGAGTCTCAAAAAAAAAAGAAGTTTTTTATCGGAATATTTCGGTGATCCGATCTTTATTCAAAAACTTTAATGGCGTTTTGTGGCGAGTGCTTTTGATTTAGGTACAACTTCTTCATTCAAAATTCGACCGGAAATCGGATATTATCTCGCGATCTGTATACTACGATTCCGCCTACGACATCTGTATCCTAAGATCCGGTCTTCGCTCTCTGTTTTAAGATTGGACTAACCAGTGTGCGGTCCAAAAATATTCAGTGGTTCTCTAACTTTATTACTATAGAAGAAAATTTAGACTTTTTTTTTAATTATAATCTAAATGCATAACTCGTTACTTTCTGCATAGTGTAAACAGGTAGGCGTGGGGTTTAAAATATAATGTTATTTACAAGTATAAGGAACCCAAGGGGCCACATTCCCTATGTTTGAGAATCTATATTTTACATATTTTGGACGAGGAGGAAAGACCGGATTATAAAAACACGAAAAAAAAATTAAACATTGTACTAACTAAACCACAGGAAATTACGAGATCATCTATTGATATGTTGTTGCCAACTAAATTTCGGATCTTTTCCTAACGTGAACTTTATTACAATACCATTAACAACGATTTTATAGTATAGTCCGATCTTCGGAAAACCAGTTATATTTTTTTCTAGGACTAGTAAAAAAAGTCGTCTTTTTGAACGCATGTTTTGCCTAAAGTATAGTAACTACGCAGATTACAAAATTTGAGGTAAATCTACATTTATTATTCATCAATTCATAGAAGAGTAAATCACCAAAATCGTAAGTTCACTTAAGAAAAAAAAAATCAAAATGCCTATTCTTCGAAATTTCTCCAATGTTCGTCCGAACTTAGGCGAGTGTACCTTAGAACGGACTTAAAGGATTTACTTGACCAGGCTAAGGTCCACCTTTTGGTTGGCTGTAATGGCTATAATGATAAAACTACAAAAAAAACCCGTGAAAATATTCTCTAACCTTACTTAAAATTTAAAAGAAAAATAAGCAAAAATTGTTGGCCTTGAAGCAATTGCCGTAAAATGGTAACTAGCATATTTTGCTGAAGGTTTACATACCAAGTCCACTCCAGTCCGATCTCTCAACTCTCAACTCTTTACACTTTCACTCAAATTATATAAATAAGTAAGTAATTTACCTTTAGATTCATTGTCACTGTAAACTAGTTTGCTGAATTAATTAAAACAAGTTTATTTGAATCTAGTTCGTGCAGCCGGCGTATCATTTACCGCGTGAATGAAGTCAAAGCCAATAAACGGGCCACATATTTGTAATTATTTTACAATCCATTTAGTAATGCAGAACGGATGTTTCGCGAAAAATTAACTGTTTATAATAACTGCAATATCGATCGCACGGAACAATGTTTCGGAGTTATGCAATTGTTGTTTGCCTAGGGCGTACTGAAATAAACTTAGGCCACGGTCATCAGCGGCAGCGAGTGGAACTCCTCTAGCGGCTAGGGAGCACAAGCAAGCGTATTTCAAGCGTAAACCGTTTTCACGCTTCATTCTACGCTGCAGTTTTTCAGCGTGGCTGTCGTTATATTTATACATAATTGCCCAGTGAAATTGATTGAAAGCAGTTAATAATTTACCCATATTTTATTGGGAATCATTTTCAACAATTAAGAAACTTAGCATTAAATATCTTTAAACGTAATACAATTTGAAACATCAATTAGTTTAAAACTTTTTAGTTAATTTCAAAATAATAACGTATACTTATTTATGACTAGACTAATGACAGGCAAATTATATTTTTACACATACAATTGAAATTTGGCTTCCCGTAAAATAAAGCAATGTTACAACAACTTGCATGTGTTGCAAATTTAGACATCTTGTCTTTTACTGTACTTACCTTGCTACTGTAATAAGTTGGTATTTAGTGTTTGACATCATAGAATAATCTATTTATTTATCACAGTTTATACATGTTATAAACTTATAATAACCTAAACAAAAAAAAAACGCTGCTAACATTGAGCTCATAAAGGGAAATCAATCAATTTGCATCCCTGCAGATAGAAACAATGCATATTGGCAACGGAATCATTGTTTTTTGAATAATAATACCGCATCACACTCAGAGCCCCTAACAAGGAAGAACCTGATTCTAGGGTGCCCGAAACATATACAGAGACGAACATTACACATAGACCGGAAACAAACATCGATATTAATCCTAACAATGTTTGCCCCACCGGGAATCGAACCCAGGTGCACACGCTTCTCAGTCCACATCACTGCCAACTGAGCTACGGAGCAGTCAAATATAATTAATCAATAATAGTTATCTTTAGTTTTAAATTAAGAACTAATTAAACAACAAATAGACAAAAAGCTGATTCAAGACCGAGTGCGATACTCAATACATTCGACCGGTCAAAAGCGACACCTCTGGGCCGCACTTTCCGGGCTGTTTTCATATAAATTTGTTTGACAAAGCTGCACACGATCAAATAATTTGACAAACAGGTAAAATTAGACAAAAAATTCATCGTTTACAGGGCTTTTTAAATCCATCTGAGAGTATCGACGATGCTGGCGCGCCGCGCAGGCTCGGCGGCGTGAGCGGCGCGGGGGGCGGCGTGTGCGGCGCGGGGGGCGGCGTGAGCGGCGCGGGGGGCGGCGTGTGCGGCGCGGGGGGCGGCGTGAGCGGCGCGGGGCGCGGGCGGCGCGCGGGGTCACGACTCGTGCAGCAGGCGCTGGTAGTGCGGGAACACCTCGTAGGGCGGCGCGTGCAGGCCGAACTCCAGCCCCACCAGCACCGCGAACTCGAACCGGAACAGGTCCTTGCGGTTCAGACGGAATGTTGTCTCGATGCGCTGACAAACAGACAATACGTTACAGAAATAACACAATGGTTAAAAAATTAGTTTGGGATTATCCAAGATACAAACAGTTCGGTGGGTCGGAAAAAACTAACACATTCTAGTTCTAGTGTGCACTGGGTGGTTTCTTTGTACCCTCGGTGCTCCTTCCAAGCACCGTTTTTCGTGAGCTATATTTTTTCGCTTGGAACACGTATTCAGCTGTCTCTATGTACCTATATTATCTATTTTTTAGATATGATAATATGTATTTTAAAACCTCTAATTAAACTTCCTTCGTCTTGAAATTTCGCAATTTCAAGATGCTGTGAAGGAGTTATTTTCGATGGTTACTCAGTGGCTGTGTGATTGATACCGTTGATGAACCTTGTATAAAGGAGTCCGAGCCTTGTGTACGAGGCGTCCTCACCTCGATGAGCGCCGTGAGCGACTCCCCCTTGACGTCGTTGAGCTTGGCGGCCAGCAGCAGGCAGGCGCCGGCGCACAGCTTGCGGTTGTGCTTGTCGACGAGGCCGCCCAGGATCAGCTTCTCGAAGTACACGTAGCCCTGCGCCACCGACAGCAGGTCTATGCCGCCGTTGTCGTGCTTCGCTATCTTGCGCATCTCTTTTTTTATACTGCAAGTTTGAATAAACTTTTTATAATAATCTAAATTTATATGATCCAATCAATATAGGACCAGCAAGGTATCAGGTTATTGAAAGTCTAGTAAAATATAATAAAATAGGTAAACCATCCAATTAGGTAGGTCCAACTTCGAGAAGGAGGTCAATCGCCGAATCCAGCTAGGATGGGCGGCGTTCGGGAAACTACGCAACGTCTTCTCGTCCAATATTCCTCAGTGCCTGAAGACGAAGGTATTTAACCAATGTGTGCTGCCAGTGATGACATACGGTTCTGAAACGTGGTGCTTCACTATAGGGCTTATGAACAGGCTCCGAGTAGCTCAACGAGCCATGGAGCGGGCTATGCTCGGGATTTCTCTGCGGGATCGAATCAGAAATGAGGACATACGCAGAGAAACCAGGGTCACTGACATAGCCAAGCGGATAAGCTCGTTGAAGTGGCAATGGGCAGGTCATATAGCCCGCAGAACAGATGGCCGCTGGGGCCGAAAAGTTCTCGAGTGGAGACCACGGATCGGCAAGCGCAGCGTAGGACGTCCACCGACCAGATGGACGGATGATCTGCGCAAGGCTGCGGGTCCACGGTGGATGCAGGCCACCTGCGATCGGTACAGATGGAGAACCTTGAGGGAGGCCTATGTCCAGCAGTGGACGTCCTACGGCTGAAATGATGAGGTAAACTACAATTAACCCCCATGCGGCTTGCGGAGCTGGAGCCTCCAGAAGACGCCCCCAAACGACCTCAATTATTCTACTACCTGCTACTATGCTATAAGAATTAATTATTTTTACAGCAAGAGTAGTAATTAAATAATTTACAACGTTTATACAGAGTCTATCCTATTCACACTGGGCATTCACATCAGAGCGGTTTTCACTTTGTGAGCGTCGCCGGCGCGATGTTACCTCCGCAGTTTGCTGAGCGTGAGCTTGATGTGCGGGAACTTCTCCTTGAACTTGTCGTTGAGCTCGCGCTTGAGGTCCTGCGGGCGCACGTAGTCGATGATGGAGGCCACGTAGGAGGGGAAGGTGAGCAGCGTGCGGTGCCGGCCCGCGATCAGCTCCGGGTCGTCCAGCACGCTCGCGCAGTACGGCACCTTCGAGACCACCACTCATTAGTACTATAAGTAGAATCATGTGACAGAGTCACCTCTGCCACAGGATACTACTCGTGCTACTTCTGCTCGTTTGGGAGCGTCTCGGGGCGACTCCATTGTCGTTGTCGTAAGGCAAGGCAAACATTCAACCGCCTCGACTCTCGCAGTATAGGATACTTTACTAAATAAGGTCTAAATAATTAGTAAGTAAGGTAAATAATTAGTCTTATTCAACAACAATACATGATACCTTGTATCCTATCAATATCTATACCAATATTATAAAGAGGAAAGATTTGTTTGTTTGTTTGTAACGAATAGGCTCCGGAAATACTGAACCGATTTGAAAAATTATTTCACTGGTAGGAAGCTACACTATCCCCGAGTGTCATAGGCTATATAAGATTTTCAAAATAATTAGGGATCCTTACTTAAAATCGAATAAAGCAACCCAAGGTGCTTTTTTTCCATTGTTTACATAATATTTTGACAAGTGGTTTGTTGTTGTTGTTTGTTTCTTTATTCGCCCATTCTGGGGAGTCTAAGGAACAAAGTCTATAGAGCCAAGTCTTTAGTAGTATCTTTTAATCTGTGGCGTAACGAAGTTAGCCGGGAAAGCTCGTAATATATAAAACCCGTCCGTTACTGACTGACTGACTGACAGACAACGCAGAGCCGAAACTACTAAGTATAGCAGGCTGAAATTTTGCATGTGGGTTCCTTGGGGAGTGTAGGGGAGCACTAAGGAATGAATTCCCGAAATTCCCACGGAAACGAGAAAAACTGGGATTTTAGTGTTAATGAGAAAAATGCGCGGGTAAAACCGCGGGGCAGCCTCTAGTATTGAATAAATACTTTTTGACGTTAATGGGTACTGACCAAATGCTCGCGGTGTAATGAAAATGATACACAGCGAGCATTCATGCAGTCAATGCGATCAAAGACGTACTGACTGCACGAATGCTTGATGTGTAAAATGTTACACACACATCAAGCATTCGTGACAACCGCGAGCACTAGTTTAGTACACAGCTTAAAGTTACAAGAGCGGCCTTATCGCTGTTAACTATTTTCTCGAGGCAATACATAGTCATCCATTAATATCGAGTCCACTAGAGTTATAGATGCAGCAAAGTTTTTATTCTTACATTTTCCAGAGCTAACACCAACCCTAAAAACTCAGTTACCATATAATTCAATGACTGAATTCTCTAAGTCATCATAATCATACATGATAGATAATCTGTAGGATAACGATGGCTAATTTGAGACACACCTAGTTATCAAAAGTTATTTTGAAATGTGTGTCAAATTAGCAGTCAGTATTAATGGTATTATTATAACCGTCTTGCATTCTTCAGTTTCGGCAGCTTGCCAAATATTAATTCTGAGGATCGTGAGACTTATCAATTTTTTTCTTGTATTTTGTTTCTTCTTACGGCATTGTCACAGTGCTTAAAAGGTTTCTGCATTAAATATAAAATATTTTTTTTTGGAATCTCTTGGTTTTTAGTTCCAAGTTATAACCTTTGTTACATCTGACAGGCGAATTTGTGGGAAATAAATAAATTACAAAATCTTACATATTTTTGCGAGTTAATAGTGTCCTCCCATTCGAATGTCTTGGTCTCGATAGAGGAATGAGGCGGTGATGACGCGTTTGTTGTTCTCTGCGATGATTCGTACGAGAAACACCTGCAATTTAAATATTACTCTTTTAGGGGTTTATCTTTACATAAACTAGCTCTATACAAATCTGACAGAAACCCTTGTCTTTTTTCATATTAATTTTAATACTAAAATTTTGTCTGTTTACGCATTTGTTTGTGAAATACACCAACGTATTCTGTTATTATATCATGCATGGAAGAATTGAGAGACTATTTAAAAGTACCATTAGTAGCTGAAGAATCTGGTCAAACTGTAAAATATATGTCACCGGAAAATAATAAGATTCACAAGTTTATAAATTAAATTTATAAACTTTCGTAGGATTCTAAACGACACATAAATTGAATTATTTTACGCCCACTTTTTTGCAAATTTATAATTTTCGACGCGTCGTGGTAAATTTATAAACTAACGGATATCAATTCGTAAGATTCTAAACGGATTGACCAATCACAGAAGAGCTTTTAATTTTACACTTTTTTAAATACGGAAAATAACACACTGCTCTCTGATTGGTCGATGTTGACAGTGAAAAAGCTTGCGTCCATAGACTTACGTATAATCAGACTTGCCAAACAATTCGATCACACTAAAAGTATTTTTACTGTTACCGCTTATGTCCGTAATTCAGTAAAAGTGCACTAACTGGCTGAATTCGTTAGAGTTGGAAATAAAATGTTGCTCTCAACATTAACTAGGTAATCTGCAAAATCCCTAGGTAATCTACAGAGTAACGACTAAGTTAAGTTCAAAAAATAGTTGACTTAGATTTCAGTTTAACACAGGTAACCCAAGCTCCGCTCGCTTCGCTCGCTACGCTGGTTAAAGATCACAAGTTAAACCTAACCTAACCTAAAATTTTGCCTATTTGAATTTTCGGTTAGAATTTACTGTTTTCCGCAATTTAACGGCGAGATCTCCGGTCATACGCACATTAACTAGGTAAAGTGTGGATACCCCATATTTCACATAAAATTTTGCACATTAACTGACCTAAACAGTTAATGTGCACATTGCCCGGTAAAGTGCACATTAACGTATTTCGCAATATAACGGTGACAGATATACTTAATACAAAAAGTAACCTTGTATTAGGTATCTACCTACCTACCTAGTAGGGGGTTCCTATTTCACTCTACAAAAATAAAACATTTTGGTCATGGCTACCATAAAACTTTCGTAGCTCTGTGGTAAATTTAAATTCATTGAAATTCGGCGTTTGGATATTGGTTAGGTACTTATTATTATACGATTGAGTTTAGTAAGTTTATCAATTTACGAAAATGTAGGCGTAAAATAATACAATTTATCTCTCGTTTAGAATCCTAGGAAAGTTTATAAATTTCCTAGAAAATTTATAAATTTACGGTTCTTGTTATTTTCCGGTGACATATATATTTTTTTAAATATAATTTATGTCTTGTACTGTACAGGTTATTAATTCAGTCATAAAAAAAAAATTAAACCAGTTTTTTCAGCGGGTGGCCCATTTCATTGATGTTAGTAGGAATGCTAGGGGTGGTGTTCCTATCATGCGGTTAAACACTTCAACTACCTACCGACTCCATAAGATAATACTATAAAGGTAAATTATACAAGCCGACCCGCCGAACTTAACACCTTGTAATAAGCAAGGACCTAATATAATAATCCTAATAGACCAAGCAAACTAATCATTTCAAAGACTCTCCTCTATAGATTATAGTGTACCTCTATCAAATTAAATAAGTACTATTCTAATTCACCAGACTTATCTAGGGTTAGTATCATGCATATCTCTTTACATAAATTAAACACTACTAACGAAAAGACAAGCCCAGACCGTGTCGTCGGAAAATGAGAAGCAGCAGCACAAAAGTAGCATTATTTGCGCCTAATAATACGTAGCCAATCAAAAAGTCTTAAATTTTACCACTTTTTGTCCGTGTGCCTCGTCAATAACTTAGTCCTGAAATTGAAAGGTGTGAATGATGAAATGAATGTGATGCTATTTAGTTCAAACCTGAGTTTAGCGCCACGTTAGGCACTAATTTGTCAAATTCTTGATCTAAGTACATCTTTTATAACTTTCTTAAAGTAAGTCACTAAAAATACTGTTAATAAGTTTTTACATTTTTCATGACAGAACAGGTAAACTGGTGTTTATGAAATTGTTAAATAGCTAGCAATAGAGTTCGCTTGCAGGTACTTACTAGACGTTATTTATAACAATTGTAAAGTTATTTTGACTAAGTTTAATGAGACTTGTGTGTTTATGCATTGATTGAAGCACGAAGTTATTTCCATTATGTTAAATCACATCTAGTCAAAAGAATAATTAATAACATGTAGACATTTAAATAAGCATGCTAGATGACGATTTATTATGAAAAAAAAAATCTCTGCTATTTTATAAGACTTGGTATTTGATAATAGTACACATTAGTTTACCCTTACGTTAGTGATTGATATTTTAACCTACATAGATCAAAATTACAAATCCATTGATTCATAACACAACATAAAATACAGTCTTCAGATAAGGTCAGATTACAAACATGCACATGACTAAATATACTATAGTTTTATTTAATTACCTGGCAATAACATGGGGGTGCCTATTCTTGAAGTTGGTCTTGTCATGCAAGTCACCTTCATGCATCCTTCTATATTCTCTGCCGAAGTTGCGCGACGGCACGAGCAGCTTCGAGTAGGAGATGTCTTGGCCATTCTCCGCTCTCTCGAGCCCTAAGAGATCGAAGGGGTCCACTCCATTGTCTGTGATAGACGAGAGAGGCCTCGGACCAGATGTGTTGCGACGCCTAACGCCCTCTTTTCTGTGATCAACACTGAAACTTATGTTAGTATGTGAAAGATAGTACCTACTTTAATTTCAAATTAAATACCATCATTTCCTAAATTTCTATGGATATAATGATATTTTGAGGGGAATTTGGGGGGACTAAGTTATTATGATCTTAAAATTCCAAATTCAAACAGACAGAAATGTGGCATATTAAAAGCACCACACAAATAACATAGGATATTATTTAATATAACAGACGAGCGACCCTGTGCCGCGCGGCAGCCAAGCGGCTCTCGGTGTATGGGTTGCGCGGCTGCCGCGCGGCACAGGGTCGCTCGTCTGTTAAAGCCCTTACTAGACACATTTTTATTTATCTTTACAAAATATTTAAATGCAAGTAACACAAGGAAAAATATTTCGTATTCCCATGGGTTTTAAAAATTATACATCAAATTTTCTTAGTGTAAATCTGTTGGAGTAGAAAAATCACGCCTTCTATTGCTGAGTAGCAAGTCTACTATTGCATTGCTTGACACACACTTGACCTTTTACTTTTTATTGTTAAACTGTTAAAAAAGTTTAATTTATTGAAGGACATGCCGACATCAAATTGCCTAGACCAGAAACACGTAAGCGGTGCATTTAATTTAAAAACAACGCACCGTGGTATACGTGCAGTCTTGGAGTAAGGTATTGTGCTAAATACAAGCATAGGAGCTCCTTTAATGGTGGTCAATGCAAGCCTTTCATCTCTGAAAACCACACCTTTTGTTGTACGAACAATTCGAAGTTCATTTGTCAAAATTTGATTCTCAGGCTTGGATACACTATTTATGCCGTGGCGAGCTAGAACAAGAAATTAATATTATTAATAATTGGCAGGAAATAAAAAAAAAACTAAAAGCTGGCACCTGCTCAGAGTTAGAGAATAAAGAAGATTTATACAACTTTTATTTTTGATCAATGAGAGGTTTTCAACAAAGTACTTACATGACATCTCAGAAAAAAAAAAACGAGTTTTATCACGCAACTCTCAAATGGTGCTAGCAAAACACTACAGGTGAAGTGGAAATGAATCCTTTAAAGCTCAAAATAAAACTGGAACTTGTCATGCGCCATTCAAATAGTTTTTTTTTGTTTTAATTTAAACTTTGCAAGTTAATTTGAACTGATTTGAATTACTTACCTATGTCTATAAAGCCGTGTACGGGCGTATCACGAAACTTTTTTCTTTAATGTCACTTTGAAAACCCTATTACAATTGAAATTAATACATAGTGTTAAACAAAGTCGCTTTTTGAGTTTGTTTTACACTATTTATATGCTTATTAAAAATGGATTTGACACGTTTTTTTAAATAAATAGAGTGATTCAAGAGGAAGGAAGGTTAATATGTATGCACAACATAATAATAGTTAAGGTGGTACAGTGGCGGCCACGGGCGGCGTAACACTTCCGGTTTTTCTGTAAGTATTACAAAATAGCTCTTGTTCTTCGGTAATACAGTCTAGGGCTGACGAAACCATAGACAAATCTGTTACGGCCTCCTAGTCCGCCACTGTACAAAGTTCGCCATGTCAACTAGTTATGCACATCTAACAGTTAGATGTTTCATAGCTTCTATTTCTTTACAAAAAAATCTTTAGATCAGAATTTTATGCAACTTTACAAAATAACAACTTAAATAGGATTATAGGCTATCATTTATAATATTGTGTAAATGTATTGTTAGGTGGTATGAAGTTTGCCAGTCAGCTAGTTATATAAATCAATTGTTGTTGAAGTAAACTGTTAGTTTTTTGATCAAATTAAAATCAAAAGAATAGAAAAGTTCCAGTACAGACCATGGTTAAGGCTTTCAGAACTGCTTTTATCATCAATGTTCGGGCCACTCAATGAAACCAGCTGCACTTTCTTGCTTTTATGTCGTTCTTTGTAAGAATCAACATTTACTGAAGAACACCTAAAAAAATTAAGTTCATTAAGAGATATTTATTTCCAACATAATCCATACTAATATGAGCCATTTTCACAAGTCAATTTTAGCACGTGATAAGTGAAAATAGACATTTCCGAACTGAATAAAATTACGATTTTTTTTTTTTTTGAAAGATCTGTTTGATCATAGGGCTGTTAATCACATTTTTTACCTCTAGTATGTTAAAATTTATGTTGCATAATTTAAAATACCTTTAATATTACAGCAGTGGCAACACTGGCATAAAAAAGCACAAACTTTGGACATTAGCGACCAGGAATGGTTACCAAGTCCACGTGGTCTAGTCCAAGGATAAGAATTTTTTATTTTGTAACCTGGGAAACACGGATCTATTAACGGTCACATTGTTTTTATTTGATGTGCCAATTTCTTCATAATGATAAATTATGAAGAATTAGGTTTGTAAATACTGTTTATGAAATCATATTATGGTGCATTTCTTAATTTTTAGATTACAATAATTCCTTGTCATAATCCAAAAATGTAAAAGACGTGGTCTGTTAAACCCATCTGTTCACAAGGAATTTTTCACATTTTCGAGCTACATGTTTGACAAAAAAGACAAGTTTATAATGCTATATAGTCATGCATGTGGATGACAATTTCACCTTATTTCTATACAAAAATCACCGACGTGTTCCATTATTTTCAGTTGCTATTTTTCAGGAATTTAAAGACCTAGTAGATTTGCTACATACATTGCCATACTTCTAGAAACGTATGTACACTACTATATCAATTAAAAAAAAAAGATTTTACAACATATCATGCAATATCACTTTTCGTGAAAATGGCCCATATTAATACTAATAACACATAATAATAACACATCACACTCAGAGCCCCTAACTAGGAAGAACCTGTATCTAGGGCGCCCAAAACACACACAGAGACGAACATCACACCCAGACCGGAAACAAACATCAATATTCATCATATCAATATTCGCCCCGCCCGGGAATCGAACCCGGGTGCTCACGCTTACTCAGTCCACATCACTGCCAACTGAGCCACGGAGCAGTCTTTGTATATTATAAATGCGAAAGTAAGTAACTCTTTTATCTTTCAGCTTTCCTGAAAAAACTACTGAACCAATTGGAATTAAATTTGGTATATGGATAGTCTAGACTAGTCTAGCCTGATAAAGGACAAAGGATACTCTTTATCCCGAAATTCTCACGGGCATTTTATATTTCAAGGGAAAAAGCGCTGGTGAAGCCAAAGGGCGCCCACTAGTATAGACATATTTTTGAATAAAACTCACCTTTCCCGAAAAGAGTTAGTAACTTTTACATTAACAAGTGGAGCTGAGATTAATCTAAATTCAGTTTCTGTTGAATGTAATTGATTTTCAGCTGCAGTGCGGTTCATAGGACTATAATGAGAGGCTTCTGCATTTTTAATGTTATCATGGTTATCTGCTATATCACTTCCTAAGGTTTTAGCATTAGATTTTGCACTTTTCTTATACTTATCTGAAGCCTGGACGAGGTCCGTATCTTTAAAAGTGCCGTCTAGAGATATGTTAGATAAAAAAGTTACGGCAGCTAATCTCCGTCTAGCTTTCTCATATTTGTTTCGGTTGGAAGCCATAGTAAATTGGGTTTATAAGAACATCAGAGTAATAAAGCGCACCTATCTTGAGATCACAAGAAAGAAAATTGTACGCACAGAACAACTAGAGATACCTGTACCTACGTAATAATTTTCGGAAAAATATTTTTTATTTCCAACTTTTCAAGGCCAAATTAATTTAGGGATGATCGATGTTCATCGATGTTCAATGATCATCGATATTAAGAGACAAAAAAACATCAATGTTTCAACATCGATGTTGCGTTATATCAAACATCGAAACATCGATGTTGCATCGTAACATCGATTTTACAAACACTTTATCGAAGTCGGGCCCTTGTAAGAAATGTTTTTCTCACAGTTACGATCAACAACCACTTAACAAAATATGTAATCTTTAAAATATTTTATCAATTTCTGAAAGCAACGAAACATGAAAAAAAAAACATTTGCTAACCCTGACATCGATGTTTTTAGTTCGATGATTATCGAACATCGATGTTGAGCTATCGAGGTTAATATCGAGCATCCCTAAATCAATCAGTCAGTCAGATTAGATATGACATATCTGGCAATCTTAGCATACTGACTGATGGACATCCAAGTCAAATAAAAAGATGCATTCAAGATTTGTTTGCCTATTTCTGATTCTGAGATACCTATGTAGTTTTTTATATATTTTATTATTTGGTGGTAAACAATGCATATGCATGGCCTTTTCATACCTTTACTGGTGAGTGAAAGGAAAGCGGGCAGTTCTTTAGGGAAAAATAAAAATTTAAAAAATAAATAAATGAACGCGTAGGTAAAAACTAAGTTTGATTGATTTTAAAATTGATTGAATGAAACCCTTTTCATCAATCTTTAAAAAGTTTACCGTCGAGGTCGAGTCGTCTTACAGTTGGTTGTTTTCTTTTTATTTTGGTGATATATTTTACTCCAGAAAATAATTAAATACTTTGAAGATGGAGTCCAATGTCTCTGGAGCTACTGCAGCATCCAGAGCCACTAGGTTTATGATGGAAGGAGTTGGGGCTCGTGTTATAAGAGGTCCAGATTGGAAGTGGGGCAAACAGGTACCTATGTTAATAAACATTCGAAACGAAATTTAAGCTTTCATGGCTTACCTGAATAAAAATATTATATTGTGAAGAAACTATATTAATTATTGATGTTGCTTGCTTTGTAGGATGGCGGGGAAGGGCATGTCGGCACAGTGAGAAACTTTGAATCACCAGAGGAAGTAGTGGTTGTTTGGGACAATGGTACTGCTGCCAACTATCGCTGTTCTGGCGCTTACGACCTTAGGATCCTAGATAGTGCGCCAACAGGAGTCAAGCACGAAGGCACCATGTGTGATACATGTCGGCAGCAACCCATCTTTGGTAACTGCTTCAATATTAACTCCGTACATCATGTAACAAAAGTAGACTTTTGAAAAAGACCAGCCTGGTTTACAAACAGACTACTATTGACAATCAATATCAATATATATAAAACTCTTCCGTTACTGACTGACTGACTGACTGACTGACTGACTGACTGACTGACAGACAACGCAGAGCCGAAACTACTGGGCGTAGCGGGCTGAAATTTTGCATGTAGGTTCCTTAGGGAGTGTAGGTGAGCACTAAGAAGGGATTTCTCGAAATTCCCACGGGAACAGGAAAAAACGGGAATTTTGTGTTTATAAGAAATCTGCGCGGGAAAAACCGCGGGGCAGCCTCTAGTATATGCATAAAACTCTTTCGTTACTGACTGACTGACTGACAGACAACGCAGAGCCTTAACTCCTGGGCGTAGAAAGCTGAAAATTGTCACGTGGTTTCCTTGGGGAGTGTAGGTGAGCACTAAGAAGGGATTTCCCGAAATTTTGTGTTTATGAGAAATCTGCGCGGGAAAAACCGCAGGGCAGCCTCTAGTCTTCTATAGTTTTTACCAAAGTGATGTTAATCTTCCAGGTATTCGCTGGAAGTGTGCAGAGTGCAGCAACTATGATCTCTGTTCTGTATGTTACCATGGAGACAAGCACCAGCTGCGACACAGATTCTACAGAATCAGTGCACCTGGTGCTCAACGCTGTCTAGTGGAACCAAGGAGAAAGAGTAAAAAACAAGCTGTTAGAGGCATCTTTCCTGGTGCCAGAGTTGTAAGAGGTGTAAGTAATGTTTAATTGTTATTGGGATGTTTTTTTTTTAGTTTACTAATGATTTGAATAAGACTTTGCTGAACATATTTGATTTTTGCATAAAAAACTTATTTTATGATATGGTGATTTTTTTAAAGTAGCACTTTCAGAATTAACACTGACTCAAGCCAAGCGATGATAGTATGGCTTTTACGCTATGCAGCTCTTACTCAACTTTCTTTCAAATTCCAAGCTGGCAATACTTGTAAAATTTAATTATATTTTTCAAGGTGGACTGGCAGTGGGAAGACCAAGAAGGTGGAAATGGGCGTAGAGGGAAAGTAAATGAGATTCAAGACTGGTCAGCAGCCAGCCCTCGTTCTGCTGCATATGTAGTTTGGGACAATGGAGCCAAAAATCTTTACAGAGTTGGATTTGAAGGCATGGCTGATTTGAAGGTAGAAACATATTTTGCACAACATTGTGTAATGGAAAATATGAACTTTCTATATATGAATTTGTATTTTTCGTATGTAGTTAACCTTCATAGCAATTAGTGCACCGATCGGTACCAGGGGAAAACTGTTACTAGCAGACCAATTAGTGCAGTGCGCCGATCAGTGCACGCCTCACGCGAAAATTCCATTTTCGATTTTTACGTTCTAATGAATTATTCATTGACCAGATGACTTGACCTTCTATGAATGATTAAAAGTATGATAAAAAGCGTATTGATTGACATTCAAATCAATTCAGCTTCTCAACAAAATATAAAAAAAAAACAAGTGTAAAATTTTTACGCCGCCATGATGCTTTCGCGATGCGCCGTGGACTTGGGCTTTTCGCGCGCCTCGCGTTACGTTTTCAAGGGTTAAGATTATATCATTTTACAAGTTTCTTGTTTTATTATTACAGGTTGTTAATGATGTCAAAGGTCAGAATGTGTATAAGGAACATTTGCCGCTACTCGGAGAGTTGGGCCCAGGCCGGGCAGGGCCACACGGACTACAAATTGGAGACCAAGTAAGCTTAATCAAGCTTCTTAAAAAGTAATCTGTCTAAATTGGCCGTGTCCTCAATATTGACTGAGTTCCCAATGCGTTTTTTATATCACAAAAAAGTACTAAGATTAAGTAATGCAATGTATCTTTAATACTAAATACTGCATTCCAAGAGAAAACATCAGAAAAGTAGGTGATTGATTATCTAATAATGTAATTAACATATTTTTTTGTGTTTGGACCAAATTTAGTTAGAGTTTCAATATTTTAGCTTGTCAATTAGTCTAATTAATCCTTTAGCTCAACTTGGTTACAGATCTGTACCCATTTCCATATATAACATAGATGCCTTAAAGCAATTAATTGTTGATTCAAACAGCATACCGCTGTTCCCAGGTGAACGTAGAGCTGGAGCTGGAGATAGTGCAGTCGCTGCAGCACGGGCACGGCGGCTGGACGGACGGCATGGCGGAGTGCCTGCGCGCCGCCGGCACCGTGGTGGGCGTCGACGAGGACCACGACGTCGTCGTCTCCTACCGCAGCGCCAACCGCTGGACCTTCAACCCGGCTGTGCTTACCAAGGTATGTTCTTAACAGTGACTATCTAACATAAAGCGTTCATCCGGAATTACAGTTTTTTTTGCTACAGTTGCTTAGTGAGAGCCATTTACACCAATATTATCTATGTTTAGCAATATTACGTGCTCTTCTGGTCATTGTGTAGTAGAGATTACAGTTTCAGAACATTTTATGATTCATATCTATATCATTGTGTACAGTGGGTGTAAAAGCCCAGCCTATGTAAGTACCTGCAACGCCGCGCCGCAACGTACTGGATTTACAGATGGATCGGCGACGTCCTCGAAGGCCATTATTAAAATAGTGGATCTAAAAAACGTTTAGTGACGTATGTAGTGACATTTGTCATTTTCACATGAATGCTTTGCGGGAAAGAGGTTTAGATTTTATCACTTTAGGTAAATATAGTAAGAACCAACTATATTGTGCTTTATGTGTACGCAGCTAGAATTTATTTTCATTTAAACCACTCCAGGGAGCGAACCTTCTGTACTTTGCTACTATTAGCTATTGGTTGCATGTGCTTTAAAATACGAACGTAATATGTGTAACTAACTACAGGTGTGCGGAACCAACGTGAGCGCTTCTTCTCCCGGCAGCGCGGGGGCGGGAGCTTCTGCCGCGGGGTCGTCGGGGTCGGCGGGGTCGGCGGGGTCGGGGGGCCAAGTGTTTGCCGTGGGGGACCTGGTGCAGGTGTGCGCCGACCAGGAGCGGGTCAAGGCTCTGCAGCGCGGCCACGGCGAGTGGGCTGAGGCTATGGCGCCGGTGAGACATATACTATAGCCTCAACAAGGCCTCAAACGACCTGAAGGCTGCGGTAGTACATTGGATGAGGGTCGCTTAACATCTATGTATAAGAAATTTTGAACTTGATTAACCTAAACAAAAAAAAAATAGAGTGAAACATGCTTAACACACAACTGTTTAGAGAAACGTCTTCTTAGTAGAAGTGTAAAAAAATATCTGTAAAATAGCACTAAAAATTTTGAGCATCTGCATAATAAGTGCCTCGGATTCTAGGAAAGCGACAACATAGAAGAAGATAAGTGGGTTTATATAAAATTACATATTTTTTTTCAAGACATAATGAATATCCTTAATTCTATGTTTTAGACGCTCGGAAAAATCGGGCGCGTCCAGCAGATCTACTACGACAACGATCTGAAAGTGGAGGTGTGCAACACGTCGTGGACCTACAACCCCAGCGCCGTCACCAAGGTCGCCTCCTCCGACGGAACTATGCCGGGAAACTCTTCCGGTTCGTTTTAATACATTTTATTAACACAAGCTGACCCGGCAAACTCCGTATCGCCTTAGTTTATGAATTTGTACGACTAATATTATACTACCTACCCACTAAAACTTGGCTGTATGGACTATGTTCCTTTTCCCGCTCAGAATGGGAGAATTAAAAAAAAAACCGTCAGTCAATCAATGGGGAAGAAAACTGTCAATTTATCCCGCTAGTGTCGTTTGTACGTTCGACCCATAACAAACAAAGTTTTTTATGTGATTTGCATTGGTAGTCCAATTATTTATCAAAAGAACTCACTATTTAGCTGTTGGGTGTAAGGAAAATGAAAATCTTATGTTTCCTAACAATTCCCGACTAGGAAGCTATGCGGTTAAAGAACTTCAAAGAAACCGAACGGATCGAGGTTATTTTTTCGTCATTTTGAAGATTTCAACTACCGAAGTATTAGTTTTACTACAGGTTTGTACCGGCTCTCGCACAGGGTTTCTGACCCATCTTGAGATGACCTTTGATTATTTTTAGGTTATATTTTGTTTTACTTGCATAAGTAATTTAAAATGGTTTATTCGTATGAATTTGTTTCCATACAACCCAAGTAATTAACAAGCAAATAGTCCTAGCTAACATTAAATTAAGTTAACCCATTGTTTACCTACTCACAAAGTTCGCGTTTTTGCCATGTAAAAAGCATTCTTATTCATTAAATTTCTTCTTAAAACTATGTTTTTTTCTACGTTTAATACGATACAATACAATACAGTGTAAAATAACGTCTAAAAACACAAAAATTTGCCTTTTTATTATATTTCACTTGTTTGTTATGGGTCGAACATATATAGAGCGTCATCTACAAAATGTTTTACGTGTACAACCCCATTCTTCGTCACAGAAAAATGGATACAAAAGTATGTATAATGGAACAGTTTCTATGAAAAAAAATATTGCTGTCTTTACTAACTTCTCCTCGATTTTTCCAAATCTTCTCACTTTTTAAACCTTTCCTGGACTACTACAAAATCAGCTTAATCGGCCCAGCCGTTCTCGAGATTTTGCAAGACTTACGAACCACGATGAATTTTTATACTATATATGTATTAGTAAGGCTATTCGAAGGCTATTCCCTTGAACAGAGGCGTGAGACAGGGAGATGTTATATCTCCGAAACTGTTCACCGCCACTTTAGAAGACGCCTTCAAACTTCTAGAATGGAAAGGGCAGGGCATCAATATTAACGGCGAATACATCACTCACCTTCGGTTTGCCGACGACATCGTAGTCATGGCAAGGTCGATGGAGGAACTCAGCACGATGCGCGAAGGCCTCAACCGAGTCTCCCAACAGGTGGGCCTTAAAATGAACATGGAAAAGACGAAGGTCATGTCTAATGTCCATGTTCTGCCTACCCCAGTTATGGTTGGGAACTCGGCTCTCGAAGTTGTCGACGAGTACGTATACCTAGGACAAACCATCCAATTAGGTAGGTCCAACTTCGAGAAGGAGGTCAATCGCCGAATCCAGCTCGGATGGGCGGCGTTCGGGAAACTACGCAACGTCTTCTCGTCCAATATTCCTCAGTGCCTGAAGACGAAGGTATTTAACCAATGTGTGCTGCCAGTGATGACATACGGTTCTGAAACGTGGTGCTTCACTATAGGGCTTATGAACAGGCTCCGAGTAGCTCAACGAGCCATGGAGCGGGCTATGCTCGGGATTTCTCTGCGGGATCGAATCAGAAATGAGGACATACGCAGAGAAACCAGGGTCACCGACATAGCCAAGCGGATAAGCTCGTTGAAGTGGCAATGGGCAGGTCATATAGCCCGCAGAACAGATGGCCGCTGGGGCCGAAAAGTTCTCGAGTGGAGACCACGGATCGGCAAGCGCAGCGTAGGACGTCCACCGACCAGATGGACGGATGATCTGCGCAAGGCTGCGGGTCCACGGTGGATGCAGGCCACCTGCGATCGGTACAGATGGAGAGCCATGAGGGAGGCCTATGTCCAGCAGTGGACGTCCTACGGCTGAAATGATGATGATGATGATATGTATTAGTAGATAGTAGATAGATGAAATTATAATAGTTTAAAAGAAAATTGCGTTTAACGTGTGGTAGTACGAGTGCCACATCTCCTCCATCGTTGTCATAACAGGAAACTAAGGAAACACCCGATATTGGGGCATCGACGTCATTGCTGCCGGAGGAGGAGGTTGGAGGTTATGTTGTTTGCTCCGAGCGATATACCATGTCTCTGGTTTGCTCAAATTATAAATTTTTTCCCTTCAAATTGATTCCTAATGCCAAAAGTGGACGTCTCTCGTTTGTTATGACGATGATGATGAATTTTGAAAGGATAGGATTAATCGCCGCACTTCAGTAAATCTTAATCGGCTCTACTACAAACAGAGTTAAACGTGGTCAAATCACTGGACTAGGTTTCAATCATTAAATCTTGGCGATTTAGACTGGTTTTTAACTTTTTTTTGTGATAATGGAGAATATGTCCTTTCTGGGCCCTACTTTGTTTTTTTTTCGACTCAAGTATTAACGAGTTCATAAATTGTAAAGGCGAGCGTCTATCAGCGCTGCTGAAGAAGCTATTCGAGACGCACGTGAGCGGCGACGCCAACGAGGAGCTGGTGAAGGCGGCGACCAGCGGCGACGCGGCGCGCTGCGCGGACGTGCTGGCGCGGGCCGACGCGCGCGCCGACGTCAACGGCGTCTTCGGCGGACACACCGCGCTGCAGGCGAGTGTCTGCTACCTCTTCCTTCGCTATAGTGACTTCACTGACCCAGACTGCGTGACTCCACCCGCTCCTATGACTTCACTGGCTCTACTAGAGATTACCGCCTCATAAAACTTTACAGTTTCTAATGATTTTACGGCCTCTAGTGTCTTTACTGGTTCTAATGAGTTTACCGCCTTTAGTAACTTCACTGGTTTTTTATAAGTTTACCGCGTCTAATGACTTCACTGAATTCACTGTTCCTGCTGACTTTACCACTTCTAGTGCCCATACTAGCTCTACTGACTCTACCGCTACTAGTGACTTCACTGGCTCTATCTACCGCTTTATTCACAAATAATAACAATATAATATACCGTATGTTTGTGCGCAGGCGGCCGCCCAGAACGGTCACGTGGAAGTGATCCGCGCGCTGGTGGCGGCGGGCGCCGACCCCGACGCCGAGGACCGCGACGACGGCGACCGCGCCGCGCACCACGCCGCCTTCGGGGACGAGCCGGCCGCGCTGCGGGCCCTGGCCGCCGCCGGCGCCGACCTCAACGCGCGCAACCGCCGCCGCCAGACGCCGCTGCACATGGCCGTCAACAAGGGCCACCTGGGCGTCGTGCGCACGCTGCTGCAGCTCGGCGTGCATCCCAGCCTGCAGGTGAGTGCTAGCTGCTAGCTGCTAGCTGCTAGGAGTAGCTCACGCGCGCAGCCGCCGCCGCCAGACGCCGCTGCACATGGCCGTCAACAAGGGCCACCTGGGCGTCGTGCGCACGCTGCTGCAGCTCGGCGTGCATCCCAGCCTGCAGGTGAGTGCTAGCTGCTAGCTGCTAGCTGCTAGCTGCTAGGAGTAGCTCACGCGCGCAGCCGCCGCCGCCAGACGCCGCTGCACATGGCCGTCAACAAGGGCCACCTGGGCGTCGTGCGCACGCTGCTGCAGCTCGGCGTGCATCCCAGCCTGCAGGTGAGTGCTAGCTGCTAGCTGCTAGCTGCTAGCTGCTAGGAGTAGCTCACGCGCGCAGCCGCCGCCGCCAGACGCCGCTGCACATGGCCGTCAACAAGGGCCACCTGGGCGTCGTGCGCACGCTGCTGCAGCTCGGCGTGCATCCCAGCCTGCAGGTGAGTGCTAGCTGCTAGCTGCTAGCTGCTAGGAGTAGCTCACGCGCGCAGCCGCCGCCGCCAGACGCCGCTGCACATGGCCGTCAACAAGGGCCACCTGGGCGTCGTGCGCACGCTGCTGCAGCTCGGCGTGCATCCCAGCCTGCAGGTGAGTGCTAGCTGCTAGCTGCTAGCTGCTAGCTGCTAGGAGTAGCTCACGCGCGCAGCCGCCGCCGCCAGACGCCGCTGCACATGGCCGTCAACAAGGGCCACCTGGGCGTCGTGCGCACGCTGCTGCAGCTCGGCGTGCATCCCAGCCTGCAGGTGAGTGCTAGCTGCTAGCTGCTAGCTGCTAGCTGCTAGGAGTAGCTCACGCGCGCAGCCGCCGCCGCCAGACGCCGCTGCACATGGCCGTCAACAAGGGCCACCTGGGCGTCGTGCGCACGCTGCTGCAGCTCGGCGTGCATCCCAGCCTGCAGGTGAGTGCTAGCTGCTAGCTGCTAGCTGCTAGCTGCTAGGAGTAGCTCACGCGCGCAGCCGCCGCCGCCAGACGCCGCTGCACATGGCCGTCAACAAGGGCCACCTGGGCGTCGTGCGCACGCTGCTGCAGCTCGGCGTGCATCCCAGCCTGCAGGTGAGTGCTAGCTGCTAGCTGCTAGCTGCTAGCTGCTAGGAGTAGCTCACGCGCGCAGCCGCCGCCGCCAGACGCCGCTGCACATGCACTGTAGGTGAGTGAGTGAGCCCCGATTCTTGGTAGCTGGTATTATTCAATTGCTCAAACGTTTACTTAATCTTTTTCGCAAAAACAACTAACAACCTGAAGACGAAAGGAAGGCAGATCACCTTAGTGTCGACAGTTTGGTGAAGGCTGCGGGAGTATAGTATACGACATATAGATGAGTGTTGCGTTAGACTGGCGTGGGCATTCTGCGAGTGATATTTATTTAGTTTTCGAGATATTTACTCATAGTGCCGATTTCGCTTCGCACGTACTGTCTAGTACGCATAATGGTGTTCAACAAGTATAGGTATATCAATACTTTCTTGCTCAGGAATAAAAATAATACCTAGAACAATATAGTATTTGCAATTTTTTTTGTGGAAAAATATGCCAAAGCGAGAGAAACGCTATACTTAATGAAAGTCACGCGTGAAAAGACATTTCTGGTTTTAACTAGAATATATTTTTATCTACGTTGCTAGTCTGCTTCAGGAAACTAGCTTTTTTAATCTAAAATGTGCTCAATTTACGAAGTTTATAGTTCGGCTAGAGTATGATGATGAGACGTGTAAAAACTGTACGAGTTTTTTACGAGTTTCTCTCTTACGAGTTTATTATGCTTGATGCTAAACAGTCAAGCACAAGCAGCAATTGCTCACGTTACGACCGAAAGAGGGTAGGCTATGTTTGAAATAGGCTATGTACTATGTGTATGTGGCTATGTTTCTATCAAGAGCTCTCGCTCTACAAGGATGACTCCAATACGTTGAACTAGATGGCAGTTGTTTTATGACACTATAATTTTCTTGAACTAATTCTAGAATTAATGTTGTTTTGAAAGCCGGCCTCTATAATTTCATAAGATATACGTTTCAGGTCCGCTACACAATGCCAACAAGAACTCAGTTTCGCAATAAAAACTTAATGAGTTGTGCTTTTTTTAGGAGGAAGATCTTATTATCTCGTTACCTAACGAGCGAAAAAAAAACAGGGAGTCAGCTATCCGCGCTGCGCCCACGATAGTTTTTGCACATTATACGGGTCATTAGTTTTTGATCAAAGGATCATTCTTTGTTACGGAAGACTTCATTCTCATTTTAGGGATCTCTCTATTCAGCTATGCTTATTGTCGTGAATTTATTAGGTTTTCCTAAATCACACTCGACCCTTTCCTTTGATGACAGTAATAACGATAAATATTTAGTACAACCTATATTGACTAGTGTAACGACTGACTGTTTTGAACGTCCAATATAACTTTACCCAGCTAAAACAATCTCGTATGTATGGAACCCTATTGCCTTTTACATAATTCAATTACAACGTTATATAACATTTAGATTTGATAACTCTGCAAGCACACTCATCGCTACAAATCGTACGAACGCAACTCCACAATATTCCAATCCTCTAAATCCAACTCGAATTTCTATTAAGCTCAAACGATTACTAAACCACCTGGATCATGTAATTAACGTGATCTCAGACGTTAATCCTTTGTCAAAGGGAATTTAGTGCAACGGGATTCTGAGGTCGGGCCCAGATGCGTGGACCCGTGTCTCTTCGACTTTTAATCTACACGAGCCGACTTTGAGTCGGTAATGAGTGTAGTACCCTGCGACGCTCTCAGACATGCGGTCTCCATAATTGCCAAACTTTGGCATCCATTTTCACCCGTCCCCGCGCCTCACGCCTCGGCGGGCGGAGCCACTTGTCGCGCGCTTTGTTCGCCTGCCATCGTGTGTGTATGTGATGCTATTCGAATACGTAAGACCCTTAAGTCGGCGAGGGTAAGATGCCTCTTAATTACCGATGTTTTGAAGAGTGTCTTTAACATTTGGAAATTATAATTGTCATTTCAATGAGATTTTATTTAGCTACAATTTCTCGTATACACGAACCTCTTTTTTAGCACTTTCGATTAGTGGGCAACAAAGAATGTCTAGTCTAGCCCGATATTTCATTAAAAATAAAAAGTTCTAAGGCGATATTAAAATTCTTTATTGTAGTTTTTTTATTTAAATTTAATTATAATCGGACGTCAAACTTTTCGTTTACTTTTAGGATGTTTAAATATTAGGCATTCTTCATAAATTTTAATGAAATAACTATCTCAGGCGATAGCGGCACATTGAAGAGCAATTGAGCGTAAAGCTATTTAAATTTGAATAGGGTATTGTGAGAGCCCGTCACCTTACTACAGCGTTGACTTCGTTCTTAATAAAGTTAGAGCGTCCGTCGTCACGCGCGCTATTCGAACTTTTGGAGCCTCGACTGAACTGTGAAATAAGCTAATTAATGGGAGAGCAGGGATCAATTAGCTAGATAGACGCACAATGAAATGACCGTTTCCAGTATTTATTACAAAAGTTTACTTAGTTTGTATATCATAGTAACCAGTAGGTGTTCTTCTCAGTTTAATTTGCGTGCCATGACTCGGTTCAAATTGGTTGTAATTTTCAACTTACTTATTATCTGGAATAAGAGTTCATACACATTATCTTGTATTAGTATTCGAACATTCAATACATACCATTCGAATGATGTGATCTGTAGTTGTAACTAAAGTATCTAGTAGGTAGTAGCAGCCAGCAGTATTAGTATCGCGAATATCGCGATCTCTGTGGAGTGTAATCAGCGAGCTTGCTGCAGCAACACTGATTGCCCGTCTGGCTGGGCTAACAGAACGTTCGCTTGTTTACTGTCGCCGCGTTGATTCTTGCTACCACGGGCTGGGCTCTGATACGATGTTTGAGTGTGTTCCATTCACGTTCCTTTAAACTTAGACTGAAAAGGGTACTACCACAAAAAATTACATTACGTTTAGACCTTGTCTTAATCATTAGACAGAGTTAAAATTACGAAATCTCTTAACTGCTTTTATTAATTCAAACCTTGTTGAAAGCCCGTCTAACTGTTTTACTTTTTTTGGGTGCCCATAAATTGGTATCAATAAATATGAATTTCATAGTCATTGATCTCACTTAATGTTAACTTAAATATGTATTTTGAATATTTATGTTGTATATCGAAGTAATAGAATCGATATTTTTGAGCTTACTTACTTTTATTACCATTCTTTCAAGAAATTGTACAAGTCTTTCACTTTATCTTTGTGGAGGTTCTTACGAGCATTATTTGAAAATTCCTAATGGAAACAATGCTGTAAAAACAAATACAATTGTTAAACTCAGTAACAAAAGCAAAGACATTAAGCTAAAACTTTTACTTACTTAATTGTTTTCCTCTTTGAAAACCGCAGATTCTAGACTCTAACTTTGACTCTAATAGAATGGAATTTTATATTGATCCAGTTAGAGTTTTAATCAAAAGGTTTATATTGTAACGTTTTTATTTAGAGAAGCAACATTTGAGTAGGTGCAATGCTCTCTGCGAAAAACCCTGAAGTGTCAAAAATATTGTGATAAAGGTAATGCGCTGCCCCGCGAACCCCGCAGCCCGCGCCCTCTCTTGCGGCATGTCCGCATAAAGTAGATAGTGCTGTTATTTAGATGACACCGGCACACATCTAACTACCCTCTCGGAGATCGCGTTGGAAAAATGCAAATTGTACCTGCCCATAACAGGTTTTTATCTATGTTTTTAAAGAGAAGCTTTTGTTTCTTGTGTTATTTAAGTATACGGTCTCTTTGGTGCATACAGAAATGTAATATGTTAATAAATATATTAGTCAACTTGTAAATTTTTGTTTTGTGAACTCGAGCTATGTTCGTAGAGCTATGCATATATTTGAATATCACTTGCTCTCACATCTATAAATTTTGCTGCGTGCAATTCGTCTTCTACAAAATTATGAAAATCCCTCCTTAATGCAAGCAGTTGCAAGAATTGCAATTGTGTTATTCGTTTCTTGTGATATTGTATTACCTACTAAATATTTGTTTTAATAACATTCAAAACTTTATAAAGGCATGTTGCGATAAAAATCAAATTACGCAACACTAGGTGGCACGCGCCGCGTTTCCATCCGGACGTAATCTTGCTGTGAGCAATCACGCATTTGACAAACGAGCTTTTTTAACCGCTATGAAAAAAATCAGGCGATCTGATGTTCCTATCTGTTAATCTATACATAATGTATGTTGGAGATAGAAATAAGGAAAAGGTGTCACTGTTTAACAGCCAGGCGTCTGCTAAATAAATACGGGGCGAACGTTCTGAGAATCGGGGAGAATACGCGATGAAGGGGGCTCCGTGTCGGGTTTTATATGCATGCCGTGTCGTGTGTTAGCTCGCGCCTTTATTAGCTGAACAAAATTTTGAACTCAGACCGTAACTTCTCATTCGCAATTTCTTAATCCTTTCAAAAAAATAAGCAGTTCTGGAATATATTTTATATTTTCCTGTGTAAAAAGTAATTGGTTAAAATGTTCTTTATTTTAAAAAATCATATGCTCTTAAACTAATTAGTTTTTTTTAATCCTTAAAGAATATAAAATGATGAATCTTGGTTTATACCTACTAATTTTATTAGATTCGCGTCTCAAGTCCCCGCGCCGAGACAGTCAATATTGCAAGCGTTCTTATTGAAATCTAATTTGCGTTAAACTCAAAGCGAGACTTTGAAAGTGTTGAAGCTTTTCTTTTTGTTCGACGTTACTCAGACTGCGCTTGTTTTCTTCAAATGATTGCATGCTTCTTTTCGCTTTTCTTATATTTTCATAAAACCATTTTAAACAAATCTAGCATTAAATTTAGCTGACTCATATTACCTACAATTTATAAATCTGATAATTCCTCAGTGTTTTGCTGCAATATGTTCTTTTTCGATAAAATTTTTTATTAGTAAGTTTCTCGCAGTATCGCCAAATTTTTTGTATAATACCTAAAAATCGAATAAAAATAAAAATTCGGTTTCTGTAGGAATTTGAAAATTCATTTCGTACAGCTTTAGTCGAGATTTATTTATAAAGCGCTATAGCCTGTACCTTTATCTGTCGCCAGTTAGTTTTATGCGGCAATGTTTAAAATAACTCTAAACGTTTTTTTTTTTCGAAAGTGGCGGTAGTATCGCGGTTGAAACTATCTTTAACACATTTTTTTATAGAAACGGTACTCTAGTTGTGATTATAAACAAAGTTCTTATTTTGCGTTTGTTAAAAACTTTTCTAAGGCGCATCGTGAAATATTGCAACGTCGCTTTACGTAGTTTACAGTCCTTAAATTTCAGTTTATATGGCGATTTATATTCTGCGCCCACTCGCCGCCTGAGAAATCTCGTGTCGTTGGTGCTCTTTCAATTTGAATCGGAACATTCGGATCGTCGAATAATGTATTTCGATATCGACCCTCCCGCGTGGAAGGGATCCTCCTATTTATCGCTTCTCTCATCTATTCGGCAGTCGTCGCGCCTTTATTTTTTTTTTGAGTAGAAAACCGGTGTGGCTCAATGTTTATCCGCCGAGCTATACTATTAGCAGGGTCTTTGTTTTGAGACGTCGAGATTGCATCGCTCGCTTTTACTAAAAGATAATTGAATTGTCACATAACAGACTACTGTTATCGTCTCCTTGCTTTTTGTGTTTGGTTTAGGTGTTTTTTGGTTTTTTGTCTTTGAAGAAAAAAAACAGGATAACCTTTGCGTAATGTTTTTAAATTATTTATTATTTCTTTAAGAGGCATAGCACAACTAAAGTAGCGCCACCTGCGAAAAAAAAAAATCTTCTAAACTAAGCCAAATATCAAAAATGTGAAACAGTATTCCACTAGGCTGCATTATCTAGTCTAGTGGAATACTATTTTACATTTTTGATAATTGCCTTAGTTTAGTAGAAGATATTAGGTTTTTTTCTTGGGTGGCTTTAGCTGTGCTATGCCTCTTAATGGTCTTCACTGACGCAACATCCGCCTTCAGCGGATGACATCCACCTTCAGAAATTATACTACATCTATAGTATAATTTATACTTAGTTCAGTTTGAATTGCAGTAAAAGAGCCCGGGCGAATCTATCAAATGTTGCATGTACGTGCTCAGGTAAACGGTAAAGGCCACTTTAGGAAAGTCGACTGTTACAAAGCGGCTCGGCCCCAAGTTGCTCTATGCTATCGTATATGCTTCAGGAAGAACTACATTTCCTGTCAGACGCCTTTGAACGAACAATTGAACGATGCAAGCGCAAGGTGCATCCATTCTATTATCAAGAGCTATACTTAGGATAGGATTCAAAGCTTTGGTGTAGCAAAACAATTATGTATGAAAGCTATTTCATTCATAACTGTCCAATCTTTTGTTTCGTGCGATTTCTTATATTTTCATAAAATATAAGTAAACCTGCAGAGGCAATATCATTTTCGTTTAAGTATTGAATTTTCCATTTTCATTTTCATTAATACTCATAGACTTTGAATTGAACGATTCCAACAGGAGTAGTTTCTAGATTAGCTTACATGTAGGTTGTACCGAGTGGCTCACTTCGTTACCTACCTAATACGGAGCACACTCATCTGGCATTCGGGTCGCGGTCCGAGCTTCCTGCGGCAGACCCGCAGCCTATTTCACCTATTTGGAGGCCTATTTACGTCATTTTGTTAGATAATCTTCTTTTTATCTAGCGAGAGGCGAGCAGCAGCATCCCTCTTAAAATTATGCCGAGCTATTTCTGCTCTGTACGTGATGGGAGTGTGAATGTATAACGAATAAGAAATGTAAAAGATTGCCTGTCGATACTTGTTATCATACATGATGGACACTTTAATAATAATATGAAAATATCCCTAATATGAAAATAAGTCCTCCGTAAATGCATTGAAACTAAAAAATGAGATTTTTTTGCATACTAGTTCAACTTGAAATTGCTTCTTAATAGAATCGTACCAAAAAAAAACTTAAAAGCAAAAAGGCTATTGTGTCTATTAATCTTTATCTTTTTCTGAATGCCAGACGGCCATACGATTCATGAAACTATTCAATATCCGTTTATACGCCTATTTGTATTCTTTCTTTCTTTGCGGACAGAAGAATCTGTGTGTGCTCTTTCAATTTGAATCGAAACGGCCGAATTGGGACATTATTTATTTTCAAAGAGAACATTTTGTTTGGAACGGCTCTCTATCTATGCTTAATGTCCTTTGGGTGTTTGTCTCTTGTTTTTGCTCGCTTTTTCCTGTTTTCCTAGCTAAGTGTGTAGTAAAAAGTAATACTTTAAAAAGTTATGACTCCTGCACCACTATACACTACACTTATGCCTGTTTTATTTTGTGTATGAAATGTTTAGCAAAAAGTTGGTTTTACAATCTACATTCAAAGTCATATAAAAAAAACGTACGTGACGCGTTCATTCGACTTGTAAAAAATCCCAACTGTTTCAATCTTAAAAATCGATAGCTTTTATCTAACAATTATAAAATGTAATTTTGATGACGTCATAGTACTAAATTAGGCCCTGGCTGGATCTTATAGATTTTATGAACTAGACTGGCGCTGTCTGTACGCTATTAAGACTCAATAGTCGTCGTTTTGAAATGAAATTATCGTTAATCCCCGAAAGATTCGACTGGGATCTCGGGCGCAGCGGGTAGCGGGTAGCGCAGGTATTACTCTGCTTATATTGTTATTGTCCAGCATAACCGTGGAGCTTTCCATTACCAGTGCACTTATAAACTGTTTCTTCTTTACCGTTTTGCTGTAAAGAATTTTCGTACTTACTGCAGTTGAGATAATGGACGTCGTTCAGAGTACGGATAAAATCAAATATTTAAAAGTTTTGAATCTTGTTTTTAGTTGCTAATCCATCCTAATAATATAAACTCGAAAGCAACTCTGTCTGTCTATCTGTATATCTGTCTCGCTTTACTGATAAAACTACTGAACCGATTTGAATGAAATTTTGTTGGATGGATAGTCTAGAGCCTGAGAAAGGACACAGGCTACTTTTGATGTCAAAATTCCCACGGGAAAATTGTGAATTTGATGTTTCAAGGGAAAATGCGCTAGCGAAGCCGCGGAGCGCCTACTAGTTTAGATATAAAATTTAATCTGAATTTTACGTTTTTATTTTCTACGGTTATTCTATTTTAAAAATTAGAATTAGGTAATTGCATAGCAAAATCACAGCATACATTTTTAAATATTTGTGTAGGTGAATCGTATTTATAGAATTCAAACAGAGGATAAGCTGAGTGTGTGTATAGACAGACAGGCACGCTAGAGGCGAGTATATACGAAGGCACGCTTAATTTATCTGGCTCGTCGCTGCGTGCGAGAGCTGAGTGGCGCGGGGCGGCGGCGGCAGCGCGGCGCGGCGCGGGCTTGCGGCGCCGCGAGACTACAGTCTGATTTATGTTATTTGCACGTTAAGCGGAATTAATGGCTTTATTACTCTTCTCTGTTTGTTGATCCTCGGCTCCAAAGCTCGCCTAACTCCTCGCTACTCTCTTGTCAAACTTTTGCAATCCTTCAATTTGTTGAACTTGTACTTAGCTAAAGCGACAATCTCAGAAGTGTTCTGTTTGCTAATACATATATGTATAATATAATTACTAAACATATAATCTTCTGAAATCCTCAACACGATCCGTTTATTATCGTTCAAATAAATGTAAAAAGGAGTCTTGCAGCTACCTTGAACTGGTGTTAGATATACAATAACTTGCTAAAGCTAAAGTTTCATTATAAAAAGTAATATTTTCACGTCGAGTAATATCTCTTGCGGGCGGCGCACACGTATCTGAGGCGGGCGGCGCGGCGCAGAGGCGGCGACCTGCGCAGGTGAAAAATTGTAGCTGCGCCTCGTTGTGCCTCGAGCTTAGTGTTTTATCTCGGCTTAACGTTACGAGGATTTGTGGCTCGCTAAGTAAGGTTTTATGTCTTTAGAACGCTTGCAAGTCTGTACTGATAAAACTGTTTGATATTACACGGAACATTTACCCTGGTCTATTGTTTCTTAGCACTGTATTTTACGTATTGGACTTACAATTATGGCCTAGACCACATCTGGTGAGGCGCAGCATAGATACCGAAAGGGTAACAAGTTAAATTGTTCTTGTAATTCTTGACACATCGTTCAAAAAAGATTTTTCAATCTAAAATATTTATAACGAGCTATCCCGGCTTACTTCGTTACGCCATAGAGTATAGATACTTCTAAAGACTTGGCTCTATAGACTATGTTCTTTTGACTGCCCAGAATGGGCGAATAAAAAAACAAACAACAAAAACAAACCACCTGTCAAAATATGTAAACAACGGAAAAAATATTGCGCCTTGGGTTACATTATTTGAGTTTCAGCAAGGATCCCTAATTTTTTTGAAAATCTAATATAGCCTATGTCACTCGGGGATAGTGTAGCTTCCTACCAGTGAAAGAATTTTTTGAATCGGTTCAGTATTTCCGGAGCCTATTCGTTACAAACAAACAAACAAATCTTTCCTCTTTATAATATTGGTATAGATTTCAAATTTGGCATGCAGTTGGGACGACTTATGAAAACCAGACCTTGGTTGATTAGTGGAACTATGCTATATTGTATTCGCACTGAGGCTCTAATAGGACCACATTTGTAATATTGCTTTTCTTCTACCCTTAGTAAAAACCGCAAGAAGAAAAGAGTTTCTCTTTTTATGGAGGGGTTGGGCTGATCAAAATATACTGCGTGACGCTGCGCGGTGTAGGTTAGCGCGGCGACGCGAGGCGGCGCGAGGCTGGGCTGTCACAACACTGCTGGAGGTGGGCTTCCTGAAGTCCCGACCGCTTTTGCCGGAACCTGCAGTCGTAAATAACGCGAGGCGCTTTGACTTCCTGTCTTCTGCTTTAGGGAGCGCTCAGTTCCACTTTCCTCTGGCAGGATTTTTTATTTTCTTCTAGATATTCTTTGAAATTGTTATGAATAAAAAAATTACTTGCGTTTCGTCGGCATCGACATAAACATAAATTTTCCTTAATTTTTTTTTACTTAGGAGTTTTTCATACCTACTTTTTGACCGACGAAAAAAAAAGGAGGAGGTACTCAATTCGACACGTATATATTTTTTTTTTTTTTTTTTTTTAATGTATGATCACGCATAACTTTTTACAGAGTAGTCCAATTTTGATAATTCTTTTTTTAATCGACAGGGCATACCTTGAAGTTGGTCCCATAAAAATTTGGAAATAAAATTCCCACCCTAAGGGTGGGAAATTAGGGGTGACTTTTTGGTCGGCGGGTCGATTTATCAACTCACAGGTTGCATTTCCGTGTAACACTATAGATTTTGATACCTACTTACAATATCTTTTGAAATGAAATAAAATCAGCCGAAAGACGTCCACTGCTGGACATAGGCCTCCCCCACAAATCGCACTACCGACCGGTCTTGTCGTCCCTGTAAACCATGTCGTCTGATCACCTTATGCGGTGTGACCACTGAACACCTTGTGGGAGAAGAAAATAATAAAACTCTAAAAGCACTGAAAAGCATAAAATAAAACTTTTTATCAAAAAATAAAACCGCCGAAAAAAAAACTGAAAAGCATAAAATAATAATCGAATTACTAAGTTCTTAAAGTAATGTAGGGTATACCAAGTAATTTTGAGTCGGCGCCACAGATTCCTCGTACAAAGATCACTAAATTAGGTACCTTAAATTTAAAGAAATAACCAAAATTCGATGAAAAATTCGCAAAATCAATCTTTACGTAATTAAGGAATATGCATGTGTGGCGCGCCGACTTAAAATTACTTGGTATACCCTACATTACTTTAAGAACTTAGTAATTCGATTATTATTTTATGCTTTTCAGTTTTTTTTTCGGCGGTTTTATTTTTTGATAAAAAGATTTTTTTTACAAAGAACTTTAAATTCTCATAATATTCTGTAATTACACAACAAAAGCACATAATTTTACTTACTTTTTATATTTTCACTTAAGAAAAATATGAACTTAAACTTTCATAATAAAACTTGTAAATTTTATTTCAAGAACTTTGCAAGGATAAAAGACAACAAAAGAAGCAAACCAGTGGAAGCCATTTCGTTGCATTGCGTCTTTTATAATAGATAGGTAGTTTGAAAAATGAGTAAAATAGGTTGGACTTATCTTACAATGGATTTAAGCTTTTGCTGTGTCATCATGCGATGTAGTTAGTGTTTTGTTGTGCATTTAATTCTCCTATTCATCGCTCGGTAGCTGGCAGTATTTTTTTAACAGTTTCAAATCGGTTTAATATGCGATGGTTTCAGTATTCTGCTGACATTGGTATGCACGCTACTCGTTTGTTCCACACTAGCAGGCGGCAAACCGTGCCGCACCCGTAAGCGAGCGCGTGGAATGCCGAATCAGGCCGCTAGTTGCACCTCGCATCGCCTGGATAATTCATGCACCCGCAACTGTGCAGGTGTAAATGGCTGTAATATACATACATTGTAAGAACACGCCGACGTCGACCGTGGTGGAGGGCACGCCACAGCCCTGCTCTGCCGTAATAAATTCAAAAGGCACGTCCGAATCCACAAATAACATGTCAAGTTGGAACGTATTTAGATAAACGGTTGGGTCACATTGCCTATATATTTCGCTTTAATGGGCTGCTTTCTTTCGTCGTGACTCGTTCATTAGCAAAAAGGGCACCCATGGGTATCGTGCTGTTTTATTCATACCTCAGCCAATGAATTATTATGTGATTAAGCAAATCGTAAAGATTTTTAAAACTCGCAGTGATAAATAAAATCGAAGGCCCAGGCCTTTTTTTTTGTAACGGGGTTTTTTTTTGTAATGCCTAACGCATTTCCCGACGCTCGAAGGAGCGTCTGGGGTATGTGGGGCTCACACCCACTAAAACCCCCCGGCGGCCGTCTTGGCGATTTGGGGAAGGACCCCGGGAACCACGCATTACTGGCGTCCGAAGTTCTTCCCACGCTCAGCTGCTATCAGCTTCGTGCTCAGGGAGGACATGTTGTTCCCTCCCCGGCTCGCCTATGTAGCTGCGGCGGCACAGTGCCACAGGCTGTGCCGCCGCCCATCTTGGGGCCGTTTGATGAGTGTGTCGGGCCCCCGCCCTTCACACCCACGACCCCAAAGATCCCTTTTAGTCGCCTTTTACGACAGGCAGGGTATACCGTAGACCTATTCTTACGCCCGGACCTACAGGGCTAAGGCCCAGGCCCCTAGAGATAGAAGTATTAAATGTAAGTTAATTGGGAAGTTTGTAACCCAAAATTTGCTACGGGCACGAAATAAGCAAGATTCGTTAAAAATTTGGAAATAAGCTTAAAAATATAGGTAGTTTTCAAACAACCACCAAGGCAGCACAATTTAAATACTTATATATCTCTCTAACATGACCTAACCTAACATACCGGGTGTTTCTGACAAGTAGGTAATAAATCAAACGAGGGTTTCTGCTCACCATAACTAACAACATTCCCAAAGGAACATAGGTCGAAATCTCAAAAAAAAAAACAGCTGTTTCATACATTGGTTCGATCAGCTGGTGGGGTCAATGTACGGGACAGCTGATTTTTGTTTTGAGATTTCGACCCATGTTGCTTTGGGAAAGTTGTTAGGTATGGTGAGCTGAAGCCCTCCTTTGATTTATTACCGCCTTGTCAGAAACACCCGGTATATGTTATATTTAAAGTCATAATTACCTAACCATATTATTTTTATATCGGTCATGTAATACTGTACCAAATATATAATCGATAGAACATATGGAAGGTAGACAGATCCCCTTATCAACTATTAAAGAGCTGATGAACTTCAAACGGCTGGCTGGTTAGTACTTATATTTGGTAATCTGTCAGGGTTAACTTACCATACACTTTCAATATCATTGAAGTAACACGGTACCAAATTTCGAATGGATGAGACCTAAGAAAGTTAGTTAGATCCTCTCATCAACTAATACAGAGCTAAGAGCATCCGAGATAAAATTATCTAAATATTATACAAAAGTAAGTAAACGAAAAGCGATTCATACGTTAGGAGCCACGATACCACAAAAAGATTCATAAATTTACAGAGAGACACGTTAAACTTATAACACCCCTCTCTTTTTGCGTCGAGGGTAAAAAATATAATATTACGTTTAAGATCAAATCCTGCCTAGTTCTGCATAATGCAATACACGCAGACTTCTTAAATATATATATTATGCTCAGTATTTTAAAATCAAATCACAGCACATATTTCATAAGTGACAGTCAAGGCAAGTAAGATATGGTTTTATTACGGTACAAGTACGAGACGGTATATGTGAACACGATGCTTGATAGAAGACAACTCAAGAAATGTGATGATAAAACAAATAACAAAACCAATTTGTTGATTGATAACAGTCAGCCACACATTTTCAGCATTGTCTTAAGATAGCTCTGTTTGCTCGTTAGACGAGAAAAGACTGTTTCAATTGTTTACTTCGTTAGTCGATTTTGAGCTTGAGCCCAACTCTCTACCTTCACGATTCGATTTACAGCGTCACGGGTAATGAACCGAACTAAATAGAAAAATGTTACACTTGGGTATTTCGATCGCAACTTATTTAAAGTATTTTAGATAAGATTTTAAAGTATTAATGGTATTTTTAAATATATGAAATGTAAGTAAGAATCATAGTTGGAAAACATGCATCCTGACAATTGCTGAGTATCAATCGAATTAATTGTCGAAAGCTGTATTAAAAATAAAAAGAATAGAAAGATAGCAATGGTCCCCTGAGAAAACAGACAATTTAATACGCACAAACTTAAAATGTACTCCAAAAAGAGTTTTCAGATACCTATGTAACATTTTAATTTATCACAAGGTACATGGTGGTAGTTAATAATCTGGGAGTAAAACAAATGACTACAGACTTTAATAACTATTTGTTTGTAGAAATCTTAATTTAAAACCGCTAAGACCACAAACGTCGTCTGAAGAAACCTGAGGCAGACTCGCTCAAATAACATCTTAAAGACATTTCTTAATTACAAGGACCTTTGTCCGGTCTTTGGCACGAGTCGTACTGATAAACTTATTTAATACCAAGGGTTATAAGATGTCCTTCGATTTGATTTTTTATGAATCATGAAGAGGCATTAAGAGCCAGTTTACAGCGATGCTAGCGCCATTCGCGAAAAAAATTAATATCTTCTAAACTAAGGCAAATATAAAAAATGTGGGACTGTATGACACTAGATAATGTAGCCTAGTATTTTTAGGGCACTTCTGTACAGCTTTTAGGTTGAAGACCAAAGAAAACTACAAAGTGTTGCTAAAAGTGGCCACTTTTGGCAACAATCTATGTTTTTTTTGTTCTTTCAGATTCTAGTAACTAGTAATGATAAAAGTTTTGTGGTTAACATCTGATACAAAATGGCGAGTGGCTTGGGAAGCTGAACAAAATTGGTGCAAACTCATGTTAAAGTGCTGGCTTTTCTCTAGAAAATTTCAACCGAAGTGGGAGTTTAAAAGCGCCCGAGTAAATAAGGATTCTTTAAAATGTGCCAAGGGGGGTTTACCTAGACTAAAGGAATGCAGGCGCGCGCGCGAAACAAGAGCCACTATGAGGGTGATTGTGCCGCTAGTGTCCGACCAGATTTAGTTTCCGGAGGCACTCTGCACAAACGTTCCACCACTTTTACTATGGGTTATATAGGTATACTAGCTTTTGCCCGCAGCTTCGCAAGCGCTTTTTTATAATAAATGTAAATTACTTGTTCATTTGTTTTGTTATACTCTCTAATATGTGGTTATACTCAAAAATATCAGGAAATTCTGATTTCTAATCCAAACCCCTAAAGAAATCAATATCAAGCAGTTTCCTTTTACAATACAAAACTCTTTAGCTTGTTGGGCTGCAAGCTATTATATCCGTTTTTCTGAATACACAAACTAACCTTAGCTTAACTCTATTCAAGAAAAAAAAACCAGTTAATCTACCCGGTATACTCCGTTTACTTTCATCATCATCGTTGCTCGCTACCGATAGACGTTCACTGCTGTATATTAGTCTTGCGCGACTCTTATCCAGTATACTTCAACAACCATTTCTTTTTTCATACAAACTGTTAACCCCTGTATCAGCGTCCGCATAAACTAAAAGGACGCCCCTTTTATAATAAACTTTATGTTGGATTTTAAAATTTATAACTTTTTTTGTAATCGGAACCCCCAATATCCTGAAAAACTCCACACATATCGATTTTCAATTTGCAATTATAAATTAAAATGATAATGTCTTTTTTGTAATAATGATTTCTAAAACCTAGAGAAACATCACCCATTACGATTTGTAAGAAAAATAATAAGCGATTTCGGTTTTTCATAAAAAGTTTATGAAGGACTCCAGTAACTATAAAAGCAGTTATGATACCATATTTGATGTTGTAATATTATAAGGAGCTTATTTTAAAAATTTCAAGTCTCTAGTGTCATTAGTTTAGATTTTAGCAAAAAACATATTTCATCCTGTATAAGACCTCAGGGGCAAAATAAAAAAAAAAACTTAAATCATTTATGATGTTGGTGATACAAAAAGAATCCACAGTCTAAATTTCAACATTCTAAACCCAGTAGTTTAGGTGTTTCATACAAACTGTTACACCCTGTATACGGCGTCCCGGTTAAGTTATCCCAAAATCCCGTCTTAGTGGGTGCCTACGTCACGTAAAGAAGCTACTGTCCAAATTTCATCTTTCTATCTTCAGCGGTTTTGGCTGGGCGATGATGAGTGAGTGAGTGAGTGAGTAGAACAGTGGTATTTGGATTTTATATATGTCGTAGTAAGATTTGATAATTAAGTTTTTTTCAAGAAAACTAGGTATTTTGCGAAAACCCGGATAATTTGATATAAGCATTACTTTTTCAAATCATCCTGACATAAAGCAGTTTTTTTTGCAAAAAACCTAGTATAATTGAAAAATCTGAAACCTGTCTTAACTCTGATTGGCTAGATTATTGCTTGCTGGTAAACTCTTATTCTGATTGATTCTCTGTAGCGACAAAGGATATTTTAACGAACCAATTCGGTGTAACCAGCAAGTCCGTGTCTAGGCAGCCTTTGCCAACTTTCATAATATTCTTCTGAGCTGAGGTCGAGGATAAAAGTTAACAGAACGAGAAGTTGTTTTGAGTATTCCCAATCGCGCAGCTTGGCATGAACTCCGGGCAGGAGCGGCCGGCAGCGGGCGCCGCGCCAGAGGGGAAGCAGCGTCCGGACATACCACAAAAACTTCACTTCCCTCCGGCTTTATTATTGTTAGGATGCTAATTAAAATAGCTTCGAATAGATTATTAGCAGCTTCTGGCAGCGGCACTTAATGCACTTTTTCGACGACGACGGTACGCTTTATGACCGTCTATAGGCTAATTTCCTTTCGTTGATAAATTACAAGGGAACGTTTTGTATTTATTATACAATTTAAGTCGCTTCCGCTGTCTGTCGCTATATATGCTTAAATCTTTAAAGCTATGAGACGGATTTTGATGCGTTTTATTGATTCAAGAGGAAAGTATATATGTATAACTAGCTTTTGCCCGCGGCTTCGCACGCGCTTTTTCATTAAAAACGTTAATTACTGGTTGATTTACTACTCAGGATTTAGGTGACATCATTTCTGATCGCACCCTTACTGAAGTTAACATAGGTACTCAAGGAAATCGATTTTACATACTAAATAATTAGTCCGGTAATCCCCGTTCCCATGGGAATTTAGTTAATTCCTTTCTTTCAACACCCTTTTATCCACTGAGGAACTTGTACACAACTTTCACGTCGAAGCACTCAAGGAAGTCGATTTTCATTCTGACAAAAAAGTCCCGTTATTTTCGTTCCCGTGGAAATTTTGAAAATTACTTTCTTCCTACATTGACTTAGACTGTACACAAAATTTTACGTCGATACACTCAAGGATGTCGATTTTTCATTCTTACTAAAAAAGTCCCGCAATTCCCGTTCCCGTGGGAATTTTGTAAATGTCTTTTTTTCAACACTTCTTCATTCAGTGAGGAACCTGTACTCAAAATTTTACGTCGATGCACTCAAGGATGTAAATTTTTCATTCTTACTAAAAAAAAGTCCCGTAATTCCCATTCCCGTGGGAATTTTGTGAATTTCCTTTTTTCAACATTTCTTCATTCACTGAGGAACATGTACACTAAATTTCACATCGATACACTCAATAATGTCGATTTTTCATACTAACTAAAAAGTCCCGTAATTCCCGTTCCTGAAGGAATTTCGGGAAATCCTTTCTTAGCGGATGCCTACGTCATAACATCTACATGCCAAATTTCAGCCCGATCCGTGCAGTGGTTTGGGCTGTGCGGTGATAGATCACTATGTCAGTCAGTCAGTCAGTCAGTCACCTTTGACTTATATATATTTAGATTAGATAGATACATGCACAAAATAGTAATAGGTTAGGCGGTACGAAGTTCCCGGGTCGACTATTTATAAATTATATTTAAAAGCTAGACATTGATTGCTTTAAAATTAAGCAATATTACGATACCATTATTTTTTATAATAACTCGTAGTCAACAATGCAGTGTATTGAATTTTTTGTGTATCAATGAAGTATCAATAATTAGCATGCGTATCGCAAATTGCATAAAATAACTGTATAAAAATTTATAGTTACGCGTGCCCAATTTGCTTTAGCCCAATTAAGTTCAATCAACGTCAGTTCCATCGCAGCGCAGTATACTCATAGTTAGATATATGTCCAATGAAAATGTACGATAACGGATTTTATGAATTTATCTTCAAATAGGTTTATTTCTGGCTAGGGCTATGGCTACGGATCATTGTACGTAATATAATAATACAAATTCAAAGGCTAGCGATAATAGACCGCCTGCTCGTTAGAGTCGGTGGAGTATTAGCTGTTGTTAATGTTTTAATTTGTATTGGTGGCTGCAGTTATGCTTTTATACGTTACGAGCGGTCCTGGCTTACTTCGTTACGCCATAGAATATAACATACTACAAAAGACTTGGCTCTATAGACTATGTTCTTTTGACTGCCCAGAATGGCCCAATAAAAAAACAAACAACAACAACAAACCACCTGTCAAAATATGTAAACAACGGAAAAAATATTGCACCTTGGGTTACATTATTTGAGTTTAGGTAAGGATCCCTAATTTTTTTGAAAATCTAATATAGCCTATGACACTCGGGGTTAGTGTAGCTTCCTACCAGTGAAATAATTTTTCAAATCGGTTCAGTATTTCCGGAGCCTATTCGTTACAAACAAACAAACAAACAAACAAACAAACAAACAAACAAATCTTTCCTCTTTATAATATTGGTATAGATAACGTATAACGACTGTTCATAAACGACAATGAAACAAAACCTGTAAAAAGGAGAATGAGTTGAGTAATTTAGGTGCCTATTCCTATGAGATGTACCTCCTATATGTCATCGTAAAATAGCACAACAGTCAGTGTTTTTTGTATCCTTATATCTTATAATTTTATCTTTATGTGGTTTTTGTAGCTATAATAAAAAAAAAACTTAACTAAATACTTAACCAAAAGTACTTTTACAATTGGAAGAATGTTTATGCGTCAAACTTTTAAATTTAATAAAAGCTGAAATAAATAAAATAACAAATATTTTCTGAATTGTGTCGGTGCGTTCCTCCCGCCCGCGCCTCCGCCTCTGCCCCGCCGCCGGCTCGGGTACGTGCCGCACCTTGGGTGTGTTCAGTTTGACCCTCCACGGCTACAACTAACGCTTTGCTTTTATAGCTAACACCTGCCGCCCCTTCATACAAATAATATGATAAATTCACATAAAAGAGGCTGTTCGCAACACTAATTATAATAAACTTGTGATGTACTGTTTTGAAAATAGGTCAAAAAGTCAAAAAATATTTATTCAATATTGTCAATTAGACTATTTAATCTAATTCGACTGCTCCGTAGCTCAGTTGGCAGTGATGTGGACTGAGTAAGCGTGAGCACCCGGGTTCGATTCCTGGGCGGGGCGAATATTGATATGATGAATATCGATGTTTGTTTCCGGTCTGGGTGTGATGTTCGTCTCTGTGTGTGTTTCGGGCGCCCTAGATACAGGTTCTTCCTAGTTAGGGGCTCTGAGTGTAATGTGTTATGTGTTATTATTATTATTATAATTCGTATTTGGTAAAGTATCATATATTGCGAGAGGCAAGGTAGTTCAGGGTGCACGCACACCAAACGGCTCAGGCAAGCAAATGTTGGCCTTGCCTTACGACAACGATCGCTTGGAGACGCCCCCAAACGTGCCCTCATCTGTCAAATTATTCTACCCCTACCTACCTACCTAAGTAGGTATGTAAGCTACTTAGGGTTGTAACTCTCGGTACCTATTTTATTCGGGTTTTTTATTTATTCTGGCGAAAGTATTCATTTTTAATAGAGTTTTAATGAATTCGCGTACGTAAAAAACTATCTATTAGAAAGACACAGTTACCGATTTTGTGTATATTCAAGGAACTAGATTTTTAGCCTTTTACTCCTTAGACGCAAAATCTGTAGGTCTGTCTTCCAAAAACGTTGTATCACAATGTGAGATATGGTTTTTGACATACGCGAATTCATTTAAACTTTATTTAAAATGAATACTTTCGCCAGAATTAATAAGTAACGCGAAAATTTTTGAATTTCCCGCCATACCGGAGTTACCGCCTTAATGTGCTTTATCTTATGCAGCTCAGTATCGGGCTGTACCGACCGTAAGATTATTCAAGAAAGAATCCTGAACACAGCCTTTTGTGTTTTACTGTCGGTTTGTTTATTTCGGGGCCTGGCTCGTAAACACTCCCAGACCGATACACTAAATTCGAGCTCGCCTCCATTTTCGTACGAATTATTTCTCCACTACATACCCCTTGCCACGTTCTGGAAACGTTCCCAGTTTATTTACGAGAGTTTCTCGAGTGTTATTCTTATGAAAAATCTCGTACCTATTAGTTTTCTGCACGACGTGTTTCATTTTCAGCTTTACTTATGAAGTTACCAAGCAATAATCCTGTCTTGAGGAGTCTTAGGTGTGTGGTGTCCGACAGCGAACGATCTCGGTATAAGATAGCGCCCCGTGAGTCGCCACCGCCGCAGCCCTCGCCCGTTCGTTCCTAATTTACTGCCGCGGTAACGCCACCACCACGCACCATATCCAGCACGTTATTGCCAACTTGAAAGCAGGAATAGCACAACCGTTTCCTTGAAACGTGTAAGAAATTGTTTCTCCACATTTTGGCGTTTCTGAACGATGATACTAACAAATACACTCCTTATATTGATTAACTGAGTAGGATGGTTTATGGTGTATTCATAAAATAATTTATATATGTGTAATTTTTTTGAGGAGCAATCGTTTGCCCGTATCACCCACGTACCCACGTTCTTGTTATTTGTGTGAGGAACTCTAAAACTACCTTACCAATTCTTCAAAAACTTTCTGTTTTTTGTTCAGTTTGAATATATTATACTAGAGGCTGCCCCGCGGTTTTTCCCGCGTAGATTTTTCATACTAACTAAAAAGTCCCGTAATTCCCGTTCCTGAGGGAAATTCGGAAAATCCTTTCTTAGTGCTCACCTACACCCTCTAAAGAACCTACATGCCAATTTTCAGATTTATACGCCCAGTAGTTTCGGCTCTGCGTTGTCTGTCAGTCAGTCAGTCAGTAACGGAAGAGTTTATATATATTGACTAGAGGCTGCCCCGCGGTTTTTCCCGCGCAGATTTATCATAAACACAAAAATCCCGTTTTTTCCCGTTCCCGTGGGAATTTCGGGAAACCCCTTCTTAGTGCTCACCTACACTCCTTAAGGAACCTACATGTAAAATTTCAGCCCGCTACGCCCAGTAGTGTCGGCTCTACGTTGTCTGTCAGTCAGTCAGTCAGTCAGTCAGTCAGTCAGTCAGTCAGTCAGTCAGTCAGTCAGTCAGTCAGTCAGTCAGTCAGTCAGTCAGTCAGTCAGTCAGTCAGTCAGTCAGTCAGTAACGGAAGAGTTTTATATATATTGATTATCACAATCTATATATATAAAATCCAAATACCACTGATCTACTCACTCACTCACTCACTCACTCACTCATCATCGCCCAGCCGAAACCGCTGAAGATAGAAAGATGAAATTTGGACAGAAGCTTCTTTACGTGACGTAGGCACCCACTAAGACGGGATTTTGGGATAACTTAACCGGGACACCGTATACAGGGTGTAACAGTTTGTATGAAACTCCTAAACTACTGGGTTTAGAATGTTGAAATTTAGGCTGTGGATTCCTTTTATATCACCAACATCACAAATGACTTAGTTTTTTTTTAATTTTGCCCCTGAGGTCTTATACAGGGTGAAATATGTTTTTTGCTAAAATCTAAACTAATGACACTAGGGACTTCAAATTTTCAAAATAAGCTCCTTATAATATTACAACATCAAATATGATATCAAAACTGCGTTTATTATTTCTGAAAGCCTTGATACAGGGTGTTAAAGTTTGTATGAAAAACCGAAACCGCTCATTATTTTTCTTAGAAATTGAAGTGGTCGATGTTTCTAGATTGTTGGGGGTGCTAATTACGAAAAAAACGGGACGCCGTATACAGGATGTAACGTTAGATTAGATTTAGAAAGTTGAGATTTACACTGTAGATTCTCTTTGATTCGAAATGGGTGATGTTTCTAGATTGTTAGGGGCGCTAAATACGAAAAACAAACGGGACTCCTATACAGGGTGTAACGTCTGGATTTATAAAGTTGAAATTTACACTGTAGATTCTCTTTGATTCGAAATGGGTGATGTTTCTAGATTGTTGGGGGCGCTAATTACGAAAAACAAACAGGACGCCGTATACAGGATGTAACAGTGTGTATGAAACTCCTAAACGTCTGGATTCAGAATGTTGAAATTTACACTGTACATTATCTTTGCATTAAAAACATCATAAGTACTTTTTTTTTTGCCCCTGAGTTCTTAAGTTCTTATACAGGGTAAAACAAGTTTATCGCTAAAATCTAAACTATTGACAATAGAAACTTGAATTTTCAAAATAAGCTCCTATTAATATTAAAACATCAAATATGGTAATATAACTGCTTTTATAGTTACTGGAGTCCTTGATACAAAGTTTTCATGAAAAACCGAAACCGCTTATTATTTTTCTTACAAATCGAAATGGGTGATGTTTCTAGGTTTTAGAAATCGTTATTTACAAAAAAAACATCATCATTTTAATTTATAAATGCAAAATGTAAATCGATATGTGTGGATTTTTTTAGGATATTGGGGGTTCTGATTACGAAAAAGTTAGAAAGTTTAAAATCCAACATGGTGGACATAAAGTTTATTATAAAGGGGCGTCCTCTTAGTTTTTGCGAACGCTGATACAGGGCTTTACAGTTTGTATGAAAAAAGAAATGGTTGTTGAAGTATACTGGATAAGAGTCGTGCAAGACCAATGTACAGCAGTGAACGTCAATCGGTAGCGAGCGACGATGATGATGAAAGTAAACGGAGTTTACCGGGTAGATGAACTGGTTTTTTTTAAATCGTCAGAGTAATGCATAAAGGCTAAGGTTAGTTTGTGTATTCAGAAATACGGATATTATAGCTTGCAGCCCAAACAGCTAAAGATTTTTGTATTGTAAAAGGAAACTGCATGATATTTATTTCTTTAGGGGATTGGATTAGAAATTAGAAATGATTTCCTGATATTTCTGAGTATAACTACAGATTAGAGAGTATACTTAACAAAACAAATGAACAAGTAATTTACATTTATTCTAAAAAAGCGCTTGCGAAGCTGCGGGCTAAAGCTAGTGATATTATAAAGTTCCAATAAGAATGTTGTTTCATGGGAGAAGTATTGGCGAACGGGGCAACGGGACTCGAAATTTTTACTAGAGGTAGAACCAAAAAGATTTTATAGATTACTCGTCAAGTTGAGTAGATTTCAGGAAAAATGTGTTTTTTATGCAGAAAAAGAGGGCACTGATGTGACATCGCGCTGGTTGGCGAGAGATAGCAAGAATAAAAGCGCAAGCCAAACTACAGAGAACTTGTAAATATGCAGAAGTTGATATTACTATTGTTGTGTGTCTCTCTTGTGTGTAGACGCGGTGACACTTTTATTACGTCCGCCAAACGACCGAGCATTTTGTCAGCTCTTCGAGAGGCTTATGCCGCTGACTCTAAAAAGAAAAGAAAAGAGGGTATTTTCATGACTTTTCCACACCGATGCATTTCAACGCTTTAGTTCAATGGCTTGCGAGGGTACCTTTGTGAGCGTGTGGCAATAGGCGTTTTACCGTGATAATGCATTTTAGACTTTTTTTTATACAAACGCGTATAGGAAATTAACAAGAGTAACTTTTCCGCAGCTAAAGTTGTATCTAATGATACATTTTACTCAACATTATAACTAAGACAGTGATAATAGGATGAAAAAAATATGGATAACAGATATTGTATCTAGTAAAGCACATTAAGCAATCAACCAATTAAAATTGTTTTGTTCAATTAATCAATTTCTATTGATTTTAAGTAAATATTTGTTTACTTTTCAACCTACTTATATGTACAAATCGTTGCCGCAAAAATCTTTCATAATTTTATTTTTAATTATTTATTCATTTGTTTCCACTTAAAGGCAGGATTACGCCTAATTCGACATTGAAGCCTCTACTTTAGTGTTAGCTATTAACTATTTTAAATGTATTGCGTCAAAACTGTAAAGAAATTCGGTGTATGGGCTATCTGGTCAGTGGCAGCAGCCCTTAGTTTAGTTAGTTAGGATGGGTGTTGGTTGCAGATAAATCCACCGAGATAAGTAGATAACGTATATTGTTGCACAGTAGTACAATAATTAGAACGCTGATGTGGTTCGGTTCTGTTCCCTGGTTGATAGTGTAGGTAAGTGACATGTGGGTTAACGCGATTACTTAATTTATACAATATTAAATGCTAAGTAAGCTATGATGTGTACAGTGCATTGGCCTGTACATGCTCCCGAGGGAAAAAAGGAACAAACTAAACCACAACAGTTAACAAAGGAATACAGTTTACAATTGTTCAAACTTAAATCTAGAATATTTCTTAGGTGGTAGCGGTTGCTGCGCCGCTGCTGCCGGCTCCTGGGTTTGGATCCTTTTGAAGATTTCCTGGAGCTCGATTCCCTGGTTCTCGTTGCCTTGTTGTACTGCGTTATTAGATCTGTGGTTGGTCGTTCTCGTTCGCCTTCTTCGTATCCACCATATTATTGAAGCGGTGGTTATTGCGATAAAAAGAAGTGAAGTAGAGGTATAGTGGTAAATGTCGTGTGCTGATGCTGGTACCAATAGCTTCTCGTGCTCTTTTTGGAAAGCAATCTGTTGATCTATGTTTTCCGCAGACCCGTTGTCTTCGCCGAGCTTGAGTTGTAAGTTGGAGGGAATGACTGCTATGTTGTTTGGCGTTGCTATGTTAGGAATAGGAGAGTATTCCGCTTCTATTTTCACTTTACTCCCGAATGTGTTGTAGGAGTAAAGACTGGCACCTTTTTTCTGTAGTACACACCCTTGTCCTAGGGCAAGAAGTCCTGTGTTGTTCGTTGTTAGTGTCGACGCTCCTTGTTGTGGCTCGCATATGACTCGAAGTTGACACTCCCCGCAGCATGTAAACAGCCAGACGTTTTGTTGATGTAATTTGACCCATTTCTCGGTGCAAGGAACTTGTTTGACCTCGCACTGGAATCCGCTTTGCTGGTTTATCATTTTTGCTGCGCACGGTATTTCACTTCCGTATAGGTTGTAGATTGGATGGAATGCATGACAAAGTAAGTTATTTTTAGATTGCATGCACTGGCGAATATCTTCTTCTTCTAAATTTATAAACGTGTTTTTCATTATATTTGTCGCGATGTACTGTGGTGATTGCTTGATCTTGACAAATATGTTGTTTCTTTTCATTGTTATAGGTATTGCATGGTAGAGTTTATATTCGTCATCGCTTATCAGTGGTAGGTGTAGTTCGAATAGCAGAAAGTTGTTGATAATCCTCGCTTTGACGTAGATAAGTTTGTAGATTTCTTTAATATTTTCTTGATAGTTCTTGACTGGTAGGGATAATCTTTTCGGCATCATTCTTGCTATGTAGTTGATTTGTTCCATTAGTTGGGCTGGAGAGAAGAGGTTCATGTCTAAATGCCCTTTGTAGATATCAGTTAGTGCGTTCATAAGCATTTCTTGATTTCTTCGCAAGTTGGAAATAAGTAGGCTTGCCGTGGTAACGGACGCGGTGACGTCATTCATTAAGTTAGATTTTTATACTTTGTTCTCTAATTTCTGCCTTTCAAGGCTTATTTCTTGCATGTTTTTTGTTATAATTTGAAATTGCTCTTTTATGAATTTTTCGTTTTTCTTCATTATGTTATTTTCGGCTTCGACTATGAGAGTTTGGTTTCGTATAAGTTCTAGTTGATATTCTTGGTTCATTTGTAGTTTTTCGATGTCTTCGGAGTATTTCTTTGCGAATTCTTCATCTAAAACTCCGAAAAGTGTGTGTGCAATATTTTCCACTCCGTTAAAGTATCCTCTTCGGTGTCTTGATAAATGGTGCGATCGCAGAATCTCGTTGTAAGCAGTAAATTGATTTACTTCATGCCTTAGTTGCTTGACCATTGGGTCGCATGTTGCTTGTTTTTCAGTCTTGAAACACAACTTGTCTATTTGGTCTACAAAAAGCTTGATATTTTTTGTAGTCATCCAGTATGAAGTTAAATTGTAATATACTAGTAGGGTCCACTTGTCGTGAATCAACTGTATATTTCCGATTTCGTCGAAGTAGATCGGCCGATTCCCTTCTATTGGGGTGAGGCTATAATCGGATTGTTTTGCAGCGCTACTGACTGGTAGGGTCAAGAGCGACAGCAAGAGTAAGGCTGCTACGTTGGTAAACTTGCTTTGTTGGCGCCTCGGCTTAGTTGGTTGTGGAGTTGACTGCTTTTCCTCTGTTTGTCGGGGCAGCTCGGCTTCTGGTACCGATTGGCTCATCGGAAGTGGAGCCAGTTTGTTGATAGGGCGTTTCAGTGTTCCGCCCTTAGTTTTTAATGTCACAACTCTTGTGTTGCCGTCGCTTCCTGGGAACAGGTCCACGATTTTTCCCATAGCCCATTTTCCAGGAGGCAGGTTCGCTTCCTTTAGAAGTACAAGATCTCCTTCTTTAAGGTTTTCTTTCTTCAGTTGCCATTTTGTTCTGACTTGTAGTTGGTGAAGGTATTCGTTTGACCACCTTTTCCAAAAATGTTGATGCATCATTTCTGTTAATCTCCATCTGTTTCTAATGTCTAATTTGTTAATGTCGTTGTGGTCGTCTTGATACAGGGACATAATAGGGCTTCCTGTTAGGAAGTGTCCAGGTGTTAGATATTCCATGTCGTCCGGATCTTCTGTTATAGCGCAGAGTGGTCGGCTGTTTAAACAGGCTTCGATTTGCTGTAGTAGTGTCGAAAGCTGCTCATAAGTTAATTTCTGTTCTCCAAGTACTCTCTTAAGATGATGTTTAGCTGATCTCACTGCAGCTTCCCATAAACCACCTGCTTCTGGGGCCAGGGGCGGATTGAAGTGCCACTGGATCTCCAGGGCGTTGACTGCGCTGAAGAATTCTGGTGACATGAGTGTCTCGAAAGACTTGAAGTCCTGTCGTAAGGCTCTTGCCGCACCAATAAAGTTGGTTCCGTTATCCGAGTACATGTGCTTCGGAGTGCCTCTTCTGGCGCACAATCTCTTCATCGCCGCGATAAAGGTTGATGTAGTCATATCTGAGACCAGCTCGATGTGTACGGCTTTGGTGACCATACATATAAAAATGGCGATATAGCCTTTACTCGTTTTCACACCTCTGCCTTTATTGATGTTTATTTCAATGTAGCCGGTGAAGTCCACCCCTGTGCAAGAAAAGGGTCTTGAGGGTGTTATTCTTACATTTGGCAAATTGCCCATGATCTGTTCGTTCTTTGTTGTTTTGTATCTATGACAAGTAATGCATTGTCGTAGCTGTTTTTTCACTGCTCGGTTCCCGCCGACGATCCAATATCTTTGTCTAATTTTGGCAAGCGTCAGTCGGGGCCCTCCGCGTATGTCCGTGAGTTTGCTTGTGGCTTTGCTCGATGATTAGTTCCGTGAGACGACCGTAGTGAGGTAGTATGATAGGGTGCTTCGTGTCGTAGTGTAACGCCGAAGATTGTAGACGTCCTCCAACTCGCAGTATGCCGTTGTTATCTATAAAAGGAGACAGTGGTAATAACTGACTTCTTTTCGTTACCGATTTAGTTTTTTGTAAACTTTCTAAATCCTCCGCAAAATCTTTAATTTGTACTGATTTTACGACGATATTTCTTGCTCGCTCTAGTTCATAAAGTTGTAGATATTTGTTATTCGTTCGCTTTCCGGTTGTAGTTTCCTTGAAGCGTAGTAGCCAGCCGACGATTCTTGTAACACGATCTATCGAGCTGTGCGACTGGAGCAGTGTGTCGATGACCGACGTAGAATTTGTTGCCTCGACACTTCTTGTAGGTATCGTTGATACACATATTATGTTATATTGTTCGTTATTAGTAGAAATTATTTCTGGTTTTTCTGTTATATTTTGGTTTGGTAACCATTCTGGCCCCATCCACCATAAGTTAAAGTTATGTAGTTGCGTAGGAAGGAGACCCCTTGTTGCACAGTCTGCCGGGTTTTCTCCAGATTTGACGTACCGCCAGTTTGTTGCGGGCGTGATTTTTTTGATTTGTGTAGTTCTGTTGGCGACGAACCGCTCCCATCTAGAGTTATCTCCTTGTAGCCATGCCAGCACAACTTGGGAGTCCGTCCAGCAATAAGTTTTTAGTTGTTTTTCAGTTAAAGAGCTCTTTACTTTTTCCATAAGTTTTGATAGTAAGACTGCGCCCTCCAGTTCAAGTCTTGGTAGTGAAACTTTCTTCCTGAGTGGCGCCACTTTTGTTTTTGCAGTTAGTAGAGTTATTATGTATTCGCCCGTCTCGGCCTTAGTTTTGCTGTATATTACACTTGCTACGGCTTTTTCGCTTGCGTCGCAAAAGCACTGTAACTCGACAACATCCGTTGGGTTTGCGCCGTTTATCCATCGTTGTATTTTTATGTTTTTAATATTTGGCAAATCGGAGCGAAATATTTCCCATTCGTTTGTTATTTCGATAGGTAGAGTTTCGTCCCAGTTAAGTTTCCAGTCCATAGTTTTTGGAACAATATTTTTGCTTTAATCACCATTGGAGAGAGCCATCCTAGTGGATCGTATAGTTTGCTTATTTCTGATAGCAAAATACGTTTTGTTAGTTGTTGTTTTCTCTTTGGTAACTCCCAGTTGAAAAAGAATACGTCTTCGTGCGTCATCTAACTGAGGCCCAAGGTTTTTGTTGATTCGTCTTGTTTAAAGTTAAAAGTGTAGTTGTCGTATTTATCTTGTTGATGTAAATGTTGTAAAATCGAAGGCTCGTTGCTGGCCCATTTTCGTAGACTAAATCCTCCTTTTTGTAAAAGTTGATCTAGCTGTAGTTGAAGCGTCCTTGCGTCTTCAATCGTGTTTCGTCCCGAAATCAGGTCATCCATGTAGAATTCATGACGTAATGCTTTCTCTGCTTCGGGATAGGCCTTCCCTTCATCGTCAGCCAGTTGTTGTAAAGTGCGTAGGGCGAGGAATGGAGCCGCCTTAGTTCCATATGTCACTGTGCATAGTGCCATCTCCTGGAGTGGCTGTTTAGGTGATGAACGCCAGATGATCTTCTGTAAAGATTGCTGATCTTCGTGCACGAATATTTGTCTATACATTTTCTCTGCGTCTGCAGTTATTGCGTATTTATATTTTCTCCAGTTGATGATAAGGGCTAAGATATCCTTTTGTAGGTTAGGACCTTTTTCCATGCAGTCGTTGAGGCTGTATTTAGTGTCAGTTTTCATGGACGCGTTAAATACAACTCTTAGTTTAGTTGTGCTTGATTCTTCTCGGATAACTCCGTGATGTGGTAGGAATGATTGAAGTTCCGAGTTTGTAGGCTTTTGTGCCGGTTTCATGTGACCCAATTCTTGGTATTCGTTCATGAATTCTTTGTAGCGTAGCGCAAGTTTTTGTTGTTTAGCCATTCTTCTTTCTAATTGTAAAAATTGTGAGACGGCTTGAGGCCTTGATTGACCTAGTTTAGTTGAGATGTCATCTTGTAATGGCATTTTGACAACGTATCTCCCGTCGCTTCTCCGCTCGGTTGTTTGAACATAGTACTTTTCGCAAAAGTCTTCTTTTGTCTCGTTGTCATTTGCGATATCTTCGGTTTCCCAGAAGCGTGAGATGTTGTCTAACTCGTTGAGGGTAACGAAGCAATTGAGTGTCTTCATTTTCATGTTTCCACACAGAATCCATCCCAGTTTAGTTTGTTGTGCCACCGGTCCATTGTTGTCGGTGTGTTTTAAGAGCCCTTCCATGATTATTTCAGAGTAATAATCGGCCCCTAATAGTATATCGATCGGACCCGATCTGTAGTACGATGGGTCAGCCAATTTAATGTTTTCTAGATGACCAAAGTTTTCTGGCTTCAAGTTCGAGTTGGGTAAGTTGTTGATGAGTTTTCTCATTATTAGTGCTTTAGCTTCAAATGAGAATTCGGAGTGGATAGACTTGCATTCCAGCCTTACAACCCCTTTGCTGTTTCCCAAGGATGCTCCGACTCCCGACACCACTGCGCTTAGTTTTTTCCTTGTAAGTCTTAACAGTTGAGTTGCGTCTTCGGTAATCAAAGTAACTTGAGAGCCTTGATCTATGAGTGCTCTCAGTTTCACGTAGTCGCCGTCCGTGTTTTTTACGAGCAGCTGAGCCGTTGCTAGGAGAACTTCCTTGTCATCTCCACTCACGTGGTGGGAATTGCGTTGTGTTGATGGTCCTGCGACTCCTGAGTTCGGTGACCTTTGCGCTCGATAGTTCGGATCATGTAACATCGTATGATGGTATTTGTTACATATTTTGCAAGTATTTTTCGACTCGCATTTTTTCGCGCCGTGGCTAAACAGGCAGTTTTTGCAGACTTGCAGTTTCACAACATTCGCAATTCTGTTTTCGGTCGTCATGTCGATAAATGTTGGGCAATTCATCAACACGTGATCTTTGTTGCAGAGTGGGCAAGTTCGAATCGAAGTGTGGTATGATTTTGTCCACTTTTGTGGCTTATTTTCGTACGTTGACCTCTGGTTGTTAAAATTATTTCCAGCTTTGTTCGCTGCGCTTCCTTGTTTTTGAATGCTTTTGTCGTTTGACATAGTTTCCAAAGCCATAAATTTAGCTTCCAAAAAACTGATAAATTCTTCCAAGTCTGGCAATTCTCTTGGATTTTTTAAGTCGTGGATGTAGTCGCTGTATGTTGCGGGATCAAGTTTTTTCAAAAGTAGTTGTACGATAAGTGGGTCCCATGTTACAGTGTTGAGCCCAATATTATTCAGTGCGTTGAGACATTCTAGTGAGACGTCATGAAGTTTTTTAATGTTGTGCGCATTTGCATGCTGCATTTCTGGCTGGTTTAGCAGAGTGTTGATATATGAAGAAAAGAGAAGCCTCTTGTTATCGTAGCGGTGACAGATTATGTCCCAGGCGGAGTCGTAGTTTTCTGCACTCACACTGAGATGTTGAATTAGTTTTTCCGCATCGCTCTTAAGTTTTGTTTTTAAATGTTGCATCTTTTGCGCTTTAGATAGCATAGGATTTGAGTGGATGGTATCCGTGAATAGATCCTTGAAAGATACCCATTTTGTGTAATCTCCATAAAATTCTAGTAGATCTACTTTTGGAGTAGTTTTTTGAAAATGTTGAGTTGACCACATTTTTCGGTTAAGTTCCGTCTTGAGGTCGTCGTAGGTATCTTCCCACTTAGTAAATTCTTGTACGTAGGCTGTATTTGAACCTTGTAGTAAGTATTCAAGTTCCCAGTGGATTTTGTCGATAGCATCCCACTTAGCTTTCAGTGTGGATAGCTTATCTTCTAAGTCCCACTTTTCTGTTATGGCGAACAAGTTGATTTTTGACACCACTCGTTCAAATGAGTTGAAGTTGTAACGTTGCTGTTTTAGTAGCAGCTCGATTTTGTTGTTATCGGCGTTAGTTCCCGGATTCGGTGTAGATTCCCCTCCCGGAAGCTGGAATGGTTGAACTTGCAGTTTTCCTGGCATTTGTATACCAGATCCGCTTGCTTTTGGTTGCAGTAAAGGATCACGTAGTATTCCTCCCTGCGGTGTTAATGTTTGTGTTTTTTGCATTTCTAGCATGTCCTGGATAAGTTTGGTAGTTTCTTCGTACATAGATTTCGTCCTGTTGTAAACGTCCTGCACGAAGTATTCGCCGCTTTTGTCTTCAGCTTGCAAAAGCGTTTTGTGGATGATTTGGAACTCCAGCCAGTGGGAGTCCAGAGCATTGGAACGTCTTTCCAAGTACTCTTTAGTTTTTCGGGACGCGGGATCCTTCTTGTAGTTTTGACAGATTGTCTTGATACTTTCGAAGGTCTCGCTTTGTTTGTTGATAAGTTCTTCTATCTCGGCGTTAACCATATTGCTAGTTGATGGTTGTTTTCGTTGGTTTGTCTTGATAGACAAGAGTTGTAGTTAAGATGTACTGTTGTTCCCGTAGGCGTTAGTTCGTTTGAGACCCCGACGTTGTCGATGTCTCCAGATACCACTATGGTGGCGTTCCTCGTTGAATTGAGGTCAGTTGAGTGACTGCTTGCGTGCAAACACACGATGCTTTTTGCGCTGTAGAGTTGCACAACACGAAGTCTGTTTTTCCAATCCCTCTTGGGTTCACGGGCGTGGGTCTCAATGCCCTTCCATCCCAACAACGATATTTGCGCCTTCTCAATTCAATTCGGTGAGACCGCTTGTGGAGGCCGATTGAACCGATTCGCTATCGTTGTGGAACAAAAGGAACAAAGAGTCACTTTCTTGTAAACCGCAGGTCTTGAAGGTTCGAAGGACCAAATTTATGTTTGGGCTATCTGGTCAGTGGCAGCAGCCCTTAGTTTAGTTAGTTAGGATGGGTGTTGGTTGCAGATAAATCCACCGAGATAAGTAGATAACGTATATTGTTGCACAGTAGTACAATAATTAGAACGCTGATGTGGTTCGGTTCTGTTCCCTGGTTGATAGTGTAGGTAAGTGACATGTGGGTTAACGCGATTACTTAATTTATACAATATTAAATGCTAAGTAAGCTATGATGTGTACAGTGCATTGGCCTGTACATTCGGTGATGTAACATTCAAATTTCTTGCTTCAGACGAGCATACGTTCGTCTAACAAGATTAGGTGGCATCGTACGTTCCTGCTGTTGACGCTTCGAATTTGTCGGAAAGACCGCAAAACCTCATATTATGTTGGGAAAATGTCACGACGCGCGCTGTTTTGCATTTAACCTTATTGATTTAGGTTTCAAAGTTCCTAATGTAATGTGGTAGTAAACAAGTAGTGATTTTTTTTAAAACAAAATATTGTATACCAATTTTCTTAAGAATTTAGATTCTTTCGTACGAAGCTAATAATTTTGGCGTGCAGTATCGCCTATTGTTCAAAGATTGTTTCTTTACGTATTCACGTAAAGGTTTATACCTACATAGTATTTTTTGTGGAATATTAATACATATTAAAAAAACAAATTCCCTTGCGCTGTCCGTCTTTCGATATATAAATTCATTTATTAACCGACGAAAAAACAAAAAGGAGGAGGTTCTCAATTCGTCGCGTATATTTTTTTTTTTTTTTTTTTTATGTATGATCACGCATAACTTTTTACTGTGTGGACCGATTTTGATAATTCTTTTTTTAATCGACAGGGTATACCTTGAAGTTGGTTGGAAATAAAATTCCCACCCTAAGACTTAAAATTTCTTGGTAATCCAAAATTACTTTAAGAAGTGAGTAAATTAAGGCCTAATAGAAAATGTTTCCCTATTATTTAATGCTTTTCAGTTTTTTCGGCGGTTTAATTTTTTTATAAAAAGTTTTTATTATCTTTAAAACTATGCAACGGAATCTGATGCGGTTTTCTTTAAAACAGATAGAGTGATTTAAGAGAAAGGTTTAATTATAATACATATACAAAATATAAAATGGGATAGGTGGAACGAAGTTTGCCGGGTCGACTAGTTATGTATATTGAACATTGAAATGTGATTCAGTTTTTCCGACTAAATTAACCAGTAAGCGAATAATAGTAAAAGTTGTTAATATAAGCAATTAGAAACTTATTTCATGCTACCGGTCCGCCTGTCGCGCCTCGGGCACACCAATCCTGAGCGGGATGAGCCATTACGTGCTTCAGCCTAACTTTTCCTTTTAAAAGTCGTTTCTTACTCTTTTAAAGTTATTATATTGGATAATTCGGCTAAAAATATGACTACGATGGCCGTAACTTTTGTAATTTTACCCGCGCCAGGAAAAAACTGTGTCGATTATGCCGTGATAAATGATCTTCGGCAAGGTTGAGCCCGGATTAAGGTTTTATGGAAACCAGCTTTATTATGCGCTGGTGCCGGTGTATCCTGACATCCCCGCTCGCAGCGTTGGCATCATGTTTATATTTCCCAAGGCTCGCAAACGCATTATTGCTATTAATTGTTTGATATTTTATAACCTGACAGTATATCTATGTTTTTTTTTTAGTATTTGCAATAATAAATCGATAATTCGACTGAATGTCGTTGCTTACAAGCAACAAATATTTATTTGACACTTAATCTAAATATCACCAAATAAAACTTGAACCACAAAATTTTAAATGGTTGTTTGATAAAAAATAATAATCATCATGATCTCAACCGAAAATGGTCCACTTCTGGACATAGGCTATAAATCGCCACAACAATCGGTCTTGAGCGACCCTCATCCAGTGTACTCCAGCAGCCTTTACCAGGTCGTCTGTACACCTTGTTGGGGGATTGCGTACTCTGGAAAATGCCTGCAATTAAAACGTAAACACTTCATATTTTATTGAACTTTACCACGTTATGATAGAGTTCAATGTGAAAATTATTTGTAGGCGACTCGTCCTGACTGTACTTGTCGGCAGGCATACTAATAATCTATTTGCACAATATAGCAATAGTAAAAAATTAGATGAACGTTAAATAATAGTGCATAGCAGCACGGTGCGCTCAGAGAGAGAGAGTAGACTCTTCCTTGTTCTGTGGTGCGCTCGGTCACTTCGGTTGGTGAGAGATCTGCCATCCATTCGACTGTAATAGCAATTATGCAAAGCGTCTTCCGCAGCAGGCAGCGGGGCCCTAACCGCGCCTAGCAGGCCTTGTCGGGCACTGTCGCGCTCTCTTTCCACAGTCATCGCGAAATAACGACCTCAATTTACATAACAATGCTCGTCACCCCTTATTCCCTGCCGTGACTTTCGCAGGCAAACCCACCTCCCACCGGACCTGATACCTCTTTACAAAACTCAGCCGATATATTTAAATTGGCTTTTATTTGCTGTTTTGCGTTTGAACCTCTCGTTTGATATTAAATTCATATATTACGCAATTTTTGCTAATAATTATGTTTTATTTATTAAGCTACGCTTACCGCATCTTCGGTGTGCAAAACAACAAGGCTCGGAACCCCGAACGGTCTTAACTTTTTGATTTAGTGTCGGGCGTGCGTCACCGCAGCGACTGCGGCGCCGCACTACGTCGTCGTCCCAGCGAAGACTTTCGGCCAGCACCTAACTTCTTCGTCCAACTTTCCGTTTTAATTGAATCAAAGTTTTCGGCTTTTTGTGGCGAGCGCACGCTTCTACAGCTCCAATAAACTTTCTTTATTAAATTATTGAAAGTTCAGAAATTTTCGCCTTTGAACGCAAATTCTCGAAATGAATTGCAAGTTACAGAAGAATTGTACTTATTGCATCAACGTAGTTTAGTTTTTATCTAACAAAATAATTAAATTAAATTAATATGGAGGAATTGTTAATTTTGTTAAAAAAAATTATATGAATACAGGAATAGGTAAGTAGGTATATGGTAATCTGAGTGTGTGATTTTCTATTACGGCTTATAGCCTTCTAGTAAGCTTCTTTTTCTCGGAAATAAAATATTTTGATAGCTCAGATTAGACTGAATTCGTCGATGTTGCCCTTAGATGTCGACTTGTGCCAATAAAAATATCTTCCCCGAAACGCAGTGTATACGTCAGTCGTAAATCGACGCCGCCGTTCGAAACATGCGTATACATCCTAATTTTACAAATCGCAGTACCTCTAAACTATTTGTGCTTTCATCATTTATCATAATTTCAGCCGAAAGACGTCCACTGCTGGACAGTGGCCTCCCCCACAGAACGCCACAACGACCGGTCTCGAGCGACTCTCATAGCATCCCCGCAGCCTTCAGCAGGTCGTCTGGCCATCTTAAGTGGGGCGGCCTTTTTTTTGTAACGAGGGGAAATGCCTATCGCATTTCCCGACGCTCGGAGGAGCGTCGGGGATATGTGGGGCTCGCACCCACTAAAACCTCCCGGCGGCCGTCTTGGCGCTTTTGGGAAGAACCACGCATTATAGCGTCCGAAGTCTTCCCACGCTCAGCTACTATCAGCTTCGTGCTCGGGGAGGGCATATTGTTCCCCCTCCCGGCTCGCCTTTGGAGCTGCGGCGGCACAGTGCCACAAGCTGTGCCGCCGCCCATCTCGGGTCCGTTTGATGAGTGTGTCGGGCCCCCGCCCTTCACATCCACGACCCCAAAGACCCCTTTTAGTCGCCTCTTACGACAGGCAGGGCATACCGTAGACCTATTCTTACGCCCGGACCTACAGGGTTTAAGTGGGGCGGCCTGCTCTGCGTCTTCCGGTTCGTGGTCGCCGCTCGAGAACTTTTCGGCCCCAGCGACCATCTGTTTTTCGCTTGTACTTTAATTCATATCAAATCAACAAACGTCAGGCCAAAATTTTGCGATCTCTAAAACTCTTAAAAATAAACATCGAAATTTTTATTTAAAAAAAAGCGTACCGCACTTAAAGTTGGCGCAAACTTGCCGCTGAGCGAAACTATAAATCTCAACTTAACAAAGAAAAGTGGCCGACAGAAAATGGGATTGTAATGACTGTCCTGGGAGATCTTTTTAATTTTGTATATACTTACAGTAGTTTATATGTAAACATTAGTAGAGGATGAATTCTGATTAATCCGACACCATGATTATATATAAAATGCTATTGGGTTAAAATGACCTAATTTTGGTTTTGAAATCATTTAATCATCTAACTAATACGATCTTCATGGAACACGGCACAGGAATGAGCGAGGTACATCATTTGTAATCTAAATATAACATACCTAAGTAGGTAATATTCGTTCGGAGCATTGTTTTGCGGCGTAGCTTTATCTGGTGAGAGCGAGTTATCGTTCCAGTAATTTATAGATCACCCCGCTTGGGGCCCCGCAGTAACGACGCAGCCCGTTTCTAAGAGCTGCCTTGCAAGCGGGTTTTTTGACATAGAATTGTCCTAAATTGAGTACACTGCTGACGACAAAATGCGCGTACCTAGTTGTAAAATGAAACATTTAAACTCAAAAATTTTGTTACTACTTATTTACTAAAGCTTAAACTAGTGTAATGTATTTGCAGGTTGTGTTACATGTGTTGTAACTTTTAATGTGTTTATAAAATTTTAGAACTATACAATAAATGTAACCAATTGAAATTAGGCAAATTTTTCCAAATTTTAAAATCGGAACAAGTACGCAGCATGGTCGTGTGTCGCAACTTACCAGAAAATATGTGTTTAGTATTGTGCAAAGTTCGACGCGAGTATTTCTATTCGGTATTCTGAGGTCGCCTTGTTATCTCTTATTGTTTGTTTGTGTTGTAGGGGTCAATTTAGATTCAAGATTTGCTCGTAAAAAATATTCTGGTTTCATAAGAATGTTTGAATTCATAAGAAAAAAAATACGGTTGTAACTTTTCAGTTCAAGTTACAAACTATAATCTATCTATACCAATATTATAAAGAGGAAAGATTTGTTTGTTTGTTTGTTTGTAACGAATAGGCTCCGGAAATACTGAACCCATTTGAAAAATTCTTTCAGTGGTAGGAAGCTGCACTATCCCCGAGTGACATAGGCTATATCAATGTCAATATATATACATAGTATAAAACAAAGTTGCTTCCCGCGTCTGTCCCTATGTATGCTTATATATTTAAAACTATACAACGGATTTTGATGCGGGTTTTTTTTAATGCATAGAGTGATTCAAGAGGAAGGTTTATAAAACATGCACAAAATACTAATAGGTTAGGCGGTACGAAGTTCGCCGGGTCGACTAGTTAGATTTAAAAAAAAATAGGGATCCTTACTTAAAGTAAAAAAATTGTTGTTGTTTGTTTTTTTATTCGCCCATTCTGGGAAGTCAAAAGAACAAAGTCTATAGAACCAAGTCTTTAGTAGTATCTTATATTTTATGGCGTAACGAAGTAAGCCGGGACAGTTCGTTATTTATAACTATGCAAATATGTGTTGATAGATTGGATTTATTTATGAAAAACTATGGCAATATTGATATTACTATGATATTAACCAATCAAACTATGACGCTTTCAAAACAGATCATAAAATGTTTGAATCACCAAATTATTTGCAAAAATTTGATTGACATGTTTAAGTAAATACATATTTTTTGCTACATTAAATCAAAAATGGACATGGCTTGTATGAGATCGTGTCATGTAACCGGGCGGGGTAAGTGCCAGGCGGGGCAGGTACAGCGTGATGACAGCGCGATGGCTCCCGGGGGCCAGGCGCCGCGATCCTCGTAAATTGCGAATATTAGATTATAAGTGCAGACTGCGGCCGGCAGCTCGGGGGCCATCAAACGAATATCGGAACTCATTGTTCCGCTTGCCGCTGCGGCATGATTTGAATTTAATGAACAACAAACTTTTTCCATAGAGGATTTTTTTCAATTATCATGAATGAATTTAATTCTTAATATATCTATCCTATGTAATGGTGGAATGTGGAATATGTTTCATTGTTTGCATTATATAATATTATAAAATTGCTAAACCCATATATTCTGAAGGAAATAAGTGGATGTAAATTATATTTGGAGTTATCAGTTTGACTAATCTAAAAGGTCGTGTATATCGGAACTAGAATAACTACAAGTCTGTAAAAGTATGTACTTATATGTTCATAGCGAGTTCGTTACGGCAGCTGTGCGGCCGTCGCCGGTGCCAGCCGACCATTGCCTCGCTACGTAACGGCTCCATTAGGGCCGTCACTAGAAGATAGTAGATGTGACTATGATATAATTAAATATTTGATTTTTATAGTATGATAATGAAGATAAGAGAACCATTTGTTTTTTTACTAATTGGAGAGGGGGTGTGTTTAATAATATAAAAAATATTTCCAAAAAACATATTATGCTCCCGCTGGATATAGACACACGCAGAGGGGTACTGATAGTTACTACTTTGTAATTAAAGATTTCAATGTGGTTATGTCTAATATGCCTACGTTAAAGAGAGCCTGGGCTTAGGCCTAGCTTTTAAAGTCGTAGAACATAGGACGAACGTAGAGGCGTAGAACATCGGCAACACATTACGAACTTACCTCCGAGTTCCAAGAGTGCGATGCGATCTACTTCCCGCCCCGCCGCTGCCGCCGCCGCCGCCGCCGCCCCCGCCCCCGCCTCCGCCGCGGGTCGCCGCGTCTCCCCGCGCCTCCCCGCGTCTCCCCGCGCCTCCCCGCGTCCCACGACCCTGCACAGCCTTGTGCCCTTTGTGAACAGAGCGTCGTGTTGTAATTACTCTGGGACTATGGGAAATAGCTTACTCGACTTCAAATTATTTTAATATTATTACAAAACTGTTGATTAAAAAAATTGCGAACAGAGCGAGAGTTATGCTAGTGCTGCGCAATCTCAGAAAACTAAGTTTTATCTGGAGCCCCTGAAAATGACAGATTAATGGGGTTGGATAACAGAACTCATCTAGAGCTGTTGGAGAGCGCAGAGCGTATACCGTAGTGCTTATATTGAAGTTGAAAACCTAGTCGAAGACAAATTTAAGGTAGTTAATAAAGATTTACAATATGCAACCCGGTTTTAGAGCTATGGAGGCGCGCGGTGCTGTGAACTTGTTTCTGAACGCCTATTATGTTAAGGGTTACTTCCCCACACACCTGTATTAAGAGCCGCACGTCTCTACTCGTTACCTTGCCTCCCCTGTGTAAAATTAAAAGCTTTGCATGAAATACTCATGCGAAAAGTGAGTCGCAAACAAAGCAAACTTGTGGCGTACGCAAGTTGACTGTTCTCTTTTCGCATAGCAAGAAAGTAACAGAAGTTCTTCTCCCTGGATAAACTATCTAGCAAATATCTATAACATAGCCTGCTGGCTCTAACTTGAAAACGTTGTTTGTAAAGTTTCTTTTTGAAGGATCTTTTAAAATTCCTTTTAAGGAGACTACCTGCGGAAAGTTCTTTTTAGTTTTGTAGCGATATACGAATAAAACCTAGCTGCAGTATCGGTGACTTGAGGCTTTTAAAATTATTTCAGAATAACATTACACTTTTAAGGTTATAAGGCTGCCCATTGCCTTTTTCTTATTTGAATTTTTACTCTAAAGTATTTGTATCATTTTGTACTAGCGCTTTGCCAGCGGCTCCGCCCGCGATGGATTTCGTAACCATCCCGCTTTTCACGTACTTGACCAATACATATAAACCTTCCTCTTGAATAAGTCTATCTATTAAAAGAAACGGCATTAAATTTCTGTTTCATAGTTTAAGATCTGATCATAGATAGGGACAAACAGCGGGAGTGACTTTGTTATATAATATGTAGTATTTATTTCTTGTTTTATTTTTGGCAATAAAGCGTATCTTACTTATCCTATCTTTTGGCTGTATTGCTTCAGATGGAGGATTGTTGCATTGTCTTTCCAAAATAATATGTAGATGTCACCGTAAAATAACACATCCGTTAGGTTATAAATTTACGTACGTCAGTTTATAAACCAACGTAGGTGAGGTCAGGTTGTTTACGAAAAGTATTATTTTCCGGTAACATATACCTACATGCCTGATTAATTTAATGTGACAGAAAACCTTGGTGGATTAGTGGAGAACCATGACTCTTTAAATAGTTTCAATAACTTCAATCTCTAAAAACAGGTACAAATAAAATAGAAACCGCTTTAGTATCAATTATTTTTGGTTGTTTTTTATTATTCTAATTTCTTTTAGCCGGTAAATATTTTGTATGCATTACAGTAAATGTTCGCACTTTGGGCAGCTATAAAAACCTACATTGCGCATTGTCTGTTACATACCTGACAGACTTAGGCCCTTCTTTCATTACGAGACGCACATGAGATTTGAGTCTCGGAGACTAGATGATAGGTGATGCTGTGGAGTATTTCACATACATTTCTATGGGGACTCACGCACTTACCGGTATCAGAGGTCGGCATCGTGTCGTCCTATGAGCATGACGTATGTACATTTTGGCTGTATATCTCGTATTACCACACAAGTAACCAGAGAAGTAGACCTTACAAGTCAGTTCATTTTCAGTAGCGTAGCGTAGCCAACTAGTTTTCGACTCGATTTGGATCCTGAATTGATGAAAGGATTATTTTATTATTTTAAGTAGTTTTTTTTCTAATCATGGATATATAAAAAAAATATGGATAAGTTTGGTTTGCATTTTCAAATTTTCAAAGGATTTGCTCAGCTTTAAATATGTATTTCTAAAATTTCTTGGTTTACACTTTTACTCTCACGTCTAATCTGTGCCAATGCATTATCTTTTATTTAGTGTATATTTTTGTTTAAAAATATAATGGATAACTTCAATATGAAAAACTTAGGTATCAAGAATCTAGTCAAGATAAGTAAGTGTCGCCTGGCAGACAGAGGAGCCCTATACTGTTTTAACTGTAAAATCCTTTGTATATTTAGTGTCATAGAGGGTTCGGACATAAAAGAAGTCGAGTGAAGTAGGTATGTGGGCGTACGTGTCTAAGTAATGACCGCGCCGACGCCCGTCATCACTTTTCATTGCGACTTAACGATCCTCTCGTCTGCTTGAGTTTCACACTTTAGCATGGCGCTAACCTTCATATTAGTTCTTAATTGTTCGCTCCCTCTTTTATGAAGTAAAATGAGGTTTTTCATTGCACACCCGAGTTTAAAGCTAAAATTAAACCGCTCTATAGTCTCGAAAATACATAGAGACACGTACTTATGAACTTTTATACTGTGGTCCCTCGCGAAAAATTTAAATAGCTTTAAACTGAATTATACATAGATTATTTGATACCAGTATCATTTCTAAATACTTACACAGTTCATACCAAATATTCACGCCGATCGTGTAAGCAATCATCAAAATCCACGTAGCTTACGAACCTTTTTAACAGGTAAACGCTAACTGTAAAACACGAAGACTGACATAAAATTGTATAATATTTGCCCTAGTTTAAACAGAATGTTCTTAAGATAATTTTCAAATAAGAAATTTCTGTTTTATAATTCTTAATAAATAAAGTGAAGTTGTTAATTGATTGGTAAAAATTTAAAATTATTTAAACTGTTATTATACATTGTATGTGATTAATCAAAGTTTTTTTTTTGGAGAAAAAAAAAACTTTGATTAATCAAACCCGCGGGCGTCCGCGAGGATTCCCGCCGGGCCTCGCGAGCCTGGTGCCCGGACGTCACCGACACCCGCCTTCGAGCGTCGAGATAAAACATACGTTCGCTTCTTTTATTTTCACATTTGTCAGCATTCGTTTTGTGCCCACAACATAAATTGGAATTGGAGGGTAACTCGTAGGTGAATGTAAAATAGCCGGAGTTTTCCCAAGATAATACCGCCGAAATTTTACGACACCATTAAGGGATTTATTGGTCGTGTCACATTCCGGAAAAATATGTCGGAAAAAAACATTTTTCTAAATTGTGTATTTTGTATGAATTTCCCGACTGCCGAAAAACGTGCAAATAGCCATTAGCTTCTTTTCAATCGGGTGCAATTTGCTACGTCTGCTACGGCGTAGTTGGCGCTACGTGAATCATATGTTCATTTGTAGTCGTTCTACATTTGGCTCCATTCGCGCCCCCTGAGCTTCCGAAATGTCCGCCTGCTGCCAATAACTGTAGTCCCGTTCAGTAATGGCTGAAACAGGCGTTCAATTAAACGTGCCAATTCGGTTAGGGATGACTCTGTTAAACGCTACTCCTGTGCTAGTCTGATGTCGAGCCGCCTTGTTCATTGCATCAGTTAAATGGAATCAATCGGGCACGTAATAATTATTCAGTTATTTTTATTTTTTGTATTACACGTTATTTTAATGAAAATACCTATATAAAAAGCAGCAACGATTGATTAGAAAAAAAAAAACGTAACCGAGATTTATATTTTTATTTAAAAATAATAATCTCTGAAAGATATAAAGAGGCTCGGCAAAGGAAGCGGGTGCTCGCGGTCGCAGCGTCCCCGCTCCAGGCGCTCGCTCGACCAATAATTAGCTAATGGAAATCGCGGGGCTGCCGGGTGCCTCTCTACTTCATAAATATTTTCCTTATTGCCTGCTACCACGACCTGTCGATAAATTTATGGAAGGCCCTGCGTCACCTGCAATTTCAACGTCGGATTTTCACTAAATTCTTATTTATGATAGACTAGAGTGTGCTCCGCGGCTTCGCCAGCACAATTTCTAATCCGAAATCCCTATTTTCCGTTACCATTGATTTTCGGTATGAAAAATTTCCTTTATCCGTCTCGTGTTTCTAAGCTACCTTCAACCAATTTCCAGCCATATCTTAAAATCTTACCGTCTTATTCATAAAAAAACCCTAAAATGGCCTTAACGTTCAATTTAGTTAAATCGTTTGCTAACGCTAAAATACTGATTTCAAAATATATTATTCATAAACGCAATTTAGGCCTGCTATAACTACATGAGGCCAATAGTAGTTTTTTGCATTTTCAGGTTGTCGCATCAAAATTCACCAGGTCAATCCACGATCAATCATCCAACAATAAAAACAAATGTCAATTTTCGGGGCCTTTGCCCAAGCAGTAGCACACCAAATTCTAGAGAAAAAAAAAACTTGTTATGATTGATTGACTCAATTGAGGTGACTGATGATTTTTTGTTTTGTTCAGGCATTACCTACCTACATACCGAGGTATTGTTTATAAAATTATTTAACTTTATTTACATAAGTAGCTAAGCTTCGTTTAGTATTTTGAGGGCATTGAGCTAGTTTGCAAAATGGAAAAGCAAAAGATATTACGCGCTGCGCTGGCCTGGCACAGGACACGGCCCGCTCTAATGAGAATCATCCCTGAGAGGTAAGTAACAACAAAATATATTTTTCGTGCGAACAAAACTTTATTTTACAATACGATTTATATAACTGTTTCAGATCACATCCAAGCCCAGAAAACTGCAAAACTTTCGTCGGAGCGACCTGAAAAAAGGAACAAAATCAATATAATAGGTATAGGTATATTAAAGTTAAGAAAATGTTTATAAATTGAAAATAAATATTTTATGATCAATTTGTTTTTCTTTCTCATCATAAATAAGTTGTGTATTCAGATTTTAGTATTCAGATGAATACAAATAATTAAATTGGGCCTTCTAACTTGAGTAAGTATCTTTATTCTGGTTATCAAAGACAAAGATCCTATAGCCATGAGCGTTGCTAAAATAGTGTTAATCAGGTATTCAAAATGTAAAAAAGTATACACAAACACAATACATACTTCACGATATCCCCAACACCTGCAATGCTGGTGATTTGTCACACACAATCCTTTATGTCCAATTGCAAGACTTCCTTTACGAAAAAAAGATGATGTCCGTTTATCGTAGAGCGTTCGAACTTTATCGCGCAAAGAAATCCAGGTCGTACAATGTACATTATATTATTTTCGAAGTCGCGGAGGAAGTACGGAGGGTTTGGTTTCAGCTTCAATCTTCTAAAGCTACCAGCGCTTGCATTTTCAAAATTCACTTCACATCATTTACGCACGAGTCACGACACATCCTCGCGACCTCGCGACAAAACAACAAAAACAGCTGATCAGCAGGCGCCATCTTGGCAAAAATCAGTGTTTTAGTGCGTTAAAGTAGGGTCGGACGTACTTTAACTTACGGAGGCACTATAACGACGTTTTAGTGCTGATGAGCGTTTATGAATCCAACTTTTTTGACAACATGCCATTTTAGGCTAAACGTGTAGTTTAAGGCCACGTTAATTTTTTATGAATAAGACGGTTAGTTTATTAGGATATCATATAATTTAGATTCTTTAATATTCATGACATGTTTTTTTAATTATTATAATACAGATCGAATATAATATCAAAACTAAAAAATATATTTTGTTCTAACGTTAAACTATGAATGTAAGTATCAGCAATACTGAGGATTGTCATAAAAATTCATGCAGTAAAAGCGCTGCCAAAGCAATGTTAAAGTTGTAAAAAATTGCGACTAGAGAGTAGAGGCTATTTGACCCAAAGTTGGGTAGAGGGACGTTACCGGCACCTGTGCGGGCCGAGCGACTAGCACAGAGTACTTCGCTATGTAACAGAATTATCAGTAACATAAAATTAATTTATTTTTACTTCTATTGCCAAGTGCCACCAAGGTGCCTTATGACATTTTTAAATTTGTAGGTTCAAAATAAAATTTAACATTTTCTGTAAATTTGAAACGATTTTGTAATAAAGTTTGTTGTTGCCAAGGTGCTCAGGCTACGATCGATGTATATATTAATCTGAAGTTTATTGACTGTGTGTGATGCCGAGTTTTTAAAAATAATTTAATCACTTGTTTTTTTTTTCGATGACATAATCCATAGGTGTTTAATACACGTTTCTATAATAGTTAAGCGAAGTTGGATGCCGGCCTCGCAATCTCAACGGAACACTCACATCGCATCTACCAATATTCACCCAATAAATACTTTCAATACTTTCACGTTCTTACCTTCGGGATTTGCTACACAGAATTTATGAGTTATAATTAGAAAAAACGTACTAATTCTAAATGCAATATTTGTGTTGTAGAAATTTGGTAAGTATATTTTAACAAAATGATAAGTCGGTTCAGTTATATCTTAACATGTTATTTTATTCTTAAATAAAATAGAATATATATATATTGCCTATATTTTTTGCTTATAAGCTTATAAATATTTTTTAAGTATACAAATACTATAGTATATAAAATACTTAAAAATTATTTATAAGATTATAAGCAAAATAATACAGGAAAATATATATTCTATATTATCAACGAGAAAAACAATCTATACATATGATTAGGTAGTCTCGTTTACAACTAGATACGTTTTCTCTGATCATGCTACATTTCTAGCGGTAAAGCGCTTTTAATTAGAGCAATGGTATAGAGCTCGGTTCAAGCTTAGTGTTTCCCTTCCTGGAATAGTAGCAATGTCGGGAGGGCAGGAGATGATTGCTGTAACGATATAATTTTTTATGAACAGCGTCATTAACTTATTGAAATTCATTTAAAAATAAATTAATAGTAATTTAAATATTAAAACTGAATCGAAATGTTTTTTGATTAAATCGATTAACGATATTCGATTTCGATTTATAGCGGCCAGTACTGTTTCGCGCATGCGCGCTACGTTCCCGCGACTTTTGAATAAAAACAGAAAAGAAAGAAAAAAAACAAAGGAAAGGGATTGGAATTTTATTTCTAGAGCTAATGAAAATTATTTTTCTGGATAAAAAAAGTTATAATTCCTGGCTCAGTGATTTCTACTAATTGCACAATATTAATGAGCAACTTTTCTCTTAATTTGTAAATAAACATTAATTTGAGTTGAAACCCCTACTACCAGGGTAAGTAGTAAACGATTTAGACCCTTATGATTTTTATTCCATATCTTAGCTTCTGCCATTTATTTGATTGAATTTATGGCAGAATCTAACTAATTGTACATACTTACTTATGTTTTAATTGTTATAAGATATCAATTTAGTACTTAGGTGATTGCTTTTTACTGTTCTATTTGTATAGAAAAAGAAATTTATGTTGCAGTAAAAATGAAAATGTAGACCTTTTTAAAACTGACCACATTTAATTTTATTTTGATTTATATTTTAATGTTATGCCTCGTTCTGCTTTTGCGCACTGCCACATGCATACTAACTAACACTGCCTGCTTCTACTAACTGCTTGTGGTGGCGCGCAAAACAGCTACAGGACGCATAGTATTTTGGAAATGTGGATTTCAGGGTTTCAAGATACAGTTGAGATTTACTTTACCTTCCGAAGTCGGAATTTTACCAGCTGACCTTGGCTCTACCGGTTCATCTAAAATACTGGAACTGGGACTTACCGGATTAAGCACTTCTACCCTGAAAACGTCCGCTCCTATGCCTCACCTCCTTACCGACTTGCCGCTCCTTTAATCACCACCTGTCCACTCTCCAAGCTCTTCATCGACTACCAAGCAGGGCAGTACTTAGATATATATATATTCCTCCTTACTGTACGGAACTGATCAGGCCCTTTAGAACTCATTATTCCCTTTATTAATTTTTTTCTGTAAATCTGTTTTTTTTTTAATTTGTGTACATTGTAAATAAATATTGTATATTTGTAAATAAGAATTTTAGTTTAATTTATGTTAGCGTCTTGCGGGTCCACCGGCCTACAAGCGTTACATTGGCGCCCAAAACGTGGTCGGAGATCAGTTCCTTTCAGTTGGTTATCTTATAAGTAGCATGTGTGCATGTCTAATTTTGTAAAGGTTTTGTTTTTCTTTCAGTTTTATTTTTTTTTTCCCTTAGTTCACATTAAGTAGTTGTTTTTTTTTTTCTTTTGTCTTTCTAAAATGATCTATGATATAATATTGGCAACATTGGGAAAAACATTACGTCTGTAAATACGAATTGTTACAGAACGGGGCTGTTACTGTATTTTTTTTATTCTGTCTATGTATAATATATTGTGCATGTTGTTTGCTATTTACTCGATAGTTAGTTAACCATTTTTTTTTTTTTTTTTTTTTCCAAAATGGCTGAAGACTTAAAGTTCCTTTCTCTTCAAAAATCTGAACTCGCTTACGAAGTTGCCATTCGAGGCGAGGCACCCGCAGAAACCGTTGCTGGTCTGCGCAAACAAATCGTTAAATTATCACAATTGTACCCTTCGGGCGACATTTTAGAATCAGTATTTGATGCTAAAAAGGATGTTGCAGACGTAGAAGAAACCTTAGCTAAACTTGATAATCTGTTAGCTTCATTCCTAGTTAAACGTGACGAAAAGATCAAAGCTCGCGCACAAAACCTTGTTAATCACGTTGTTCATAAATTGGTTCGTATAGACTTCAGCTCCACCCCTGAACTTTTACCAAAACTTGACGAAATAAACGAAAAAATTGATTGCGTTAATGCACAGTTTTCTGTTCTGCAAGAAGATTCAGAAGTCGAAAAAAAAAATGCAAATAGTAACAATACCATACCTGACACTATGTCTGTCACTGTTCAATGTGATAAGACATCTTTAGACTTTTCTAAGATTTCTTATGACGGCAAAACCTGCGTACGTGCTTTTATCCAACACGTGGAAGAGTTTATGAATGCTCGCAACATTTCTTCTCAAAAAATTTTATGCTTCGGTACTGAAATTTTTAAGGAAGGGGCCTTACATTGGTTTCGTAGTGTCAGAGAACAAGTTTCCTCATGGCAAGAACTTTCTTTGCGTTTAAAAGAAGATTTTAGTCTTGTAGACTACGATTACCGCTTCTTATCAGAAATCAAAGCGAGAACTCAAGGTGAGCGAGAAAATATAACCGTTTACCTTTCAATTATGAGCGGTATGTTTTCTCAGCTCAACAAACCCCTATCTGAAGCGGAAAAGATAGAAATACTTCTCCACAATATTCGTCCATACTATGCAGCTGTCTTAGCTTCTGTACCGGACATAAGTTCTATTGAGACAATACGCTCTCTTTGTAAAAACTATGAAAATATTCAGACTCGTATGTCACAATTTCAGGAACCTCCAAGAGTAAGTACAGGGACCCTTGCACCTAGTTTTGCTTATTCTCATTCCTCACGTGTTCCTGAGTCATTAAAAGAGAATTTACCGTTTTTGCAGCCTACTTCTGCGTTTTCGCAACGGAAATTCTGTCCTCGCTGTCGTGTTGATACACATAGTTTAAGAGGTTGCACGGCCGAGAGAAAAATAGTATGTTTTCGCTGTGGTAAACCCGATTTTAAGACTCCTAACTGCCCAGTTTGTCAGAAGTCATCGCGAACATTTACTAATTCAAAAAACTAAGAGCGCAGGATTGTGACCAAAAAGCTAATAAACTTGGCTATTTTGATGATGCAGATTGGAAGAATTGGCTTCATTATGTAAATATATTTTTTAACTCTTACCGAGTGTCATCAATCCTGTGTGAAAAGCCTTCTAATGACTCAAGAGCATTCGTTAATTTAAATATTAATAATATAGAGGCGTACGGTTTATTAGATTCAGGCGCAGCTGTAACTATTCTAGGTAACAATTCTCACGAAGAACTTGTGGCACATGATTTGAAAGTTTTTTATGACGATAAGTGTGAAATCGTAGTCGAAGGTGGGCAATGCTTTTCAAGCAAAGGCTATATGTTGTTGCCAATTAACTTTAACGACTATTTTCATCTTGTTAAGGCATACATAGTTCCGCAAGTTACGACACCTTTAATTTTAGGCATTGATTTCTGGAGAAAGTTTGGGTTGTGCCCCAAGTACATTGGCTCTATAAGCACAGCTCAAACACCTAACCCTCCCACTACCTTACTAAACTCTGAACATCATATCAAGTCTTACGATCAGCTCGATCATGATAGTGGGTTTGTTAACGACCAAAGGTAATATTTTCTGCATTAAAGCATGAAACTTGGCACACTTGTTGCTTAGGTGGCCCAGACTGAGAATCGCCCGGGAGGGAGCGGGATACCCCCCTCTGAGGGGCGGGGGGAGGGGGTGAAGTTTCCTTCTACCGCGCGCGCTATCGATCCCTATTGCTGCTATTTTATAGCTACTAGGGCAAGTGTGGTATCATTTTCGGATAATTTAAGGATGAGGAATCCATTTCTGGAACAATTTTTTTACATTTCCTTACAAAAATATTGGAATTTACCATAAAATAGATAATTGTCGACGCAAAAAAAAATCTTCTTAAGTCGATATTTTTTGAATGAGTATAGATATCAGCAAAATAAAAATATATTTGAAAAGCTGCATTCATGCAGTTTTCAAAAATATGGGGTTCGATATACTTTTTGTTTATATTTATGTGTTAAAAAAAATAGTAAACACTGCGCGGAAGAGGTTGTAAAAATATTTAATGCCTAATTTCGGTTCAAAAATTACTTGGTTACTTCAAATTACTACCAAATACTGAACAGGGTCATTCAGCCTGTGATAAATAACAACTTTCTGTATTCAAACATAGGTTGTATAGGTACAAAAAAAAATACATTTCTCATACATTATCTACCCAATTAGCTGACAAGTATATATGAAAGTTATGAAATTTTTGTGCTTTTGCCACTGGGAAGAGTTGTTATTTACGATATCGCAAGACAGCTTGAGGAAGCGAGAGCATCAGAAGTGGACCTGCATAAGTCCCGACGGTGCACTTAAAAACGAGATATACTTCATCCATCATGTCGACATAAAACCGTATATTGAAAGATGTCTGTGAACAACGCGGTTAAATCCGGAAGCAATCACTGTTGGTACAGGACACATTGATATCAATGTTAAGCTCGAAAGGTCGCAACTGATAAAGTACACTCAAACCGGCAAAACCGGCAGACCAAAACCCAAACTCGGAACTCTTTCAATTAGAACTCCAAAACCGTTTCGATTGCCTAGGGCGCAGCGTGGATGATGTAAATGATGGGTTCTTGAGAAGTTGTCAATGCGGTTGGAGGTAATTACTTACAACTAAGCACACTTCATCTGATCGAGAAGAGGTGTGAAACGTCTCAGCAGACAACGGCACCGTGGAGGCATGCGGTTGGAGGTAAGTAACATCAACGTAGGATCTCATCATATCTGCAGCTCTGTCCTTGTCCTTATCCTCCAGTGACCTTGTACTTTCTAATTAAGCCCGTTGTTTGCAGCCGTATCCCGGTTCCGTAAGTTACCACTGGTAACGCACATTGTTCAAAGACTTTTGTCTTGAGGCAAGAGGTGATAAAACTTGAACCTGCCACTCGGATGAGCGTCGTTCAATAAGCTTATTCAAGTTAAGCTAAGCATCCCGAACGATGCTCATCCGAGTTGAAGTCGACGGACGAACAGTTTGTCCCAGGTATGTATTCTTTAACAACTTCGAGTGTATTTAGTGTATGGTAGTCATTATCTTTGATTTGGAGTGGATTGAATTGTTTCTACATGAGCGCTGAACATTATCTTTGTTATGTCCATGTTCATTCTAATACCAACTCGATCGGAAGCCCAACTGAGGTGAGGACATCGAGCATTGTACTAGATCCTTCGCGGTCTGGGCCATAACTAGTAACTAGTGACTAATGTTGTCGCCGTTTATAATGATGCCTAGTTCCTTCCAGTCCAGAGTCTTGAAGACATCCTGGAACGCAGCGGTTAACAGTTTTCGGGAAATATGATTAGCGTATAATGAAATTGAAGAATTTCTGACGGGCCATAAACGCTCGTTTTACCACTTGCCTTCTGAAGTTCGGCTGTGATGAAAGAAAGAAATAACGAAAAAGAAGGAAATCATATATTTACAGCAGCCTTTGTCACGCAAACATAACATAACATAACAATGAGACATACATTCAAACTTATTTGATGCGACTTTACCTGCAGTATTGTTGTTTGTAAGATGTTGACGGCCGAGATGTCCTCGGTATAGTGTCGGGTCCATGTTGCTATCGGGAGCTTATCTTGACTGTCAGTGATGGGTTGTCGTGTCGACGTGTATAATAGAAGTTCTGTCCATAGAACTTCTCGAATTCCCCCACAATCTCAGGTGTGGATATAGTACTCTACCAACCATCCTCGGTCTTCAGCCATGCCTGGCTTTGCCGAAAAAATAGATCTCGAGCAAAAACTTTGGAGGCTTTGTTTCGGTCTACGGCTCTTCACCTTAATATTTTTTGTATAAAATCGCCTGATGTCTCTTGTAATTGATATAAAGATCTGTCCCTTCAGCTGCCTGCAGGCAAAGGCATCCGGTGCCGTTGTCTGCTAAGACGTATCACGCCTCTTCTCTATCAGATCAAGTGTGCTTAGTAGTAAGTAATTACCTCCAACCGCAGTGACACTTCTCAAGAACCCTTCATTTACATCATCCACGCTGCGCCCTAGGCAATCGAAACGGTTTTGGAGTTCTAATTAAAAGAGTTCCGAGTTTGGGTTTTGGTCTGCCGGTTTTGCCGGTCTGAGTGTAGACTTTACCAGTTGCGACCTTTCGAGCTTAACATTGATATCAATGTGTCCTGTACCAACAGTGATTGCTTCCGGTTCTAACCGCATTGATCACAGACATCTTTCAATATACGGTTATATGTCAACATGATGGATGAAATCTATTTCTCTTTTTTGAGTGCACCGTCGAGACTTATGCCACTTCCACTGTCCACTTCCGATGCTCTCGCTTCCTTAAACTGTCTTCCGATATCGTAAATAACAACTCTTTTCAGTGGCAAAAGCACAAAAAAATCCTTTGTTTCATACATACTTGTCAGCTAATTGGGTAGATAAATGTATGAGAAATGTATTTTTTTGTACCTATACAACCTATGTTTTAATACAGAAAGTTGTTATTTATCACAGGTTGAATGACCCTGTTCAGTATTTGGTAGTAATTTGAATTAACCAAGTAATTTTCAAACCGAAATTAGGCATTAAATATTTTTACATCCTCTTCCGCGCAGTGTTTACTATTTTTTTAACACATAAATATAAACAAAAAGTATATCGAACCCTATATTTTTGAAAACTGCATAAATGCAGCTTTTCAAATATATTTTTATTTTACTGATATCTATACTCATTAAAAAAATATCGTCATTACAAGATTTTTTTTTGCGTCGACAACTATCTATTTTATGGTAAATTCCAATTTTTTTGTATAGAAATGTAAAAAAATTGTTCCAGAAATAGATTCCTCATCCTTAAATTATCCGAAAATGACACCACACTTGCCCTAGTAGCTATAAAATAGCAGCAATAGGGATCGATAGCGCGCGCGGTAGAAGAAAACTTCACCCCCTCCCCCCGCCCCCCAGAGGGGGGTATCCCGCTCCCTCCCGGGCGATTCTCAGTCTGGGCCACCTAAGCAACAACTGTGCCAAGTTTCATGCTTTAATGCAGAAAATATTGGTTCCCATACATTTATTGGACTTAACAAACCCACTATGATCAACGTAAAATTGTCAACGAGGTCGTTGAAAAGTTTGTTGAAATATCTTTTGAACAGAAAGGCTTAGGTCGCACTTCTGCTATCGTTCATCATATCGATACGGGAGACTCGCCACCAATTCGTCAGAGATATTATCGAATGTCACCAGAAAAACAGCGAATTCTGACAAAAGAAGTTGATGAGATGCTTGATCTTGATGTCGTGGAACCCTGTGAAAGTGCATGGTCGTCTCCGGTGCTGATAGTTTACAAAAAGGATGGTAAACCTAGATTCTGTCTTGATAGTAGGAAACTTAACTCGGTTACTAAACGCGATGCTTACAGTCTTCCATACATTTCTGAGATCTTAGATAATCTAAGAGATGCTAAATTTCTGTCTAGCATTGATTTATCAAAGGCTTTTTGGCAGATTCCAATTGCTGAGGAAGACCGTGACAAGACAGCATTCTATATTCCAGGTCGTGGAACACTTCGTTTCAAAACTACGGCTTTTGGTCTTACTAATGCTCCTGCTACTCAGCAGCGTCTTGTTGATATGTTGTTTGGTCCTGATTTTGATTTAAAGGCTTTTGCATACTTAGATGATATTATTCTTGTAAGTAGCTCATTTGAGGATCACGTATCTCTTTTATTGCGTGTCCTCGAAAAGCTAAAACAAGCAAATCTTAGTATTAACATTGAAAAGTGTAAATTTTTTCGGAATAGTCTCAAATACCTGGGGTACGTAGTTGACTCTAAAGGACTGCGAACTGATCCAGAAAAGGTAGAAGCTATCGTAAATTATCCAACCCCGACTTGTAAGAAGGATGTAAAGCGATTTCTTGGTACAGCAACTTGGTACAGGCGGTTTGTACCAAATTTTAGCACACTAGCAGGTCCCTTGAACAAGCTTACATCCAACAAAAAGACAGCACCGCCCTTTTCCTGGACTTCAGAAACGGAAGCTGCATTCAACAAGCTCAAAGAATGTTTGGTTTCTGCACCTATTCTTGCTTGCCCAGACTACACTCGGCCGTTTGAGGTACACACTGACGCTAGTAATTATGGCGTCGGCGCTATGTTGACACAAACAATCGAAGGTGAGGAGCGTACTATTGCTTATATGAGTAGATCCCTTACTGGTGCAGAGAAGAATTATAGTATAACAGAAAGAGAGACTCTAGCTGTTTTAACAGCTCTCGAACATTGGCGCTGTTATCTAGAAAATGGTCAAAGCTTTGTAGTGTACACTGACCATTCGGCTTTAAAGTGGTTTTTGTCACTTAACAATCCAACAGGTAGGTTAGCGCGCTGGGGTATTAGGTTGTCATCATTTAATTTTGCTATTCAGCATCGTAAAGGCTCCGAAAATATTATACCTGACGCGTTATCTCGAGCTATACCTGTATCAGCGATTTCCACTTCGGGATCTGTAGCTAACACAACAGATGCCTGGTATAAAAAGATCTTTAATCAGTGTATTAGTAATCCTGCTCACTTGCAGAATTATATTATTAAAAATGACGCTCTGTATCGTCGTTCGAAGAATCAGGACCGGTTAACTTCTGAGTTTTCTTGGAAAGAGGTTATTCCGATAGAGTTGCGTGAGGCTATATTAGCCGAAAATCATGCTGAACCAACAGCTGGGCATTTGGGTATTTTCAAAACATATCGTCGATTATGTCTTAAATACTTTTGGCCAGGTATGCATGCTGATGTTGTCAAATATGTTTCCAATTGTTCCTCCTGTCTTTCTCATAAGCTGCCAAATCATACTACGTTAGGTGTAATGGGTAGACCAAAGCAGTGTTCTCGACCCTTCCAGATGATATCTATTGATTTCGTTGGGCCACTTCCTACCAGCCGAAAACAAAATTCGTACTTGCTAGTAGTTGTTTGCTGTTTTTCCAAATATGTTATGCTATTTCCGATGCGACGAGCCACAGCAGACGCTACTATCAAAGCTCTTGAAAATTCAGTTTTTTTAGTGCATGGTGTACCTCAAACCGTTTTTGTTGATAACGGTAGCCAATTCATAAGTAAAAGTCTGGAATCTTTCTTAAAAAAATATAAGATTCCGAATATTTTTTTTACACCCAAATATACTCCCCAAATAAATACTGTCGAAAGATACAATAAAACGGTAATAACTTGTATTTCCACTTTTATTGAAGATGATCATCGTACTTGGGACATAAACTTGCCTAAAATTCAGTTCGCTATGAACAATTCAGTCAGTGAAGCTACTGGTTACACACCATCTTTCTTAGTTCATGGTCGCGAACTTGTCACTTGCGGATCTCATTATCTGGATTCTGATTTAGGTGATGAGGTTGTTTTCTTACCTCGGGATGTTTATAGCGAAAATATTGGGCATTTATCGACAATTTTTAACAAAGTTCAAGCAGAGCTTTGGCACGCACATCAAAAGAATACAGGATACTATAATTTGAGACGGAAGCAAGCTGAATTTAACGTTGGAGATATTGTCTGGAAGAAAACGTACTTTCAGAGCGATAAAGGCGTTTACTTCAGTAAAAAACTTGCACCAAAATTCTTAAAATGTAAAATTAGTGTCAAAAGGTCTCCTCTCGTTTATGATTTGGTTGATATGAACGGTAAAAATTTGGGTACTTGGCATATCAAAGACTTCAAACTAAATAGAACGTGACTTAATTATTACTTTAATATAAATGTACATAGATACAGAGTTATATAGAGTGTAATTTCTAATAACTTTTATAATATAGAATCGGCTTCACTGTTTAAAAAGTATTAAAACGGTAAGGTCTCATTATTTTTGTAAATTTTGAACGGAGTGTACATATAGAAGTTATGTTAGCTTTGGATTATTTCTTTTTTAGATGGGAAAAATCCATCTGTGGCGAGCGGGGTAATTGTAACGATATAATTTTTTATGAACAGCGTCATTAACTTATTGAAATTCATTTAAAAATAAATTAATAGTAATTTAAATATTAAAACTGAATCGAAATGTTTTTTGATTAAATCGATTAACGATATTCGATTTCGATTTATAGCGGCCAGTACTGTTTCGCGCATGCGCGCTACGTTCCCGCGACTTTTGAATAAAAACAGAAAAGAAAGAAAAAAAACAAAGGAAAGGGATTGGAATTTTATTTCTAGAGCTAATGAAAATTATTTTTCTGGATAAAAAAAGTTATAATTCCTGGCTCAGTGATTTCTACTAATTGCACAATATTAATGAGCAACTTTTCTCTTAATTTGTAAATAAACATTAATTTGAGTTGAAACCCCTACTACCAGGGTAAGTAGTAAACGATTTAGACCCTTATGATTTTTATTCCATATCTTAGCTTCTGCCATTTATTTGATTGAATTTATGGCAGAATCTAACTAATTGTACATACTTACTTATGTTTTAATTGTTATAAGATATCAATTTAGTACTTAGGTGATTGCTTTTTACTGTTCTATTTGTATAGAAAAAGAAATTTATGTTGCAGTAAAAATGAAAATGTAGACCTTTTTAAAACTGACCACATTTAATTTTATTTTGATTTATATTTTAATGTTATGCCTCGTTCTGCTTTTGCGCACTGCCACATGCATACTAACTAACACTGCCTGCTTCTACTAACTGCTTGTGGTGGCGCGCAAAACAGCTACAGGACGCATAGTATTTTGGAAATGTGGATTTCAGGGTTTCAAGATACAGTTGAGATTTACTTTACCTTCCGAAGTCGGAATTTTACCAGCTGACCTTGGCTCTACCGGTTCATCTAAAATACTGGAACTGGGACTTACCGGATTAAGCACTTCTACCCTGAAAACGTCCGCTCCTATGCCTCACCTCCTTACCGACTTGCCGCTCCTTTAATCACCACCTGTCCACTCTCCAAGCTCTTCATCGACTACCAAGCAGGGCAGTACTTAGATATATATATATTCCTCCTTACTGTACGGAACTGATCAGGCCCTTTAGAACTCATTATTCCCTTTATTAATTTTTTTCTGTAAATCTGTTTTTTTTTTTAATTTGTGTACATTGTAAATAAATATTGTATATTTGTAAATAAGAATTTTAGTTTAATTTATGTTAGCGTCTTGCGGGTCCACCGGCCTACAAGCGTTACATTGCGTAGATTTAGTGTTAGTTACCTACCGCTTATAAGAATAGACTTAGGTAACACGTTCCGTGCAGTCAATATTTGAGGTTGCTGTCCAGTCAATTGTACACCGGTGAATAACTTCGCTAAGATTTCGCTTGGCTACTAAAGAACATCAAAATCAATACCTCGTTTTTTAATCAAAAGTAATAGATGTTTGTTCTAACAACAGTTTGATATCTCATTGGTGAACAGTATGGTCAGTTCAACTCCAGGCCAGTCTTGGATAATAATTCTTCTATTTAAGTAATGTATAGTATATTCAAATAACTACATTATCAATATATATAAAATTCTTCCGTTAGTGACTGACTGACTGACAGACAATGCAGAGCCGAAACTACTAGGCGTAGCGGGCTGAAATTTTGCATGTAGGTTCATTAGAGAGTTTAGGTGAGAACTAAGAAAGGATTTCCCGAAATTCCCTAGGGAACAGGAAAATACTGGATTTTTGTGTTTATGAGAAATCTGCGCGAGTGAAACCGCGGGGCACCCTTTAGTTACATATATACCTGTCGGAGCGGAAGAAACACAAAACGACCGGAAGTGGTCGTGGTCCCATCCGCCATGTTGGCATAACTGACGCTGCTTGCTGATTGGTCGATGAAACGCAGGCCTACCAATCTTCCAACCGTTTGGCGGGCCTAGACATTCTCGTGTTGCAGCGGCGGGAGCGGACTGGGCATTCTTGGCCTGGACGCCGTCCGAACAGCACTAGTTTGTCTGTTTTATCGTCCGTGTATTTGAAATTAAGTTTGTTACAATAAAAGTAATCTTCAGTGAGACGTTGTTTAAATAATCGCTCGAGTTACCCATGGCCGGCAATCCTGAGGATCCTGATCATCCTGATCCTGTTTCATGCTGCTGCTCCGACATCAGAAGTGGGATTCGCTCGAGCGCAAAATCAAGAGTCTCTCGCAGATTTCGTATGCAGGCCAAAACTGCGATGGATGACAAGATCACACCGGAGATAAAGCGCGAGAAGTTTTCACAACCACCCACAAATGTGAAATGCTTCCACTGCGGAAAGGCAGGCCACAAGCAATCGGATTGTTTCCACCGCCTCGAAGAAACTTCTGGAAATCTGCATAGTTCCAGCCCTAGCAGCGCAGCAAACAGCAGCCCCGAGAGTCCTGACGTGCTTCATGTGCGGCAAGCCTGGCCACATAGCGGCACGTTGCGGCGCAAGAGGCTCGGATGGCGGCGGCGGTGCGGCGGAGGCGCGGCGGCGGTGCAGCGGAGACATGGCGGCGGCGGCGGCGCGGCGGCGGTGCAGCGGTGGCGCGGCGGCGGCACGGCGGCGGCACGGCGGCGGCGCAGGCACAGCACGGACAGACCACAATATTGCATAAAGGTGAGCTGTATAGTTACAATTCTGATAGCTGTTTTGAGTGTTCCTAGATGAAAGAAAGTATTTCGAGTAAATTTTGTGTGATAAACCATTCCCAACGACAATAACGTTGTTTGTTTGAAAGGCATTGTAGAACAGATAGCACTCGGTAAGTTGTTTGTGTGGTAGAAATCGACGTGCTAGAAATTTAACGTGCTGTCGGCGCACCGACTTTTGTTTAGAGTAGGTATGACGTTATTATTGTTTGTGATACTTTACAATGTGGTTTTTCCGTTAGTCTGACATCAAAATTCGAGTTGTTAAAAGGAAAATCAGTTAGTAATTCGTTGTGAAATTGAACTACCCTCAAAAAATGATTTCCAGACGATCGAGTTGTTGAAAATGCAAAATCAGTTAGAAATTAGTTGTGAAATCGAACTACCCTCTAAAAAATGATTTCCATGTGATCGATAAAGATGTTTCTGCGGGCAAAGAGCCGCATCTTGTTGTTTTTTTAAAATTGCTATGCCTTATGACGAGCTAGGAAGGACGGTTGAACTTGAAATTAGACTTGTCGATCCGAGTAGAATATTCACGGATCAGGGTCGATGGTTTTCTTCTGAAGAATTCGCGTCATTTTGTGAATTTCACCCTCTTGAGTTAACGATAGGAAGTGTAGCTTAGCCCAAAAAAGGCAAGTGATGCGGGACCGAGTAGACGAATTATTGAGCGAAGAGATATTATTCCTTAAAGTAGTTTTTCTTTCGCGAGTCTGGCGCTGTTAGTAAAGAAATAACAATGGTAGGATAGGTACTTGCTTAAGTCCCTCACTACTAGGCGAACCTTAAGACCCCCATGATCGTGTAAGGATACCAGACCAGCAAGTGCTACCTGAATTTGATTCAATCTATGTCTCTGTTGATAGTGATCAAACCGACTCGAATGTTTTGTAAACCGATGGACTGGTTTACACTGAGATCGCTACCGAAGGACTGGTAGTCTATTAGTGGTGTGGCCGAAGGACTGAGCCATACTGTGTTGTTACTTGCTACCGAAGGACTGGTAGTTAAGTTGTTGTATAACCGAAGGACTGTGTTATACGGAGATACTGCCGAAGGACTGGTAGTTGATAAGCTATGGAGTTGTTGTTTGAGACTGATTATGAATTTGCTAATTGAGATTTGTTTTTTGTGAATACACATGCTGCTCTGGTACACCTTGTAGTGATGTTCCTACTGTAATCGTGTTGTAATGGTTTTAATGTTATCATAATTGGAGTTTGTTAAAATAAAGAAAAATCTAAGCTGTTTTTATTGGAAAAGTTACAACATTGTTGAAATCAGGATAGCCGAACAGTGGTACTTTGCTGTGGTTTTGTTTACAGGAATCCACCCGAGGACGGGTGATGGTCAGTGATGGCCGTGTCGGAGCGGAAGAAACACAAAACGACCGGAAGTGGTCGTGGTCCCATCCGCCATGTTGGCATAACTGACGCTGCTTGCTGATTGGTCGATGAAACGCAGGCCTACCAACCTTCCAACCGTTTGGCGGGCCTAGACATTCTCGTGTTGCAGCGGCGGGAGCGGACTGGGCATTCTTGGCCTGGACGCCGTCCGAACAGCACTAGTTTGTCTGTTTTATCGTCCGTGTATTTGAAATTAAGTTTGTTACAATAAAAGTAATCTTCAGTGACACGTTGTTTAAATAATCGCTCGAGTTACCCATGGCCGGCAATCCTGAGGATCCTGATCATCCTGATCCTGTTTCATGCTGCTGCTCCGACATACCTATATCAACGTATACTCTTTTTAACTAAAAATTGCAATGGTTATTAAAAAAAAAACTTTTACAGGTCCGACACTGTTTATTTTTTTTCACTTTTAATAAAATCCCGATTTCCCGATCCAACTTAACTGAAATCTAACCAAATCCGAAGCTTACTTAGGAATTCGTTGCGCGGCAAGGTAGCGGGCTGGCGAGGCGGCAGGCGCGCGGCATAGCACCACGTTCAGTGCTAAATCTCGCAGAGAGTACATTAAACGTTTTCCGATATCGAATGCGCACGCCTCCACCACTGCCGTCTCTCTGACATCGCTCCCGCAGTCTTTGGCTTGCTGAATAGCAAAGAAATGTTCGCTTAAAATAATATGGACTGTACAGTACATAGGTATATTGTGCGACCTTACTTATACTTGTAACTATTTTACTAACTCCTTTCTTATGCTAACTCAAAAAAAAAAGTCTTGAAACGATAATAAATCTTTATCATTCATCGCTGCACTAGTTTAAGTTGAAAGTTATTTAAAATTGAAACAGGCTTATCCACTGTACAAGAAAACGAGCATATTAAAAACATAGTGATCATTATTGTTTCTGAGAGTCGGCGGCTTTTGTACCGTATAATTGGATCCTCTCGTACTCACACAAACTCGTACAACACAACCTTATGTACATAGCTAGCATAGGGATTACTTCCGCTCAATCAATCAAGGCTGCTGATGGGATGCGCGCTGTTAAAGCTGATTCCCTGACTAGATTCATGGCAGGTTTAATTCTATGGTATTATATTGTTGCGTTCCTGGAATATACTAGTTCATTTGTTATTGTTTTGAGTAAACAGAACGATAAGTAAACAGTTTGGTCTTGTGTCGAATCTCCATAAATTTAAAAGCGCTCCGGACCGCTCTGTTGGCAAATTTCCACGTTATGACTACAACCTACCGTCGGACATTCAATTTGAGTTAGCTCTTGTTTTCAATTTCTCTCTCCTAAATTATCTGTTTGTTTGTTAACTAGAATGATATCGTTATTGATAAACTTACAGAAGAGGTAAAAGGAGGCTTGCATCATAAATAGAACAGTTAGATATATATTTTCTAAGGTAAAATTATAATTTTAAATGTATTAATATTTCACGAGTAAAACTTCATCAGTATTACAACATGCAATATGGAGTTGCAGGCATTTCCCCCCGTTACAAAAAAAAAAAAAGGCTTGATACTTATTTTAAGTACTGGTGGAGCTGAGTTTCACGGCAATAGCAAGTCAGGGCCACACTCCTGGCACTAGGCGGCAGCTGAATGGGCGGCGCGTCGCGTGGCTGTTGCCGCGGCAAAGCCCTCTCTGTTGCCGCACTATATGGCCCGTGAATAATCCCTTCGTAATACTCGACTTAATGGCTTGGAATTCAACAATTAGTTGTTTTATTTCTGCCTCGTCAATGATAAAACTCTTGCCGTAGTTTATTCTATGTCTGTCGATTTAGTTCTCAATAATATAATATGATTTGATACGAAAATGTTGATAATTATAACATAGTAATCTGAAATAGCATTGAAAAATTATTGGTGGTTTGGTTTCTAAAAAGAAAGGTTTTAGTTTTAGTTAGTCTAGCAAAAGTACAGTTTAGTCTGCTTAAACTGACTATATCCTGACTTAAAATTTTCATCTTACCTGATTTTGTTTTATTGAACGTAACCTAAGTATAAAAAAATCGCTTTCCGCGTCTGTCCCTATGTATGCTTATATCTTTAAAACTATGCAACGGATTTTGATGCGTTTTTTTAGGATATAGTGATTCAAGAGGAAGGTTGATGTGTATAATTCATGTACAACATAGTAATAGGTAAAGCAATACGAAGTTCGCCGGGTCGACTTGTAAAATTATAAATACAAGTAATTTCTTCAATTTCACATAAGTTTTTAATTACGATGCCTATGGCTATGCCATTTAACATAGGTACACTATTTTCAAATAGAAACACCACATGCAAATGAACGACACTGAATGCACTCTCGGGAATGTTACAATTCAGAAATTCCTTAACATAATTTGCATTACATTGCTGTGTTGATTGCGGCGATACGGAATTCTCAGTTCTAAACGTCTTTGGGGAATCCTCCTCAATGCCTATATTTCATATACGTTACTAATCGTTTCATGTTATCGGCGTATTCTTCTGATTGTTTTTCATTTGCAGTACCTAGTTTTAATATGTATAAAAACTTTGCCAATACGTTACGTTGCCAATATGTTTGTCAAAATTACATGTTAACTTGTTTGACTATTAAGATCCATTTTATGTACCTACATTTATCTTATTATAGAGTAATGTCTAAGATGAGTTACCGATCTGAAAGCGGCGTCAACAATTTGCACTAGGCTTGCGTGGTGGAGTAGGAGTACCTTCTTTTCAAATAAATAGTTAATACCCAATGGCCTATAGAGAAACTCATATAGGGTGGTAGTACAGAGAAATCTTTGAAACCTATGGACGGCTAGCCCTCAAAAAGGGTCCTTTATTGTTATCATTCGTCTCGAGTATTAAAGAGCCTCGCCTACATGGTGTATAGCGATTATTCTAGTGATAAGGGCCCTTTCTTTTATCTTACCTACATAATGCGTAGACATTTTAACGTGACTAACAAAATTTTTGAGGTTGGCGAGGGCTGAGCGGCCGGCGGTATCGGCGCCCGGCATCGACGCCCGCGGCGGCGCCCGCCCGCGCCACCACGAGAAGGTTACTTTTGTTCGTGCCTCGTGCCCGCGCGTTATTCTTATCTTTGAGTAATTACCTTGTTTTGTTTTGTTCATTGTCAGTCCCCTGTGAGGATGTTTTGTTTTATTGTTTTGTATTTTCCTTTATTTCACCTGGTTTTATTTTTAGATGTACGTATTTCATGGACGTGGAGTTTTGTGTATCTCTTAACTTTGATTATAAAAAAAAAAAGTATTAAAGAATATATGAATCAATGCGCATCTTTGATTGCACTCTATAGTAAAAATGAAAATAACTATTTCGTTACTGTGATAATTTTAAAATTACACTCCTTCCAAAGCGAACTTTACAATAATATAAGACTTCTAAATACGTTACTAAGATAAGAAATACACATTCATAAAAAATTTCAAGATTTTAGAGGAGCGGTTAAGATTTTTAATACAAACTTTTGCAACCTGTATCAAGGCTCTGGAACTAATAAACGCAGTTTTGATGTGTTTACTACGGATTTTATAAGCCCAATTAGTAGTTAGTATAGACATATATCGGGTTGTTTACAGCCGACGCGGATGGCAGCGCGCTGCGTGAATTACTGACTATAATCACAACGTATATGCCAATACAATTAATATTTAATGCCGCTATTCTGCGCGAAATTACTGCGAGCCTGTGGTTGAGTGTGCCTAAATTATTGCTGTTTGAATGGATGTCCTATGTTACGATACGACGTAGCTCGGATGATCTATGGGCATTTACTTTGTCATGGATGCGATTATGCTTCTTACCTAGAATAGGAACATTCAAGTTTGTTTTTTCATAAATAAGTTTATGAATAGCACTATCCGCTGGGCTATGATTTTTTTTTCATCTTGTTTTGCTAAATCACTATTGGTCTGTTTGAACTGGAACACTTACAGTATTATTCTTAAAGCTACAATAAGTTTAAATAGCCTTACTGGAGGTCGACTGGTAAATACGAGACATCTAGTCTAAATTGACATACGTCAATGCTCTTATTTTTATTTATGAATAACAGGGTTATTTTATAAATTTTGCAATGAACTGTATGCTTGAAACAATAGAAATGTGATTGTTATCGCTAACATAATTACTTATTAAAAAATACCCTCCTTACTCGTGTCTGATTGCTGTAATAATTCTAATCTTATAATCGAAATTCGATTAGTAAGTACTGGGAGATTATAAATGTTTTTCTTTCTAATTACGGAGAAAAATGGCAACTCCACACCGCATCAAAATTTCTTGCAAATAATTTCGGAATCGGAATGACTAAGCACATTGCATAGCTCTGTTAATGCATGATTACAAACGGAGTGACGGAGACGGCGGCGACGGCGGCGAGGCGCATGAGACGCGGGGCGGCAGCCTCGTCGTAATTATGATAATGACGCGGTAGTCGCTTTTTGCGATGCTCTTTAACCTTTTAACCGCCAAGCCCTTGATATGAAGTAGTCACAAAGTTCTCCCACCACGCCAAGCACTTCTTTGGAAGTAGCTTACATTTTTACATTTTATGACACAACTATATGTTCTAAAGAGAAAAATCCAATTGGATACTGTTCTTGAAGCTTCTATGAACTGATTCATGTTAACAGATTTTGTGAAAAGATAATAAACTTAGAATAATAAGACAATAAACTTTAAGAAACTTTCAAATGAAAAATAGTGTGCTCTCCCACGCCAAGTACTTTACTGGAAGTGGTCTAGTGTTGTGACATTACTCGGAATTTTCTATGATTCCTAACAAATATATTTTTTAAATTATTATAACTATACACTTTTTCAACCATCTCATAACGTGTACGCATAGTGGGGACTGGAAAAATATAATTTCTATTAGAATTTACTATTGATTCCTCCATTGTAGACATTACAAATCCTCGCCTTTGAAAATTCGACAACAATTAATAAGGTAGGCGGGCGGCTCTAGCGTAGCAACCCGTTCATCAGTTGTCTGATATATACCGTACGCCGAGCACTTGAGGTGAAGTGCTGCTGTGACGTCACACAAGCAAGACAAGTTTTTTAGTGCTGTGCTAAAGAGTGGACATTTTGGTACATTGTGTCTAGACTGTTAGTACGCTCAGCGTAAAAAATAGTGAAAGTACATCTACAGATGAATTGCGCTGCGCATTTTCCAATGGTTCTAATTAGAAACTAATAAAATATTGTTGAATTGAATTAAGTCAGTTTGGATTTGGTCGTAAAAGTACCTACCTACTAATACTACGTTTACTTCGAAACGTGTACACTTAGATCTACACATGGGCATCACAGATTTTTTACAAACATCCATACATAGCTGGGTTATCGCTTAAATAGACAACATAGAATTGAATATTATACTATAGAACAAAATCACGTCTTTTAAAAAAAGTTTTAAACGGTATTCACAAAGTAATAAGAAATACCCGTCAAAACTTAAAAAAATATAAATGGCAATTAATTCTATAAATGGGTTTGATTTGTTTGCTAAAGCTTTAGGTAGCAGTGCTCAGAGACAAATAGATGTCGCATTATGTTGTCTTTGTGTGTAAGGTATGTTGGATAGTCCTTGGGCGCTCAGGCTGGGAAGGCCGAGCGCGGGGCACAGGACGGTGGAGGCTATACTCCCCGTCCTGGAGCGGTGGTTGCATCGGCACCATGGGGCTCTAAGCTTCCGTCTAACCCAGGTGCTCTCAGGGCATGGATGCTTTGGGAGTTTCCTGGCGATGATAAAGCGCGAACAGTCCCCCCGGTGCCACCACTGCGATTGCCCCGAGGATACGGTCCATCACACCCTAGAGGTGTGCCCAGCCTGGGTGGCTGAACGTGCGGTCCTCCAGACCGCCATCGGGACGGACCTCTCCCTGCCGGCTGTGGTGCGAGCCATGGTCGGCAGCAGAGAGGCATGGACGGCGGCTGTCTCCTTCTGCGAAGCAGTCATGCTCGCCAAGGAGACGGCCGAACGAGAGAGAGAGGCGGCGAACCCGGCCAGACGGCGAGTTCGTCGCCGCGGCGGCGCGAGGCCATGAAGCGCCGCCGTACGCCCTGCAGTACCGGGCCGAAGAATAGGACTGAGGTATCCCCTGCCTGTCGTAAGAGGCGACTAAGAGGGGACCCCGGGGTCGTTGGGTGCACGAGGCGGGGGCCTCGTGTAGTCATATAACGGCCCCAAGAAGGACGGCGGAACGCGGTGTCCCGATTCCGTCGTCGAGCGTAGGAAGAGCCATTCGCGCTCAGGGGGGACTACCAACACTTGTCCCCCCGTGAAGAGGCTAAACAGCCAGTGCTGGAGGGGGTCGCGGAGTTGAAATTAACGATCGAAAGATCACCCGTGACCCCCTTGCCAACAGCCGAGATGGACACCGGTGGGGTTTTAGTGGGTGCGAACCCCACATAACCCTGCGACTCCCCCCGGGGTTGCAGGGTACTCGTTAGAAGTTTCCCCGCCTAAAAAAAAAAAAAGGTATGTTGGATAGGCACCCCGCCTATGCGTTTATGCTAAAACAAAAGCGTCGATTCCAGGTAAGAATACTCTGCAAAAAAACCTTTACAAAAATGTGATTTATGACTTTGTTTACCTTAAAAATTATTCTTTCCCACGGCTTCTACTACTGGAATACAGATTTGCAGAGAACCATTGGGACCTTACCTCATAAGTTTTTTTTGAACTAGTTAAGGCTACGAACGCACAGGCGGTTTTTTGCCGCGCGGATTTTATGTAACATACTGAATCCTATGGAAGTGTGCGCACCAGCGGATAAAAAACCGCGCGGTTAAAAATCCGCTGTTGCGGTTTTATTTCCGCGCGGCTAAAAATTCCCCTGTACCTTCGTGGCCTATGAATAAGGTTGAAAATGAAATAACAACCTTTCCAACCGCGCGGAAATAAAACCGCAACAGCGGATTTTTATCCGCGCGGCGAAACAACCGCGCGGAAAAAAATCCGCCTGTGCGTTTGAAGCCTAAAAGTACATTAAAAAAACTCTACAACATATATTTGTTTACGTATGTAAATGAGATACTTAAGAAAATTCCTGATGAAAATTAAAAAATCTCTTTGATGAAGTGTAGAGGTTGTAAAAAGAGACTTTATAGTATTTTACAATTATTTGTAATTTTTAATTTAAATGTTATTTATGTCGTCAAAATTAAAACAAGCTTTGATTTTACATAGTTATTTATAATGAAGTTTTGGATACGATGTTATCTATGATTGATTTATGGCAATGGTCGAGGGACGAACAGCAACAAACATAAATTATATTAATTTTTAGATTTTAAATTTATAGAAAGTATAGTTTTAATTTTGTACATATTTCTATTTGAGGACGAAAGAGAATAATTAAAAAAAAAATTGCCAAAAGAAAACTAAGTATAGGTACTATACTTATATTTTTTTATCCAGAATTAATTACGTATTTATACAAAAATAGAAAGAACGCGCGTGCGGTCGGTGCGAAGCCTAGATCCCTCTGGAGGGGCACGATAAGGAACGATGCGCTCGCGACACTATAGGCTCCGTCCGCCCCATTTATATTGTCTCCATAATGTAAGGCCCCTGCAAACGCAAAAGCGGAGCGTTTTCTAATGGTGGCGGAAACTCCAACGGAACATTATTTTGTTGTTACGAGTGTTAGACAAATTTACCCAACAACTTCCATGTCCCAATACAACTTTAATAAAGCTTGACGGCTATTGGTTTTTTCAAATTATAAGCTTTATAACACTACTATGCGTTTTTTTACTAACAACTTTAGCTTTTGGAGTATACATTGAGGTGTGTTTCCATGCCCATTGTCCAGGTATGATTCAATGAAATATCCCGCCACGCTCATGACAAAAATGGTGCCTTAAACTGTAACGAGAAATGCATCACATCACATGTGACTCATGAACTTAAAATTATTAAGTTACTTTGAGTGAGATTATTTTGATTGGTACATAAATCGTTTTATTAAAAACTAGTCAACCCGGCGAACTTCGCACCGCCTAACCTATAACTATCTTGTGCACGTATTAAACTTATAAACCTTCCTCTTGAATCACTCTATCTATTTAAAAAAAACCGCATCGAAATCCGTTACATAATTTTAAAGATTTAAATAAAAGATTAAAAAATATAGTACAAAAAAAACTATCGACTCTGTGATTAACAACCCTTTAACGAGATCGAACTTCGCAGTTTTTGTGTCTCTCCAGCGCCGAGTACTTGATATGAAGTAGTTAGTGACGTGCCGCCGCTTTAGTTTGATATATAATTCAGTTGAAAGTAATCAGACAAAACTCCATAAAAGCAAATTCTAATTGGGTCTCTAGCATTACAAAAGTTTAAAAAACGGGAAAATGTTTAGCTTTTCGCATATTAATCACTCCATTGTTTAATTATCTCACATAAAAATATTGATTGATTTTGTGTGTCGATTGAATTTTGCAATCACTAATGTTTTTGAAGGTAAAATGCCTCGGCGTGGGGGAGCAACCTTCGTTTATTTCTTGCGGCGCCGAAAAGGTTAAACATCCATCACAACTCAACACCGTTTCATAGATCGGGTTTGGCGCCCAAGTCGGCGTAACGGCCGAATGAGTCGGGTTACTATTTATGTATAAAATATGCAAGCAGATATAATCCACGCTCTAAACACTTCTCCGACGCTTCCATGGTCGCTTCGCGCGAGATGTTTTTTTGTGGTTCAGCGATGTAGCTGGCTACCTACCATCTGAATTGAGTTGAACGAGCCTTTGTTGTCACCTACCAATGTTGCCTGTCAACGAAAGTATAGGTCGAGCCAACAAAAAGACAATAGCTTTGTTTTGCGACTTGCCATCGCCCTTGGATGAATGAAACTTTTTAGAAATTATTGTTGATTTTCGTTTTGCTTGTTACTCACTTTTAGAGTTTGCTTAAGGCTCTTTGTTTTTTGAATCCAGGACTCTGAGGGTGACACGCCGCTGCACGACGCCATCTCTAAAAAGCGCGACGACATGCTGTCGCTGCTGCTGGAGCACGGCGCCGACATGACGCTCACCAACAACGACGGCTTCAACGCACTGCACCACGCGGCGCTGCGCGGCAACCCGAGGTACGATCTCTGAATTTTATTTCGATGGAAAGAAAAGAGTCGAGGCCAAAAAGTCAATACAACAATAAAACTATATGAATAAAAGGAGTTTCTCTTTAAGCGGCACTACGAGGGCAGAGCGGCTCTCACATTGAAGTCCTCTTTGCAAACATTTAATGATTATGACTTTAGTTATACATATTAGCAGCGGTTTCCAACCTCTCTGCATATTACTATGATAATACGACATATTCATAATAAAATATTTAAGTCATAAAACAACATCCACGAGTTTGGGCCTTTCTTTTAATTATTTATACACTGTTACTTTTTTATCATGATGGAAGTTTTCAGGACTAAGTCTTTGTACGATATGACTTAGACTGTTTTTTTTTTTTTTTGTGTGGAAACGCATGTAAAGTAGGCTTGGGTAACTCCGGACAAGAAGACTTAAAATAGCTAATTCCATTCCCGGATTTTAAAATCTGAATCACTCCTCAGATTTTTTATCGAGCCAGATCCCAAATAAGTCCGGAGTGAGAGCACGTCTCGGACGATGAACCACGTCACTGATTCTGAGTATTCTGACTCAGTGACTGGGAATCAGATTAGCATCGGTCACATAGCGGATGCTGATGCTCCGCTCGCGCGATCCGGTTTCGGAATTTCATTCGGGTTTAAGAAATCGCTGAATTTTGGCAGCGTTCGGTTTTTTGTCTTTTGCAAATTTGTATCGTTGCAATAGTATGGCAAGTAGCATGTAACATGTTTTTTTTATGGACTTTAAAGTTTTCAATATTTCAAAAACATTTGTAAATAAACTTTAAAAATATTGGAAAGTCCAAATTTGTTTTCGTTGTAGCGCGATTGTTTTAGTCTTTGTAAATTTAAATTAAAACATTGTTTTACAGTTGCATTACTTAATAATATGCAGTTAACAGTCAATCGATTTTTTTATAAGAAACTTGACCCCCAGTTTCATCCAAATCCCAGACTTGTCGCTATTGTTAAAATACAGGTCAGAATCGATTTAACTTCCGAATTATTTTAGACAACGCCATTACATGTCACTTTCACGAGCCGTTGCCACTGCCAATGACTGGTACAGATCCAGATTTGAGAACTGGCGCGAAGTGCTTGGAGCGTATGGGAGTCGGATCGATAAGATGTAGAATCCCAGAGCGGATCCGGACAAGATAAGTCCAATCAGTCTCCGGAGCTGGGAGTACCCAAGTGAGTTGTTTGTTTGTCAGGAGTATTGTAAAGCCGACGGACCTCTTTCAACCCCCTCGTGTTGCCCTCAACTCCTTGTCTTGGCTGGCGCCAGCTAAGCCACCATAGTTCATTGGTCTAATGGGGCACATAATTTTCAGTTTTTTTTTACAAAAACTTTTGAAGAACCTCAAGTGAGCACGGTTAATTATTTTTAAATTTTGTTTTTTAGGAATAAAACCTGTCTAATGTGTGTTAATACTTTTTCCATGACAAAAAAGTAAATAAGTAATAATAAAAGTTCTGCGTGTCACACTTTCCGGCCTTCACTCCTTTATACATGTGAAAATATGGGATTGAATATTATTTTTATTTACGTCATGAATATTATTTCTTTTATAGAATAATAAACTTTTCTCTTTCCTTTTGCTATCTGCCGGTAGCGTTGTTTACTTCATACAGTATAAGGCAGGCAATATACGAGGGAAGCAGCCACCGAGCGGTTAAGTGCGCTGCGGTTGTCCCTGATCACTTTATTACTTCCCGCAACAGCAACTACTCTATAAAAATAACAAATTACTCTCCTTTTCCGCTTTTCATATTAGCCTGAGCCAACGTTCCGAGTAAATGGCCCTTTTCATGAGTTTATTTCGGTACAGCAAGCAGCTAAATTTCAAGAACGTTAAGAACGATCTTGTCATAATCATAATCCACAATGCTGTAATAACTGTGTGCAAAACATTTAATTTGATATTTTAATTAAATAAATTTTGAATAGTAACGTATAATTGTTTTATCGCTGTAAATCGTAAAATGGATTACTTTTTAATCTATGTTTTTTTTTTTAATTTTAAGCAGAATGCAGAATGTCGTAGCAATCGACTACGCCAATCCATGTAACTAGCGCATAAATACATATATAGGTAATCGCGTAGCCTGTTCGCCCACGAACATTGCGTAGCAATCTTATACGCTGTATCGGATCGCGTAGCTTGCGTCTACGCCGGTTCGCGTAGCTTGCGTCTACGCCGGATCGCTTAGCTTGCTTCTACGCCGGTTCGCGTAGCTTGCGTCTACGCCGGATCTCATAGCTTGCGTCTACGCCAGATCGCGTAGCTTGCGTCTACGCTCCGGATCGCGTAGCTTGCGACTACGCTGGATCGCGTAGCTTTCGTCTACGCCGGCTTGCGTAGCTAGCTTCAACGTCGGGTCTGATAGACCAAGTATTTATTTTATTTTATTTATTTTCTTTATTAACAAAAACCCAACAGCTTTACAAAATAAATTAGTTAAAGTAATTTTAAAACTTACAAATAAGCCAATAACAGGGTTTCACTTTGTAGTTGCATGAAAATTCTTATAACTAGCAGAAGAAAAGATATACCTAAGATGGGTATATCCTCAAAATCAAAAATTAAGCGCAAGCCATGGTGTGTTTGTGTGTGTATGTGTGTGTGTGTGTGATTAGGTTAGCAGTGAGAATACCTACTTAAATTAGAGGTTGACCCAAATGGTGTTATGTAAGTAATTTTCTTTTTATTTTATTTTTAAATGCATGTTTGGAATGGAAAAAAATATCGAATTCTGCAAAATGAGCATTATAGCTATTGGGAAGTCTGTGGTAGACACTGTTATTTAAATATTTTGTTCGGACGAAGGGAACAGATAAAAGCCTAGCATGCCTAGTGCGTTTACTGGGTACTGAGAGTCGCAACATCTGATTCACTAGCCTTGGACAATTAACGGCTCCTGAAAATATATCGTGAAGGAGCGAAATATCAAGCACAGTTCGTCTATCTGCTAAAGTCATTAGGTGATACTTCTTACAACAGTCTTCATAGTTTTTGCTGTAATAACGAGTTTTATAATTTAATCAATATATATAAAACTCTTCCGTTACTGACTGACTGACTGACTGACTGACTGACTGACTGACTGACAGACAACGCAGAGCCGAAACTACTGGGCGTAGAAAGCTGAAATTTGGCACATGGGTTCCTTGGGGGGTGTAGGTGAGCACTAAGAAGGGATTTCCCGAAATTCCCACGGGAACGGGAAAAAACGGGATTTTTGTGTTATGAGAAATCTGCGCGGGTGAGACCGCGGGGCAGCCTCTAGTAATTAAATAAACTTCGACTGAATGCTCTCGATGGCCTGCTGATAAATTACATATTGTGGATTCCAAATTGGGCTCAATTGGGCTGGTATCGCTTTAAGACATAATAAAATAATATATTAATATCTATATATGACATAAAAGTTGGAAAATAAACTCAAAACCATCTTACTTTTTTACCTTATTATACATATTATACCAACTTATGTGTGTGTACTTGAACTTCAAAAATTTATAAAAAAACCACATTTAAGTACTTAATGGTTCCGTAGTCGACAAAAAATTGAAAGGAATATTCAAACATTGAAGCAGTGTTTAAATTTGCAGAAAGCCTTGGGTATACACAACTTGGGACAACATAAATTTATTAAAATGAATTTGAATCCCTTCGTTTTTTCTACCAATGACGAAGCAAACCACTTTATTAACTTTACCCTTATATAAATGGTGATTATAGATTTTATACGATAACTACTAAGTATACGTTATTGCGAAATACAATTACTATACTGGACCCTATATTGACTGACTTTACACAAACTTAGCTAATTATATGTGTCATTGTCATCACCATGCCACCAAATCAAATTTTGTAAAATTGAAAATTGAATAAACTTATTTATTATTATTTATTATTATTATCAATATCTGACTTGATACCATACGGAGTGTTGACAAAATGCCATTGGATAAGCTATTGATCAATATCAGAACCTTTTCGAAAGACGGTGCGGGTCCCGCCCGTTAGAATAATGAATCTCCGGTCGAGTGATGCGTGAAGCGGTTTATTTGCGGAGGCAGCGCGGAGGAGGCGGCGGCGGCGGCGCTCGAGCCGCGGCGGAGCGCTAGCCGCCCGCATTTATTCAAGTCACGCGACGCGTCCCACGGAAATAATACGAAATGTGCCTACGTGACCGGTTCATTATGCGGCGGCGCAGAGAAGGGCCCTCGCGGTCACCTCGGACGGCGGCCACTAGTTTTTCTTGCGTTTCCTGGAGCCGCATATTACAAACACAAGAACGTGACACGGCAAACGAACCTTCTAAGATTTCTTTCCCTTTTTAAATCACTAACGGTTTCCGTCCCCTTATGTTTTTGTACAACATTGGATGCAAAATTGATAGACAATTATAAAAAGTTAAAACAAATAGTATTTTAAATTGGAGTTGGACATCGAGTCAATTGTTTTACTAACTAACAAATTACGAAGAATGCTATTTAAAGATAGGATTTTTGTTTAATACTAATCGATTTAAGACTGTCGTAAAGCGTTTCCGATTTAATCGCGGAATGAGAACTCGCGCAAGTTACTTTTCCTATTCCGTGGGACCCTCTAACTCCGTGAAATCGTTTTATTTTATAGCTTTCACCGACACAGTACGTAAATTCGTATGTATTGGTATCCTGAGTTTTCATTACCTAATTAAAAAAAAAGAAATCCTCAGAATTAAACAATTAGAGCCTTATTAGTTTAGTATTTATCTATTTTTACCGCTTCGGTCATTTAGGAAACCAGAGTTTCGTAACTGGTTTTCTATAAGATTTTTTTAATACTTGTATAATACGTAACTGGTTTCCTAAAAGGATTTTAAAATACTCCTAGGTAACTGGTTTCCTAGGAGTACTTATCATTTTTCCATGCGACCGTTTAGCAAACTATAGTTTCGTAAATATGATTTTACATGTAACACGGGTCGTCTAGTGAATTTAAATGAAATCAAATTGGTGAAGATTTCGCGGACGGGCTTCCTTCTTGAGTTCGCTCCTCAAGACAGGCGCGAGCGAGGGAAGGCACAGGCGGAGGGAGGGGGTGGGGGAGGCGCGGAGGAGCACATCGCCGTGTCATTACGTCTGATTAGAAACAGTTATCTCGCGTGGTTATCGTTACAGCTCCCCTAACGAGCCCTTGTAAAACTTCCACGGTACTTCCACGATACATTACCGAGATACGATAAGCTTCCGGCTTATCATTGTCATAAATTATCTTCTCAAGTTTCTGTTCATACCAATAATCCATATTTAATATTCACAAAGTCCCATAAAATACAGTTAACTACATATAATATACTAACCGTCTTATTCATAAAAAAATAACGTGGCCTTAAACCACACGTTTAGCCTAAAATGGCGTGTTGTCAAAAAAGTTGGATTCATAAACGCTCATTAGCACTAAAACGTCGTTATAATGCCTCCGTAAGTTAAAGTAAGTCCGACCCTACTTTAACGCACTAACACACTGATTTTTGCCAAGATGGCGACTGCTGATCAGCTGTTTTTGTTGTTTTGACGCGAGGATGTGTCGTGAATGATGTAAAAGTGAATTTCGAAAATGCAAGCGCTGGTAGCTATAGAAGCTTTAGATGTTAGCGAGCTAGTCGGAAACCAAAACCCTCCGCGACTTCATAAATAATATATGATAATGTACTTTAAACAACCAAATAAAGTTCGAAAGCTAAATACTGCTACGATAAACGGACATCATCTTTTTTTCGGAAGTCTTGCAACTTGACACAGGGAGTGATGACAATTCACCAGCATTGCAGGTGTTGGGGATGTCGTGAAGTATGTATGTATACTTTTTACTTATTGATTGACCTTGGTCGGTGGGTCGTTTTAAGCAACGCTCATGGCTATGGGATATTTGTCTTTGATATCCAGAATACAGATAGGTACTCAATTTAGAATGCCCAATTCAATATTTGTAAGTATTCATCTGAATACTAAAGCACAACTTATTTAAGATGAGAAAGAAAACCACATTAATCTTCAAATATTTATTTTCAATTTTTAAAAGTTTCTTAAATTTAATATACCGAAGTGTACTATTATTATATTGATTTTATTCCTTTTTTCAGGTGCCGAAAAGTTTTGCAGTTGATGTGATCTGAAACAGTTATAAAACGTATTGTAAAATAAAGTTTTGTTTGCACGGTAAATAATTATTATATTTTGTTGTTACTTGCCTCTTACGGATAATCCGTGTCTAGTGCCGGCCCAACTCAGCACACGTAATTTCTTTTGCTTTTCCATTTTGCAAACTTGCTCAATGCCCTCAAAATACTAAACGAAGACATAGGTAGGTATAGGTACATTAAATTGAAATAATTTTAATACATAAGCAAAACTTCGTTAGGTACCATCTCGGTACATAGTGCCCTGAACCTTGACATGACCTTGACTGAACAAATCAAATCATTTTCAGTCACATCAATTGATTCAATCAATCATAACATTTTTTTCTTCTTCTAGAATTTGGTGTGCCAACTGCTGGGCAAAGGCATCGAAAATAAACAACATTTTTTTTTTGTCGGATGATTGATAGTGGATTGACCTGGTGAATTCTGGTGCGACAACCTGAAAATGCAAAAAACTACTATTGGCCTCATGTAGTTATAGCAGGCCTAAATTGCGTTTATGAATAATGCATTTTGAAATCAGTATTTTAGCGTTAACAAACGTTTTAACTAAATTGAACATTAAGGCCATTTTAGGGGTTTTTTATGAATAAGACGGTAAGTTGCTAAACTGTATAAATTCAAATTGTACTTCAGCAAGTTTAGCGCTTGCGAAATTCTAATTTATCGCAATGGAGCTGATTCTGAGCCTAGACGAGATCCTATTTACGAGATTTACAGTTAGTTCTGTGTACATATTTCTCGCGCCGTCACTGCCACATTGCTATTGCTAGTAGGCCACGGCACATCAATACATAGTGAGTGTGATGTGTTATTATTATCAATACATAGTATAAAACAAAGTCGCTTCCCGCGTCTGTCCCTATGTATGCTTATATTTTTAAAACTATGCAACGGATTTTGATGTGGTTTTTTTTAATAGATAGAGTGATTCAAGAGGAAGGTTTATAAGTATAATACATGTACAAAATACTTTTAGGTTAGGCGGTACGAAGTTCGCCGGGTCGACTAGTTATAGTATAAAATAAACTCGCTTTCAGCGTCTTTCCATATGTATGCTTAAATCTTTAAAATTACGCAATATTTAGATGCGGTTTTTTTTTATTAGATACATTGATTCAAGAGGAAGGTTTACAAGTACAATACATGCACAAAATAGTAATAGGTTAGGCGGTACGAAATTTTTCGGGTCGACTAGTAGTATTATAAATGCCACGTGTATATCAAAATCTCGAAAATGTGATATTTCTCACTGACTCAGAATACGACTCTTGAAACTGTACGTTAGTGATCGTTGTTTGAGTATGTAAATTAATTTCGATTCGTTTGGCGGGAATCTATTGACGTTTTCATAATTTATGATTTCAAACAGTAGTTGTGTCATCAAAAAACTGCTTACCTATTTTTAATATTTGCTTTTACTAATACGACAGATCATATTCCATATAACATTTATTTTTTTAAATTTAATATTATTATTATTATTTCTTTCATACTTCCTTTATTTGTGATATGTTTTTCTAATTACTAAATGTATTAAAAAAAAAAATAAGCAGTGGTGGTTTTATTGAAATGTAAGAGCTTTTATAAAATATATTTAGGCATTATCTATTCTGTTACCGACAGACTGTCGAATAAACAATGCATAACCCAAACCACTTTAGAATAAAATAAAATTGAAATAAATCCTTAGGGAACAGAAAAAAATAGTACTTACGTTCAAAAATTAAATGCGCAGGCAAAACCTGAAAAACAGCTTGAGATAGAGACTTGAAATAATCCTTAGGAGGGTTTTTAGGAGTTCGCTGTGGAAGAAATTCTCCAAATTCATCACAGAATAGAGTAAATAAAAGCATACTTTTAAAATGAATAAGTGTAGCCATCTGATAGCCTAGCATCCATGCACTCCAAACGTATTATTTTCACGAACAGTATATAAATGCCTTTCGAACTGAATAGAGAAACAGAACCTAACAGATACTCCTGTCCTTAGAGATTACAGGCATGGCTCTGCGAGTGGGGTTAAATGTGACGCAACAAGCGAAGCGCGACAGTTGAACAACCTTGGTCCTCCCTCCCGCGCGAGCCGAGGCGCGTCAGGGAGCTTGTCCCGTATCTGTAACAGGATACATATTATTTTTCGGGTTTCATTATGTTATTGTATCGATTATTCGGTAAGCATATGCTCACTCAACCCATTATTTGGCTTCGCGAAATAAGTTTATTTATTAACAGCTCGAGTTTTTGTTCTCAACACTATTCTTTTCTAGTTAAGTCTAGCTTTGGTATAGCAGTAAAGCTTTTGTTTGTCTTGTATAATTTTTTGTTGTCAATCTCATAGTTTTAAAGTTTTGTATTTATCTCCCATCAACTTTTAAAAGGATTCATCCATTTGACCCACGCTTCAAGCTTGGCTTGTATAAACAAATCCAATCCTAAGTAAATTAATTACAGACGTTACTGAAATGTTTGTCATCATTAATTTGGTTTTTGCAACCAAAACATGATTTGTAGCTTTCAAATTAAGAGGCTGTTTTTTTAGATAAGGAATTACGTAAAATAAAATTGCGAATTGTTGGAAAAGCTTTATCTTGATTCTTAACATATGCACGTCAAGTATAAACTGCCATCGGATTGGCAGTGAAAATTTCTCAGTTATCAAAGCACGTATACGACACTTGACAACGTTACTGCACCTGCTGTCTTCTAAATGAGAATTCGTTAAGATTAAAAAAAAACTGGCTTGTTCCTTGTTCTTTCTGCGCGACTGGAAGTACCTTCTAATCCTGCTGGCGAAACACCACCGACCGGCATTAATCGTGAGCTTTAATATTTTAACGCGTCGTAACATTGATTTATTCGAAGCGATATTTCAGGCCACGGCTTGTTTGTTCGTCGGCTCGAGACGTATAGGTCAGATTAGGATCGGTGCCCGGGAATAAGTCTTGTTTTGGCCCTTATCATATTGCTGCTATTAACGTTTACGATTCTGAGAAGATTGTGCTTAATTTCGTTATTAATTAATTATACAGGCTGTTTATATGTCGGTAATAAATTGAAGGAGTGATTCTCCTCATCTTACCGAACTGGGTTACATACTCATATACACTATAGGGTAAGTTGCTGGGTAAGGTCAGCTGGAAAAATCAAAGGAGTACCTTTGATTAATTATAGACTTGTCACAACTTTTTTTTGTAAGAACGAACGGCTTGCATGCTTGGTCTGAAATCAGTCAATTTCACCAGTAGGCTATACTGATCATCTAATCGACACATTGTTATAGCCCAAGTACTATTGGGATCTATAATACAGTGTGCAGTTTCATCGACTTCCGATCAGTAGTTTTACCTCGAAAGCCGAGAAATCCTTCAACCACGCTCAATAACTTTATAATAACAGTATGGTAAAGTGAAGTACTTAGTATGTACCTTTTAAAATAGTGTAAGGTAACCATCAAGAAAAGGTTACAATTACAACCAACTGGTCTAGGTATGTGCCGTCTATGTAGAATAGGATATAGGAGAAACAGTGTATTCAGGGAAGATTTATGTGGGCATTGTGCAGCGTTAATTGCGGCGATAGAGCGAGCGCGATGGTATCGCCGGCCGGCGTCCGAGCGCCGCCGCCCCCGACCTCGCGCGCTTACCGCGCCGCCGCCGCCACCGTCTGGGACTATTGTACTACAAGCTTACTCGTTGCTGAAGAAGTATACTTTGTACGATTGCTAGCGTATATTGAAGAACTATATAGAGTGAAATTTTGTATAGTAATGATTAAAATTATTTTCAGAAGCTAGTTAGCCCACAGGCCAAATAGCCAAAAAAATATGCAAAAAAAACTAACACAGACTTTGCGTTATTTGTCCACGCAAAATCTGTGTAAGTTTTTTTTTAGATATTTTTTGGCTACTCGGCCTCTGGGATTTGATCTGGCGATATTAACCCTCTTATTCATAAAAAGTTAAAGAGCATTTTAGTTATTTGACGTATGTCAATTTAGACTGGATGTCACGTATTTACCATACAACAAACCAGAGAAGTAGACCTCCAGTAAGGCGACTTAAAATCTACTGTATCTTTATGAATAAGACGGTTAGTCTATAACTATAATAATAAAGAATTTCGTTCAAATAATTGCATTTATTAACTGTAGTCATCTCAATAACTGAAGATGAGCTCCCCTTTGTTGTGTCAGCACGCTCGGGGCCGGGGAGGCTATGTTATTGTGCGACGTTTGATTTACGCACGTCCCGTTATCACCCTTTTGTTAGGCCGAAACCTACTGCTGAGCCTGTTCCGCTGTCCTGCTGGCTTCTCATTCTAATGCTCATTTTTCACAACTACATGCATACGAAATATATTCCGCCTACACGAACAAAAACCGACATATAAAGTAACATGTATAAGAAATCAGGGCTATGTGTAATAAAAGTGTCGATAAAGCACAGTGTCATTTGACGAGTGTTGTGGATGACAGTTATCGAGAATCGTGCTATGATTGCATGAAGCGAGCGACACGTCGCCCTCGTCGCTACCCGCAATTAGCGGTTCTACACATGCGGGTAATCCGTACAGTACCCGCCACCGCCGCCCGCCGCCCGCCGCCCGCCGCCCGTCGCCACCACGCCGCGCCGCCCTGCGCCGCGCACACGATTGCACTACGGATTCAACGAATAAATTCATTTGTACGCAAATTGTATCGGCGCTTGCAATTAAAACTTTGTTGCCGCCCGTGCTAAGATAAATAACACTAATACATTCTGCTTATTGTGAGAAACTTGTAGGATACAGAGATATATTAATGTTGTTCCTAATTTGTTTGAATTGATTTGTGTGCTTTTCTTTTAGTTTGGTATAAAATCATTTTTATTATATATTTTACTAGTCGACCCGGCGAACTTCGTACCGCCAAACCTTTTAATTTTTTGTGCATGTATTATACACATAAACCTTCCTCTTGTACCGTTCTATCTATTTAAAAAAAACGCAACGAAATCCGTTGCATAGTTTTAAAAATTTAAGCATACATAGGGACAGACGCGGGAAGCGACTTTGTTTAATACTATGTCAGACGCGGGAAGCTACATTTGTTTTATACTATGTATTGATATTGATGATGTTGTTCTTAAAAGCAAATATAATTGGAGCAACCTGGATTAAAAGGGACATGAAGTCGCATGATGCACCTACAGCCAAAAACAACAACCCAACAACGTCTAGAATGTGGAAAGGGGACCAAAAAAAAAAAAAGGAGGGCCGACCCCAAAATAAATGGGACATAGGCCAACTCGAAGAAGAAGATTGAAGTATACTAATATGAGTTGAATTTTTACTAAGGTGGTAACTCTCGCTATGGCGCGAAATTAAAATTTTTATCGCGTTTTTTAATTATTATGGCGAAAGTACTGACTTTTGGCCTTTTACTCAAGTTATGTCCTTAGACACAAAATCAGTAAGTCTGTCTTCCAAAAACTTTGTATAACAATGTGGGAGTTGGTTTTTTACATACGCAGATTTATTCGCAGAGAAACTTGATTAAAAATTAATACTTTCGCCAGAATAAATAAAAAACGCGAAAAAATTTGAATTTCGCGCCATACCAAGAGTTCCCAGCTAGCACACTAGTGGAAATTGCAGCCTAAATTGTTACTTTAAGTGGTTTAAGAGTAATTTAAGGGTTCTAGTGGCAGGCTAAAGTTGCATAACAGCTTCCATAAGCGTCTATAGCTGCAAAAGTTACTAAGAGTGGCAAAAGTTCCACCCAGTATTACCTTAACCTGTATAATAGTTCGTTTTAGAACTCTTTTGCCACTTCAGTCTCTAGAACAGAGTTAAGCAATACTTTTTAACGCTTACGGTTGCATATGAGTTGCTACTGGAGCTGTTATACGCCTGTAAACTGTATAAAAGAAATAACTGTAACCTATAGTAACAAAATCCACTACAGAGCTACTGCTAGTAATATAAGGGTAATAAATATATTACTGTAAGCTCTATATAAGAAGCAAGGACTACTATAAGTAATGCAATAGTAATAAAATGTTCCTTTGAGCAGCCTACGTTATTCGCAATTTTTGTTCTAAATAAAGAAAAATGTGCGAGGGTTCCGTCGGTATAATAAATTTTAATACGAGTTGGAGATCAAATATTAAAGACAGGTGTCAGGTTCAAAGTATCCAATGTTTGTTATGTGTTTCTGAGCAAAATAATTACTCATTTCTTTCCCAATCCATTAAGCAGTTTAGGCGTGAAAGCGTAACAAACATACACAAATAGTTTTTTTTTATATAGCCTCTTAAGTATTCTAATGCTGCGCAGACCTCCCTCGCTTGCTTCCAGTGGTTGCTCATTGCAGTCTCCGGACACTCAGTTCCTAACATACATACTTAGTCACTTTTGCAATTATAAAAAGTATTTTTTTTGTTAGATTTCTTAAAACCAATATTTACTATTTCCAATTATCTTCAAGGATACCTGATCTTTATTTTAACTTTGGTTGAATAAGTAAAGTGTTTTAAAACAAGAAAATACTTAGCATTGCTGTAGCTCTATGCCGTAAATATAATTTTTATTTGTTCTTATACTTGGCAATGGCAGAATCAAGGATCCCTAAAACACTTACTCAAATAATTTAAACTCGGAAAAGGGGATCACTTTTAAGAATATTAGTAACAGAAGAGAAATAAAAATCACTCTAAGGCGTAAATAGGTAGAACTTAGCACTTTGAGTTCTGCAAGAGTGCTATTAGAGAGAATTTTGCAGGCTTAGATTGTATTTTGTAGACGCCATTTTATTTTAAAAATTTTAGGTTTTTTTAATTGACTTTGAGGTTATATACAATATATCCATGTACAATTTTACGTATTTCTTACAAAAAATGGATTGATATAGCATTATTAGCTCACAGGCATATTACATGCAATGATTTGGGAATGTTTTTAATTAAAATTTGTAGATAAAACAGAAAATATTTTACATTATAATTGTTTTTACTTTGCATTCTGATATAATTACGGAACCGCGACAAAATTACTCAAAAAAATATCATTAACATTCACAGAAAACTTGTCTGCGTTTAAAAATTTGCTTTTATACGAACTGAAAAACCTAATAACACCATCTTACTTACTAAATATTAAATTAATGGCCGCCGATATCCAATGAGCATCCATGGAATTTTAAAACTTGTATTACTTGTGAATCTGTTTGTCACAAAAACCAAACACTTGGCGTAAATTATTTATCATTCATTCACAGTTCGTTCAATCTCATTCACTAGAAAGTGCTAGAGGAGCGCTATAAGAGAGTTAATGGTTTGTTGCAGCCTTAGTAGCACCTCTGTGCCACCGTTATAGAGCTTCAATAGCACTCATAGTTGCATAAAATTGTGCCCAAATTGCTGCATAAGGGTTGCATAAGGGTTCCAGAGCACGCTATAGCGCTTAAGTCTATTACTATAAGTAATAATCGGACATGCTCCAAAGCTCTTATGCAACCAAATGTGCTGCTTGGGTTACCACCTTAACGACTAAAAAGATCTAAGATTGCAATCGAGGGCGAATTATTTTAATAGGACTATTTTGTTATTCCCGACTGTGAACTTAGACTTGTTTATTGCGTATAACTATTAACAACATACTTAACCTAGCTATTAAACTTTTTATTTTTAAGTAGCATGAACGTAAGCTTCTCATATCACATCCCCCATCTTTGTTTACGAAACATTTGCATTAGCATAGCACCCGCGCCTCTATATGTAAACCAATACCGAAAATTGTAGATTTTAACACAGTGTAGTTTTGAGAAACCTTCAATTACTGATTAAAAGAGTAGAATTCAGTGTAGTAAAAGGTGACCACAATCGCTACAAACAGATATGTCATTTGTGTGAGGCTGATGCGCGGAGGCGTCGGAGTGGCGGCGGCGGCGAAGGCGGCTGCGGGCGACGACGACGAGGTAACGTAAATTGAAAGCTCGGCAGTGCTGGCGCGGGTCGGGGCGTTCCGTTTCTTTGTGCACCCGCCATTGTTCCACTCGCTAATGTTGTTAGTGCACTTTTTCAGCGACTACGCTAATTTAAATACCTCTTCTTCCTTTTATGGAGACTTGTCTTCCGTTTTCCGCGAATGGCGGGCTCCCTTTGCGTTTGAGACGCCAAGACTACTGCATTTAAATGAGACACTTAATCACCCGAGTCTGGCTTGAACCTTTTAAAAGCGTTTGTTCTCTTTTAACGATTCATTAGGCGGTTGTCTATCGAAGCAATCGCACCCACCGGTAATGGTTCTAATCGAATAAAGCTGAATACTTATAGAGTTAAACAGTCGTTGAAAATATGTCGGGAACTGCTTCGCAGTCCGCAGCTAACACCCACTAGAATTGTGCAAATATGAGTAGGGTAATAAACTCTCGGGAAGCGGCGTGCTCGGATTTGCTTGTTGGAGTTTCTGTACGTGCTACCCCGCCCCGCCCCCCTCACTCGAGCACATAAGCAGCCTCCCTCGGAAACTTTCCTCTTACAGATAGTGTTAGTTACCCAAGGAGACGTTTCTGAACTTACACATATCTTCCCCTCGTTTACCGCACACGAATTCACCAAGGATACTCTTTTTGGGTACCGCATTAAAATTAGTGTCTACATAAAATTATGTTCGGACTTTAAGATTATTTATTTTGGTGCGATTCTCGTTAAAAAAACAGTTTTGTCTATGTAGAGGAATTCGCGATGAAATTTTAAAATTTTTAGTATAACCTAACCCCCGACGCAAAAAGAAAGAGGCGTTATAGTTTAACATGTCACTTTGGTATCGTAGCTCCTAAACGTTCAGGCGTTTTAAGATCATCAGCTCTTTTCCAGTTGATAAGGGGGTCCAACTAATTTGCTTATGTCCGAAAGATTCGAAATTTGGTACAGTGTTACTTCAAATATATTAAAATAATATTTAGGGTGAGAGAGAAGGTTGGGTTATGACTTTTAATATGACATATTAGATTTTGGTTATGTTGTAAATGTTATCATATTTAGTATGTACTTCATTCAATGCACTTGTATTAAATTTATTGTTTATTAACATAACAAAGTTATTTATCAACTGGGTAAGGCTATGTGAAAAGTGGTTAAGTTGTCAAAGCACAGGCTTTAGCCCAGCCTATGATACATGGCACGGCTTCACGCAGTCCGCTTGATGAAATATCCGAGGCAGGAGAGAAGCTGCGGTCTGACACCGCCATCAATCCGGGATGGATCCAGTGGTGACCGCGCCGCTGTTGCATTTATTTATCCTGCCTGACTTACCTAATACTTTCATAAATATCCGAGCGAGTGATATGAATCGTGAAAACTAGAACTCACAAACGTTATGTAAAGGTCTTATAGACTTAAACTGATTAAATCAATTATTATCTGAAAAAGGTAATTGATTGATTCGATCCCGGCTTCAGAAAGATGACGTAAGGCATAGTGCCAGTAAACGGGTCACGTAAATAACATAACTTAGTTGCTAAAGTTATTACGTCAGAAGCGAAAACAGTAACTGCGATACGTGACCGCAATAGTAACAATCAATTTCTTTGTGTTTTATTACCAGCCACACAGACTGCCTGTGGAACACTGATTTCCGGGGTAATAGATTCCTCGGTTAAGCTTCGCTCGACGGCGATGCCATTACTGATTTCATCCCATCGTATTAAATAAATTATTTAATTTTATGCTTCCTGAATGCCTAGTATTAGTCGTTTTAGGTATCTTTCACTTCACGCGTCTCCAACTTTGTTACAATGCTCATGAGTGAGAGTCCACAAACAGAGATTCAAGGCTAACCCCGGATGTATTTTTGCGGTGGATTTCAAACGACTTATGATAGGCATATTTGTCATCATGTCAAAAAAATAGTTTATTTAAGAAAAAGTTATAACAGTTCGTGTTGAGATTCCCCTTTTAAGTAACAAAAACCACTTTTTCAATACAATACTGTTCGTACTTAAATTACCTAAATGCTTTAACTATAACTACTAACTATGTCTCTCGTCACATACACCAGACAGTTTCCACCGAGGGTGGATAGCTTGCGTACTCGAATATACAAAGCTAAAAACGTAAATTGAGACTTCTTAAACGTTGGCCTAAGTTATTATTAAAACCTAACATTGTCCCGGTTACCGCTCGTCACCGCACTATAACTTTAGGGAAGACACGAAACGCACGTTCTTGTATCTATTACTGAAGTGAGACCGTTCTCCGAAGTGATATTAGTACAATAGCTTTTGGCATGCAGAGTGGAGAGGTGACTCAGCCGCTATTTTACCATCACTCAAGATGACAGTTATATTTTCCGCGGCCAGCAACCGGCACTCCGGCGCCAGGTTGGATCGTTTATCATCAGCGCTCGCCGCTGTGTCAGATCCGAACCCTTATTTTTAGTTAGGTAGAAATAACTTATTTTTTAATATGGCTAGATAAAAGTAGACCTTTTATTTTCATTTAAAAGATTTATTTTATCCTTTTCGTTTTACCATTGAGGCACTTTGCGCGAATTGGCTCTTGTATTCGGTGGCGTCGGAGGCCAGGGCTGCGCCGTCAGCAGTACGTGAGGCCTGTGCCGACGCCTTCAACTCCGCTCTCGTCTCGCTCCACGTTTATTATCGAGTGATTGCTCTCCTGCGTGATCTGACTAGCCAACTATCTCTTTGATGCGCTGCGGATCGCATAAGCGTCTTTAGTCGACTAGCAGATTACCCAAGTTTTTTCATCTTTTTCTTAATCACATGATCATATTTTTCATTTGTTTTATACGAAGTCACAAGAGCTCTGCTCGAATCTAGCAATGCCAGAAAAATAGCTTGCATTGCATGGTGCTCGTGTTTGTTTTGTTGTTTAGCTGAGAGAAGTTTGACAGTTGTAGGGACAAGCCTGAAATATCGGCGTACGCGGCTTAATCGCTCAGCGTGCGATATTGGCGTTACATCATGTTGTCAGCGAGGAGAAAAATTGCTGCCTCCCCGACCCCCGGCTTCGTCGCCTCCCCCGCGTGCCCTCCACAGCGGGCGCTGCCAATGTCGACAGCGCGTTTATATTACCTTGAGATTTATTCTAGTTACGAACGAACATTTATCTGTATTTCATATAAAACGTTTCGTTTGCGTTTCATTATTAGATAAATAACTAAATATAAAATGAAAAGCTATTCCAATAATAATAGGTAGGGAAAAGTCAAAATCTTTGTAAATAGATTACTAACAAACTGATTAAAATGTGGTTGAGAGTTTTCAAAGTTACGAATTATCACGGGAACTGCCATAATACGAGTAGAACCACCTAGCTAGTAATTCGCCGACGCGACCCCCGTTTCCAGAGTCTGTAATGTAATTACACAGTTCGTTACTTTCCGAAAGAAAGAAAATGAGAGGAAAATACTAGCTCTGGGTGACCGCGGGGCGAATCTCTCTAATTCTTTTGCTCCAAAATAAAATGTTTACAATAAGTATGAAATCCGAATTTAATTTTAAAAATAATATTGTATGCCGTCCGTTTTTATACTTAAAATAATTCAGAGATTAGTTAGTCAAAACGCGTAGATCTGATCTCGATTTTAAAACGAATTTCAAATTCGAATGAAAAATTTACATCTAAATTTCCCCCTACATTTTCTAATTCCATCCAATTTAATACCATTATAGCGTTTTAGCATTAAACGAATCTATAATATAATAAAAATTAATCGCAAAATGTGTTGGTAAGCGCATAACTCAACAAGGCCTGGACCATTTTTACCAATTCTTTTTTTTTTAATGTTCGTTGAAGTCCAAGGATGGTTTTACGGCGAGAAACATTTAAATAATTACCGGGAAAACAACATAGTAAGTAATAGGTTAGGCGGTATGAAGTTCGCCGGATCGACTTGTATTAGATTAAAATGCTGTCTACAATTATTGTGAGTAAACATCAATGTTGTCAGTTTAAAGACAAGAATAGGTTTTATGTCTATAATCTATAATACATACTTTGAATTCCAAGTCAATACACAACATTTTAAATTTTAAACGCTAGAAATGGTATCGGAAGTCCAACCCTATGAACAATAAATTAACAAGTTAATGGTTTACACATGCTTCAACTTTTACCTATTCGTGTTATGTTGCACTTAGACACGGTTTTACATAGTTTTATAGCAGATATACTCAAATAATTGTATCCAATTTAATTTTCTACGGTTCTATATTAGTTTCTCGATTTATCCTCTTTACAATATTACGTTCGATTATATTTTCTCCCTTGAGGCTGAAGCAGGAGGTTTTGACGTCTTTTGATTCATACGGATCCCCGTTATGATTAATGTGGTGTCGCATTGCTGCGGTCTATTCAATATCAAAGGAGTATTTCTCGTATTTACAGACAGAATACGTTCATTGTTTCACTACAGATTATACTGCGTCCGGTAAATTAAATTTATTTAGCTTGCTTACTTATATAAAGAAATGTTATGTTTTAAATGTACGGTAACTTGTGTTGTAGTAAAAGACAGAAGAAGACATCAAGAAGCTAGTCACTCAGCACTCAGCTGATATGCAGCGTTGTGTAGCTAATGGCGGGCGGCGGCAGATTGTCGTGGCCGAGTGTTCGGCATGGTCCACGTGGCACAAGATTGCGAATGCGATGTTTGCTCTTTGGCGGAGCCCGCAGCGGGCTTCCGGTTCAGCGAGCCGTGCAGCGGCCGCGCAGCCTCTCGGGTCGCGTCTCCGGCCAAATTGAAATATCCTCGGTGCCGTGACTTCGCCCGCTCCGCACCGTCCGCGACCGCCCACTCTAGATAAATAGAAATGAACCAAGGAAAATACACTTACCGGCCTTTTGGTCTCTATCCCGATTACTAGATTCATGGAGCTGAAAACATTAATGTAAGAACTACGTAGTTGCGTTAACTTATAATTGTTAATTTTATATCCTGTACCTTTCCGCTGCTGGGATAAGGCTTTCTCCTCCTCTTCCATACTTTACTTTCCTACTGCATTAAAAGTTAAACATATAAAAATACATTCAATATCTTTAAATGTCTGAATTCTGTAATCGCAAATTAAAATAATATAAAATTATTTTCGAAAAGCCACTCAAATCATTGTTACAAGAGTCGACTGCAAAAGTTTTGATTCGAATTGTTGATGCGTTTATTATTTGTAAATTTATCTCTAAAGTTCGCTGACTGTTTGTTTCTAAAAATTATATATTGGCGTGAGTCTCCAACGATTCAATTTCCGTGCGCAGACAGCGCTGGAATTTACGTGCGCGAATTTACACGCCATCGAAATTATTTGAAAATGGTTTGCACCGGTGAGATTAATCTATATTTTATAGTTCATACCAGTCGCACTTTAGTTACTACAATTTTGCTTCAAAAATCTAAATATGTGATTTAATTTAATAGAAAAATACTTAATATATTCTATCTCTAGTCTATTAATAAATTATCATATCTCATGTGAAATCTTTAAAATTTACTTAGCATGCAATTTTTTTTTATTTTTAAAGATTTTATTGTTTAGTTTTTTATTTTAATTTTATTCTCTTCTTTGCATGTTTAGCTTTAACATTTACTTTGTTACGGGAGGAGCATCTACTCAACCCATGAAATGTTTTAATAAGATGTACACTCTACAGCTTTTTATTGAAATAAATATATATATATTTTATACATAATTTATATTTAATGTGGTTTTGTTCAGTCTAACTGTTAGACCAATAAGCCTTTTCCGTGGTGTACCTATGGCAGAGTACCACCGCATGTAATCCTGCCCACTTGGAGTTATCGCTGCCGAGGGAGGGAAAGATTACCTCGCCGAGAGATAAGGAGGTCGCAGGACTCGAGTGCGATTGTCCCCGCGTCAGGCGTCGAATTGTGTCAAGTGAACCGGCAAATTGAACGGCCGAGACTTCTGCGCGCCTAGCTCACTAATCGTAGCATAAACTACGCCCGGGCCAGTGTTTAATTACGTAAAACGATCTATAGCTATTGTTTGGGCTTGATGTGGCTTGTGGTTAAAGTTGCATTATTTTGTAGGGTATTCACCATTCAAAAATTTGTTTGGGTTTGCAAAATTTTACAATAGGGCTTGGGCATGGATTCTGGTTTTGGAACGGACACAGTTCATACCTACTTGTTTTTGTATATCCGAAATACATACTTTATTAGCCAACTAGAGGCTGCCCCGCGGTATTTCCCGCGCAGATTTCTCATAAACACAAAATTCCCGTTTTTTTCCGTTCCCGTGGGAATTTCGGGAAATCCCTTCTTAGTGCTCACCTACACTCCTTAAGGAACCTACATGCAAAATTTCAGCTCGCTACGCCCAGTAGTTTCGGCTCTGCGTTGTCTGTCAGTCAGTCAGTAACAGAAGAGTTTTATATATATTGATTGATATCTCGAATCGGACAACAAATCTCTATCAGAAATGACCCCATAATAACTTTTCCCTTTTGAATAGATCTACCACCGTTAGTCCATTAAAATTAGTACCAAAATGCTTAAACCCGCAATCATTTGTTTGACATTATAAATCTATATTTCCGTATATATTTCTATATTTTTGATAAAAAAAATATTTGTTTTTATAGTGATGCTAAAGTGTAGCATCTTGTAGCTCCACCATGCTACGATTCAAAGTCGTTTGCAGTCTGTGTGTCACTATGTATGCTGATATATTTTTTTAAAATACGCAACGGAAGTTGATTAAAAAGTATAATAATTGAGCAACATAGTAATAGGTTAGGTGGTACGAAGTTCGCCGGGCCGACGATTTTATTATATAACCTAACCTACACCGCACTGCCTCACGGTTTTGTATAGTTAGGGAAGGTAGGCTCTTAAAGTTTCTCTAATATGTTAAATGCCTGAAATTATTTATAGGTAATATTGATTTTTCGTTAAACATATTGGCATTTGTTTATTAAATTCAAATTCATAAAACACGAGTTTAATATTCATACAAAGTTTATATTTTTAGGTAAGTATTCAAAAAGTATATCCATCACCTACTATACATTATATCATACCATAACTGTGTGACATTTTATAGGAAGTTTTTTTTTTTATTTCCTAAACGCTTCGTTCAAGCATATTAAGGACCAGTGGTAAATACATTAAACTTATGAAATTGTTAGAAGAAGTTAGAAATAAAATAATTGGATAGCGATTGCAGCTCTTGCAGCACTTGCAGCACAGAAATCCTGCGTCATATTGTGAATGACACTAATTAAAGCGCGCTCAGCAGTCGCCGCGCCAATTACAGCAGATCCTCGCGCCGCCGCCGCCGCCAGCGCCGCCGCCGCCAGCGCCGCCGCCGCCAACGCCAACGCCGCCGCAGCGTCGCTTTGGGCACGACCTCTCTCCTCGCCTCTTCATTGAATATTTTTTATATTCACGATTATCTTACGATTCTTAAAAGCATAGCCTTAAATAATGGAGACGTAACTATCCACAAAAACTTATAATTACAGCTTGGAAACGGTGTCTTGAAACGGAACCATTTATATCACAGAACAAGAGAATACAATAGAAATAGCATCATGAGATTTTAGTACTAAAACCAGTGTGTCCAAACTCACACATATAAACCAAACGCTCACTATGAAATCCAAGCTACCATTGGTGATTAACGACAAAGCCGAAAAGATCTACACCACAAAACTTTGAAGTAGACTATGAACCTTTTTGACAAATAAACAAAGATCAAAATCAAATAACAATTATGAAATACTTAAGATAATGATGACATACATATGTTAAAAGAATGAAATTAGGTTTTTCCAAAGACATGGTAGAAAGCTATACATCCTCTTTGCTTTAAAATCCTCACGCATTGTTCCTAGTTTTACTATTCGACGCTAGATGGAACTACAGCTTTTGTACTACCGCTACTAAACACTAGGTGGCTACGTCGAAAAATGAAAAACTAAGCTAGGGATGTACATATTGCGGGAGAAAGTTTGTCGATGAGAAAAACCTATCGATATACAACTTTCTTTCATATGGCTACAGGTAACAATTACTTTTTTTTTACGAAAATCTATGTGTATTCTACGCAAACGGCCTTCTTGGTGATTGGCGATGTATTGGTATTATCATATGAAAAAACCAGTCGCTCATAGAACAAAGTTTATTTTAGTGTAAAGTTTAATTTTTATTTATTTCCAATGTCGTTTTTTATTCAACAGTTATGCTTCGCATAAATAAAGATTCAGAAATAAAAATGTGTTTAGTTATAAAATTGTATATACCTACAGTACTGCAAAAGTTATAATGCGCATAGAAATCTTCGTCACTGTTCGACAACGGTCGTATTCCCAAGCGACGTAAGACGATATGTATTTAAGGAGGTTAAGTGCATTTTCTGCATGCGTAATTTAGTAGAATTATGATTTTTGATTGAGGTGTTTCCGTGAAATCGACAATTAGCGAATCTGCATGCGCATTATTAATTTTGGAGTAAGTACTGTACTTTAAATGAAGCTTTATTTTAACCAAAGTAAACAATTTAGGTGGATGGGTAGATAGACCAATAAAACAAGATGGGTTTTATATTTATATTATTTTATCTTATTTAATATCGAAGTACTTGCTTGTTTATTACTTGCCTTAAACTCTTAACTAATCTTGGTTTTTTTAATACATAATATTTAGCATTTTTTCTTCTCTAGGTATTGTTTATTGAAACTCCTCTTAGCTTAAGAAGCTTTCATGATGGCTCCATCTTCAAGTTTATGCTTAAGTGTATTAGGTTCTGAGCTTGGCCCAAGGTGATCCAGTAACACAGGCTGTAAATAAATGAAAAGAAAAATAAAATATAGCACACTATAAGAGTGACGACTTGTCTTTATACAATACTAGTCGACCCGGCAAACTTCGTACCGCCTAACCTATTATTAGAACGTGCATGTTTTATACTTATAAACCTTCCTCTTGAATCACTCTATCTATTAAACAAATCCGCATTAAAATCCGCTGTATTTTTAAAGATTAAAACATACCTAAGGACTGATGCGGAAAGCGACTTTATTTTTTACATATTACAACATTATTGTAATATGATGATGATGCTAATATAATTTCATTCATACGCAAGAGTCTAAGTTGAAAGATTCATATAATTTCATTCGTATTCAAGAAATTAACTTTAAAGTAAATCACATTTTAAACCGAAAAAAAGGTAGAGGTTTTCAAGTCGAAGCGAATACCTATTTTTTTTTTCACTGAAAATTATTATTATCGATAGATTTTTATCATAGAAAATTATCGATAGATTTTCATCATGTTGAGCAATCTCTAACTGATTTCCATTAAACTGTTGTCAAAATGTTCTAGAAAAAGTCATGAGTCTAATACCATAGATCAAGAAGAACGCTAAGAAGGTACAGTCACAGTCACAGGACTCACAGGCTTCAATGAAAATTCAATTTTACTGCTCCGTGATTAGGGTGTTTTCATTTTCTCACTTATGGTTTTGTTTTCTTGTTCATGTATAATTTCAAATTTATTTAAAAATACAGTGAAATATTACTTACCGATGTAATGATACGGCATAATTAGTACTTTTAAGTCCCCGACTTTAATTTTTGCATTCCAACACAGCACAATATGGCATTTTAGTGGGTTTTTTTTCATATTTTTCCTGGTGGTTTGTTTACAAGAAGCTTAAAGCAACTGAGCTTATCAAATCTGTCAAAAACTACGAATAGGCACTGCAGAGCTAATGATAGGCACGCGGGCTCCGCCTACTCGCGATTTCTATTTAGAGAGAGAGAGCATCTTCCTTGTTCTGTGATTTATATCTTTATTTGGAAAACCTAAAAATAATAACTTCTGGTAAAGAAACATTATGAATTTAATATTATTTGAATAGTCGACCCGGTGCACTTCGTAACGCCTTACCTATTACTGTTGTGCATATTAAACATGTAAACCTTCCTATTGATTTATTCTAGTTCATAGTTTTAAAGATATAAGCATACATAGGGACAGACGCAGAAAGCGACTTTGTTTTATACCATGTATTAATTATGTTATGACTAACTTTGGGCTTAAATAGTGTTTCATTTAAGGAGCAAATGATTAAAGATTTCTAACTCCACATACAAAGTGGCGCCTCCATTTTTTTCTACATTTTTGTGCCAAGCTGTACTTTATTTTCAATACCCAGTGAATAAAATTAGGGATTCCGACAAAACACTCGACGTGGAAGTCTGTGATAAGGTGAAACTTTTCTCTGTTCGCAAATTACACTCCAAATTTTGGTGATAGAGAAAGTTTGTTTAAATGAGATCACTTCAACGGTCTCCACGGCGCTTTCCTATTCCACTTTCTGCATAGTCATTGGAGCGAGGCGGCAGATGCTTGTTTTTTGTTCATCTTTAAATCGACAACAGTTTCAATTGGAAATTCGGATTGCAAACTTTTGTTTATAGCTTTCTACTATTTCGAAATTTCCGGTGCCACGTTAATAATTGTAAAGAACAAAACTAGCGTTTCCCCACCTCACTGAACAAAACACAAATTTATCTGTCCGATTTTAAGTTAATCATAAAAAAAACATATTATTATCTATTCTAGTTTATAACTGAAATTATGAGATGTAAACTACCAAACGCATCACATCACAATAAAGTTACCTACCTACTAATGTAGATTGTTCAATGACGGTATCCTTAAAATTTCAATCATATAGAACTGTAACTTGTTACAAACGAGGACGTTACATACAAGCAACTAGTAGTAGCGTAGCCACTCCTATCCGATGGCACGCTGCTCTCCATTATGATATTGCCCTCCGAGTGAAATTTATTTGCATTTCTACTGAAAGTAGAGTTTTTTCCAAAGCGCTTTACGGAGCGTGAACAGTAATGAAAGCAGCACGTGCCTTCTCCGCGGTTATCTCGGGACGGGCTTGCTCCGGCTCTGTTATGGAGCGTGAATATTTTTATTTCATAATATAACTACCTAGCTTATTTGTGCTCTGACTTTGTTTTAGCATTTAGAATAAAATAAAAAACTTAACAACTGTTTTACAATGTTGTTCTTGTCTATAAAAATTATAGGCCAAGGTAAGGTAAGGTACCTCTAGTATTTAATACCTGGTCAATTACCTGTTAAAATAAAAAAGGATAAGACCCCCGTGGTTTCCACAGGAGTGCTACTTCGCGCGATTAATGACAGCGGTAGCTATAGATTTAAACTGACAAGCCACCCGTGTTGCCGGATAATATAATATGGCCGCACGCAATTCAATTTATATTCATATCTATCCGTAAGACCGATCCCGTCAACTGTCAACACAACAGTAAAATTAAATGCTCTGTAATGTACCTCGCTGCTTGCAACACGCACGACTGCTTCAGACGGTCACGTTACGTACGACATTACGGGCTACTGAAAAGGCTAATTTTTAACAAAACACCAATACTATTTTACTTGTTTACAACACTTAACCCTAATTTCATGGTTTGCCTCTGAAATTATCCATTTATTTGTATTAAACATCCTTGTTACAAACTAAACCCAAAACTTATTTAGTTTTATAACATTGTTTCATATGTGGGTCCTGTAAATTAACTGGCCAACTAGGGTGATTCAGGACGACCGGTCGCCAAAATTATTCTTCAAATTATAAAACTTGGCAACGTAACCGACAAGCTGGCCCGTAGTTTATGTTATAATTTGTATTAGGGTTCGTAGAGGAGCCATCCAGCAACGCCTTTTCGTATCCCGTATGATAATAGTTAAAATATAAAATAATCCTCGGTGAAATTGTGAGGTGTGATGACGGGGAGTCGCGATTTGTTTGAGGCGGGGCGGGGCGGCGCGCGGCGCAAGGCGGCGGTGGACCGGACCGCGCCTGGCCCTCGGCACTAATCGTGGATAGATAACCTTGTTGTAACTTAATCTAGAGATAGAGTATTCTGTCCCATATTATTATACTCCGTGCCGCACCATATATTTTTACCAAATTATGTAGTTTTACCTTGTTTTATAGGTATAATAATAATAAATAATAATAAACATCACACTCAGAGCCCCTAACTAGGAAGAACCTGTATCTAGGGTCCCGAAACACACACAGAGACGAACATCACACCCAAACCGGAAACAAACATCGATATTCATCATATCAATATTCGCCCCGCCCAGGAATCGAACCCGGGTGCACACGCTTACTCAGTCCACATCACTGCCAACTGAGCTACGGAGCAGTCAATAATATAATCAATATATATAAAACTCTTCCGTTACTGACTGACTGACTGACTGACTGACTGACTGACTGACTGACTGACTGACTGACTGACTGACTGACTGACTGACTGACTGACTGACTGACTGACTGACTGACTGACTGACTGACTGACTGACTGACTGACTGACTGACAACGCAGAGCTGAAACTACTGGGCGTAGAAAGCTGAAAATTGGCACGTGGGTTCCTTGGGGAGTGTAGGTGAGCACTAAGAAGGGATTTCCCGAAATTCCCACGGGAACGGGAAAAAACGGGATTTTTGTGTTTATGAGAAATCTGCGCGGGAAATACCGCGGGACAGCCTCTAGTATAATATAATATAATATTGTAGTTCCATTTGTCCTTACTGGTTTTTTTTTTTTTCAGGTAAGACACGATGAACATTATTTACGGGTATGTTGTCATTTTGTTTTATAGTATATATTATTAGTTCTTACTTTTAAAATTTGGGTCTCGGGTTGAGACCTCAAACAGGTCGGACATTTTAAATAACATTCCACTTGTTAGGTTTAATTATTTCCATTTCTCAATATTTTTCTTAACTGCTTGCTTTTTAATATGTAGGTAGCTACTCTCAATGGAACCAAGACATTTGATTTTAAGCGTAGCGGACTATAAGTGTTATTTCTTCCAGAGGGGTATTATTCTACGAGAGCCCGCTCCGTCTCGAATGCTCCATTTAGTTCCAAAGTTTTTCTCGTTTATCACCGTTGGGCTCTCGGAGGCGGAGATTTTTCCTTTAGATTTGTTGTCACGCCAGACCTTTTTAATGTACCTTTGTTATCGCGACGTGATTAAGGCTGCACTCTTTTTTATTTACTACGGTAGGTTTTTTCCCCGCGTATTTTACCTTATTTAAAAGCAAGGTTCAAATGCGATTTACGAATACAACACAGAGAGTTAAGGTAGGTGGTAATTCCAGGGGAAATAAAAGATTTTCATTACTGTAGGAAGGAATATTTCAATAAAGTGTAAGGAGTAAGTAAAAAGAATATTTAAGCTTTTAAGAAGGCTTGGAAACGGGTTGCCAAGATGAAGGCGTGATAAAAAAGGCGTTAGGATTACCGTCGACTCGCGGCGAGTGTGGTCGTAGAGGTAATACTATGAGTTAGTTAGATCGCCCACCTCGACCCGTAGACCCCGACTGCTGCACTTTGATAAAAGGATTAACATTACATAAGACTTCTTTCCTCCATATAAATAAATAACTACATTTTTTTACTTTTTTGTTTAGGTATATGCCTAATAACACTTATTAGTATAACGAATTTGAATTGAAGTGATAAGTAAAATAGATTCACACGGAAAATTTAGTACTGAAGATTTGGCTGTATGGACAACAACAATCAATCTACGGAATAATTATTCCTTCGACCAAGAGAGATAGCGTATGGCGATGATTTTTTTTGTTTACTTATAAAAGCGTAAATTTTATATTTTTTTCTAACCTTAGCATATTTTTTTGTATTTGTTGTTAATCTATATGAAGCATATATGAAGTGAAGTTACAACTGCTAATTAATTAGAGCATTGACCTGGTCGATTTCTCAGTAGAGGCTCTACAAATACTGGTTTTATAAAATATTTTTGCATTTATCGTTAAATTTACGTAGTTTTTGAAGTTTTTAATATTTGTTATGCAAAATAAGTAAAAAAAAAAATCATTTTTTTTTTTATTTTGTAAAAATTATTTGTTTTTAATAAAGTTTGAAAGACTTCGCGTATCTAAAAAACCGTTTCCCACATAGTTATGCAACTATTTTGGAAAACAGAGTTTTTGATTTTGTGTATTTTCGTGAAACGGCCAAAAATCAAGATTTACATATTTGCATTTCGTGCCATACCATGACCTTTAGAAGGCTCCAACCGCTACAGGGAGACAGCGATAATCGCGACTGCTGGTGTCGCGCACGTGGTGCGAAGGATAAGAATGGTTGGTCTGGTGGTGTGCTGGCCCTCCACATGTCCCAGGCGATGTGGTTCCACGGGGCGAGGAATCCTCCCCCCGCGGCTACACCCATCATCGTGGGCGGGGAGCCCATAGCCGTCGAGTCCACCCTGAAGTACTTGGGGTTGGTCCTCGACGGCCGGTGGACGTTCCGCGCTCACTTTGAGCGCCTGGGACCGAGGTTGCTCGTGGTGGCAGCAGCGCTTAGTAAGCTGCTGCCCAACCTTGGAGGGCCAACGGCCTTCTGTCGGCAATTGTATGTGGGGATCGTGCGGTCCATTGCCATGTACGGTGCCCCCATCTGGGCGCCTGCACTGGGCGGCAACAATAAGGCGGCGCTGGGCCGAGCCCAGAGGATCATGGCCGTCCGGATCGCGCGCGGTTACCGCACGATCTCCCGCGAGGCGGCATGTCTGCTGGCGCGGAGTATGCCGTGGGACCTTGACGCGAGGACCCTTGCTGCTGTACATAACTGGCGCGAGGAGGCGCGTGCGAGGGGCCATTGGCCGACTCCGCGCGAGACCGTAGCACGCCGACAGGAGGCCGACGCCGCTGCAGAGGAGGCTTGGGCGCTCAGGCTGGGAAGGCCGAGCGCGGGGCACAGGACGGTGGAGGCTATACTCCCCGTCCTGGAGCGGTGGTTGCATCGGCACCATGGGGCTCTAAGCTTCCGTCTGACCCAGGTGCTCTCAGGGCATGGATGCTTTGGGAGTTTCCTGGCGATGATAAAGCGCGAACAGTCCCCCGGGTGCCACCACTGCGATTGCCCCGAGGATACGGCCCAGCACACCCTAGAGGTGTGCCCAGCCTGGGTGGCTGAACGTGCGGTCCTCCAGACCGCCATCGGGACGGACCTCTCCCTGCCGGCTGTGGTGCGAGCCATGGTCGGCAGCAGAGAGGCTTGGACGGCGGCTGTCTCCTTCTGCGAAGCAGTAATGCTCGCAAAGGAGACGGCCGAAAGAGAGAGGGAGGCGGCGAACCCGGCCAGACGGCGAGTTCGTCGCCGCGGCGGCGCGAGGCCATGAAGCGCCGCCGCATGCCCTGCAGTACCGGGCCGAAGAATAGGACTAAGGTATCCACTGCCTGTCGTAAGAGGCGAACTAAGAGGGGACCCCGGGGTCGTTGGGTGCACGAGGCGGGGGCCGTGTAGTCATATAACGGCCCCGAGAAGAACGGCGGAACGTGGTGTACCGATTCCGTCGTCGAGCGTAGGAAGAGCCATCCGCGCTCAAGGGGGACTACCACCACCTGTCCCCCCGTGAAAAGGCGACTCAGCCAATGCTGGAGGGGGTCGCGGAGCTGAACACAAAGTTCGAGAGATCTCCCGTGACCTCCTTGCAAACAGCCGAGATGGACACCGGCGGGGTTTTAGTGGGTGCGAACCCCACATAACGTTGCGAGGGTACTCGTAAGGAGTTTCCCCACTTAAAAAAAAAAAAAGGCTCCAACCGCATTTTTTTTAACCATGACAGAAATAAAAAATGTTGTATAAAAATTAATTCGGTACTAGATTTTTATTGGTTCTGTTGTTGCCTTCAGGATAAAGATCTAGGAAAGTCTAGATTGGCGCTAGTATCGAGGCGCACTCGTTCTCATATTGCATCAGTACCTCACGGAAGCTACCCTCCGTGATGGAAAATGTAATCCCTTTTCAACTTTCCTACTTAAAGGTAAAAGTTTACGTTTCGATGGTTTTTATTGTTCTTTCTAAAGCCACAAAATGTATCTTACGACTTTTTCTCTCCAACACTACGTACAATACAAGTTTTAGGACAGTTTTGGACCGTATTGTGATTGTGGCTAAATACTTAGTTGTCAATAGAAAAATATTTAGTAATATACGTGTAACAACAATTGTATTTTTTTTTTAATTAACTGAACCAACCCACCGTACTTTTTCTGTTGTCTATTTTATCTTAACAATGGGTTGCCTGGAAGAAATCGCTTTAAGCGATAAGGCCGCTCATTGCAATCAGTGTTTTAATTTAAGAATATTGTAATATTTTAATTTCATTGATTGTAATAAAGAGTCTATCTATCTATCTATCTATCTAACAAATAGTATTCCCATTTATTTTTTACTTTTGGACGAGCAAGCACGTTTATCCAAGAGTTCCCTACGCCCGCCCGTGCCTTCTCAATAACTTGAAAAACTATCAGCGGCTCTCGCGGGTGGATAACTAATAAAGTAAGTTCGAGGAGAAAAGTAAACTAATATCGGGTGCTGCGGCGACGCCGCAACTGGGCGACCACTTCAACTCTGCTTCAGATTTATTACTTTTAATATGTGCACTCACACACCTACCCATGAATATTACCTCTCGCTGCCGCTTTCTTTATGACGACGACGACGCCTTGATATATTGCGTAAGAAATTCTCCGGGCTGAATTTAAGACATTTTGTTTAATCAAATTTTATCTGCAGAAGCTTATTCTGAATTATTTGTTTTTGTAAAAAAAAAAGTTATATATATATTGACTATTACATTTAACAAGCACATTTCTCATTTCAAAGGTCAACTTCTTACAATTGCCAAAAAAGTTTCTGTTCAAATTAAGAGTGAGTTACTTCGTCCGCTTAGCCATTAGTAATCTCAAAGTTTTAATGAATTTTGTTCACTGACATTGAAAAATGAATTTCGACCCCTACGTCGACCGATGGGGCTACACTGCATAAAATAAATCAAAATTTGTAAAATGACGTGGCACAAGATCGTTCATTCATCGTTTCAAAATTTGTAAATGTGTTTATTCAAAGCAATCAAAGTCAATAGGTCAGTAAATTATGTTATTTATTTTTACAAGGCTACCTTAAGTATGTTACTTTAAGTAAGTAATTAAGACTAAAAAAATGATTAAAGGTACCTATACAAAAACTTTTTTATAAGAAATATTATTTTGAACATCATAGGTGATTGGCAAACCAGAGAATGACAATAATTGTATTAACCACTAGAGGCTGCCCCGCAGTTTCACTCGCGCAGATTTCTCATAAACACCAAAATCCAGTTTTTCCTGTTCCCATTGGAATTTTGGGAATTTATTCCTAGAACTAGTTGAGGAGGCAGCCGACGTGGGTTTGAAGATAAATGTCGCAAAAACCAAAGACATGAGGTCTGGTAACCACGACAGTACACCGCTCGTAATAGGCAACGCGCAGATAGAGAGAGTTTTTTAACACTAATGTTAAACCGGTATTGCTGTACGGATGCGAGACGTGGAAGAACACTAAGGACCTCACACGGGAACTCCAGGTGTTCATTAACCGCTGCTTGCGCCAGATTATGAAGACTACTACGAACATTTCAAAACCAAAATCAGCTAAATCGGCCCGGCCGTTCTCGATGTTGAGCGAGACTAACGAACCACGATTCATTCTTACATACAGGGTGTTTCTGACAAGGCGGTAATAAATTAAATGGAGGGTTCGGCACAGCATACCTAACAACTTTCCCTAAGCAACATAGGTCAAAATATCAAAACAAAAATCAGCTGTCCCGTACATTGACCCCGTCAGCTGATCGAACAAATGTATGGAACAGATGATTTTAGTTTTGAGATTTCGACCCATGTTTCTTTGGGAAAGTTGTTTGTTATGGTGAGCTGAATCCCTCCTTTCATTTATTACCGCCTTGTCAGAAACACCCAGTATATAAAATCCAAGTACCACTGATTACTCACTCACTCACTCACTCATCAACGCCCAGCCTAAACCGCTGCAGATAGAAAGATGAAATTCCTTACGTGACGTAGGCCACTAAAGCCTGTCACACATTACGCAGATGCGATAAGATGAGATATATGTAGTGTATATTTATTTGTCATCTTTTATAATATATGTACTTAGTTTATTTATGGTAGGTACACTATTGGTAGGTATGAGTGTAACTTTAAGTATGTTTATAAATTATATGTGTATATAAAATTATCTAGTATATTATGCTCTGCTTATTTTTTAAGGGCACTCGTAGAACGCTTGTGGATCACTTGCTGGCATTGACTGAAAATCAGCGCTGTCGGTGAAAACCTTCAGCACATGCTGAATCAGTGCCATTTTACGCCAACTGCAACACACACACAACTTGTTAAATTTTGTTGTTATTTTAGTTATTTTAAAATGTTTTGAAGTATGTGCTATTGTTGTTGTTCGTAGGCTATTGTATATTATTATGTAATGTGTGTTTTTTGCTGTAAATAAATCTTTTCTTTCTTTCTTTTCTTTCTTAAGGTTTTATCTGCGTATACAAACTTTTTATCTGAAGGTACCACATATTACGCAGATGCGGTAATATTACAAGATTATACATTCACTCGAAATCTCTCGGACTGAGCAGACTTGTTTTTTGCTAAGAATGTTTATATAGGATGTTACAATGAGTTCACGTTTACGAAAAGAACTCTGCTTCTGGATTTATTAGACAGCTCGTCAGAAGATAATTCTGATTATGAATGAGTCACGTCTTGCTTTAAACACACGCACTATAATTTCTTTTTTACAAAAAGGGACCCGACTTCAACGAACTGATACAAACATAATCTGAGAACTCCCTCGAAAGTCGAAGTCGGTTAAATTAGGTCAAAACCTTCTCACCTTCTCCTGAATGTAATAAATACATTACCTACTGAAAACCGCATCAAAATCGGTTCAGCCCAACGTGAGATAACCATGGACAAACATACATACATACATACAGGTCAAACTGATAACCTCCTTCTTTTTAAGTCGGTCAAAAATACGAAGAATTTTGATAGAACAGCATATATATAGCATTCTTTAGCAAAAAAACAAGTGCTCAGTCCGAGAGATTTCGAGTGAATGTATAATCTTGTAATATTACCGCATCTGCGTAATGTGTGGTACCTTCAGATAAAAAAGTTTGTATATGTATACGCAGATAAAATCTTATCGCATCTGCGTAATGTGTGACAGGTTTTAGACGGGAATTTGTTATAACTTAACAGGTACGCCGTATAAAGAGTGTAACAGTTTGTATTAAACTTCTAAACTACTGGGTTTAGAAATTTGAAATTTACACTGTGGATTCTTTTTGCATCACAAACATCATAAATGGTTTAATTTTTTTAATATTTTTCCCAAGAGTTCTTATACAGGTTGAAACAAGTTTTTTGCTTAAATCTAAACTAATAGAGATTTGAAATTTTAAAATAAGCTCCTTACTTATAATATTACAACATCAAATATGATATCAAACCTGCGTTTATTAGCCCTGAGAGCCTTGATACAGGATGTAAAAGTTTGTATGAAAAACCGAAACTGTTTATTATTTTTCTGAGAAATGGAAATGGGTGATGTTTCTAGGTTTTAGAGATGTTTATTATAAAAAAGACGTCGATTTTTAAATCCAAGATGGCGGACTTAACTTTAAATAAATCGATATATGTGGCGTTTTTTAGGTTTTTGGGGGTTCTGATTACAAAAAAGTTATAAAATTTAAAATCCAATATGGTGGACATAAAGTTTATTATAAAGAGTAGGAGTCCTCTTAGTTTATGCGGACGCTGATACAGGGGGTAAACAGTTTGTATGAAAAAAGAAATGGTTGTTGAAGTACACGGATAAGAGTCGCGCAAGACCGGTTGGTATGGCGACCTGTAGGGACCAATATACAGCAGTGAACGTTTGTCAGTAGGGACGACGATGATGATGAAAGTAAACGGAGTAGACTAGGTAGATGAACTGAGTTTTTTTTTTAAAGCGTGCATATAGGTTAGTTTGTGTATATAGGGTGGCATTATTGAAGGATAACCTGAAATGGAAAAAGAAAAAAATAGATATTAAAGCTTGCAGCCGAATCAGCTAAAGATAGCATTTTTGTATTGTAAAGGGAAACTGCTTGATTTTGATTTCTTTAGGGGTTTGGATTAGAAAGTAGAAAAGATTTCCTGATATTTCTTAGTAAAACAAAACAAATTAACAAGTAATTTACTTTTAGTATAAGAAAGCGCTTGCAAAGCTGCGGGCAAAAGCTAGTATATTGATAAAACAATATTAATAAATCTATTTTTTTCTGAAGTATTTTTATAAATAAAAGTATAGATATATATATATATATATAGATGAACAACTTAAGTCAACCAACCCATTTTATCAATTGTAATATTACATTTATTATATGTTTCACCAATAAAATTACAGAAATGTGTTATGTAGGGCAAGGTAGAGGTATGCAGAAAGGTAGAAGCAAGCGGCCAGCCGGCGCGGCTCGCTCTTCTCTCATTACCCCTAACGCTGGGCCATTAGGCGAACGGGCCCGAGTGCTTCGAACCGTAGTTAACCCCGTCCTCATTCACTGTTATTCCAAAGGTCTGATCTAATCTGAACAAGGCTAAACTCAGAATTCCAGCCAAACATTGCTATATTTAAGATTTTTTTACGGCCCTATCGCAAACAAACAATATACATTTTATTGCGCAATTTAAGGTTTTGCGATTTTTGCAGATTCATAACACGTTTGAATTAATTGAGAAGTAAATTTTGTATTCGTTTTGTATATATATAATTATGTTTAAGTAAGTAGTTTTTAATATTATTGTTTAAAATTAAAGATTTTATTTTTCTTTAACCCACCATTCATTTATGTAATTTACTTGATCATGACAATGGGTTGCCGGGAAAAAATCGCTTTAAGTGATAAGGCCGCCCATTGCAATCAATGTAGTAATTATAAATTGTAATCACCTATATTAAGTCTATTGATTGCAATAAAGAGTAATTCTATTCTATTCTATTCTAAATTTTATTTTATTTTTAATTTAATTTCAAGGAAAACACACAAAAACTAAGTTAACTTCTAATAAATAACCATAGCCTTATAATTTTCACTTATTATAAAAGATAAACCATGTGTTTCATGTAGATGCATATATTCCGGGTCTTTGATAACATCGTGCTTCGGTAGACGACGAAGTCCGAGCTGAAGGGTCAATTTGGTAGCTTTTAGCGGCGGCGAGCGGTTTGAAGCCTCTTCCGCCCGCACTAGGCCGCTGCACTAGCAATTCGCCGCTCAATTTCTTCCTTTCTGCGACATGGTATGGTATTTCAAATATGCTTAAAGTAAATTTCTATAAGTGTAAAAAGATTCTACTAGCTAGAATGATTACCTGCCTATACAATTAAAAATAACTAACTTTACGTGTAAAACAAAATTTTACGAAGCTAAGCCAGTTTAACTAGATGACAGTGAAGCGCTTTAGAAATAATTTAAAGGTGAAAATATTTAAATTTATCGCGGCCATAATCGGATTGAGGATTACACTCTTCACTTTATACGACTCGAGGAAAAAAGTACGAATTTAGATTGAGTATTTATGTAGGCCATATCCAATATTCGTTTATTGCTAGACGGGCCGCTACCCTTTGCGCGAGCTATAAAATATGAAACATCGAGAATAAAAGTTAAAATGATTGACTAACAAGTTTTTTCACTACTTTTAATTATTCATACAACCAAAAAAAAACCTCTTTTTGATTTTGTTTATCGTTCTCTTTTAATTATAGAAGTTTTTTGTTTGTAAATTTATATTTTGTTTTCCTACTTATTACAAAAATGGGAAATTCACATTTCGATCAAATAATACAAAATAAGCAACAGTAGCTAATAAAAAGCCTTTCACAGTTACAGTACTATGATAACAGAGCCAGAACCAGAACGTAATTTCTCTATGTGAGTATTAGTTGACGGTGGCGCTCTAGCTCTACGGCCCGGCTGCACCGCTAGTTGAAAGGCTGTAGTGAAGTAAACGAGGAGTTATGACGTCGGAGGAGGATTACGTGAGTGGATGTCGTAATAAAGCTTGCGATGAAGCCGTTTACCCGGAGATAAACGTAAATATATCCGGCCATAGCTGCGAGCCCACCACCGTCGCCCCCGCCCCGCTCCCGGCTAGCCTCCAATACTCCACATCATATTTTGCTTTCAATTTATTTCGATGATGCTCCTTTACAATTAACATTTTGTAAGGATTTTCTTTCATTGTTATTAATGTTTATATAAACATGTTCAATACAGAGTGTATCGTTCCAGCATCGTTTTTTATAGGGACCCTTCAAAAGCTCATTCCTTCTCGGGTTCTCCTAAATTAATTACATACCTATATCTTGTTTGCATACGTTTTAACTCCATATGACATGTGGCCATAATTCAACCCGGCTTGTGCATTTACACTGCTAATGTACGGCGAATACAATAGGTGTCGTGTACCGGTTAGTAAGATGGGTATATGCAATGTGCATTTACCAACTTTTAAATATTCGATTTAGCAAATAAAATTGTTTGAATGATTCAATGGAGTCGTTGTTTTAGATTTAGTTTATGGCGGCCCGTAAAATGTGTGTTGAATAGGCAAAGGAGCAGCTTCCTAGAGAAAGCAACGGTCATGATTTCCCACGGCGGCGAACGCTGTCGGAAGTTGATCTGGGGCTCTCCACCGCCGCTGTAGCGTGCCGCCATGCCGGCTGAAAGGAGTCGCGACGACGCCTTATTGCAATCACGTCGCTGTCGCTCGCGTCTTCACCTTGATGAATGCGCCCCCCGCCACAACGCCGCCGCCGTCGCCGCCGCCGTACTGCCGCAGTCTTGTGCCCTCCGCGCACTGTATGCCACATCACGTCTCTAAACTTATAAAAGGTCTTATAGCTTTTTTAAAGGTATACATAATATAAATTATTTTTAGTCATATAACAAAAGAAAAATTTAGTCTTCTAAAAATTAAATCTACAGGGGACTTTAAATTCAAAATTTATTTTTGGATATAGAGATTCATATTACATACCGATTACAAATAAAATAAATTTTAGGAAATTGGTTAGTATTTAAAAAAGTTATGATAAATAAAGAAATAAACGCTTTTTCGTACGATGTTACATGCTACGTCCTTCACAGCCAGTCACTATAGCACGAGACGCGCGCTCGACCAGGACGAGTGAGACGGAATCAGGTTGAACATAAAATACACTGTTGTACAAAAGTGTTTTTAATATTTATATATATATTTTTAGATTTTTTTTTATTTTTTGTATTTTAATTTTAAAAAGTAGCAAGAGTGATTTCTTATTCTTAACTGATGTACAAATAGGCATTTTTTAATTATTTTTTTGAAAGCGCCAATTTTTTTAAAACTAATTATTATCGATTCAGTATCAGTCGGAGTGCCCTGTTAAAAAATAAAAGCTGATTTCAAAGTCACCTGTAGATAAGAATTTCAGGCAAGATATCATTAAAAAAAAATGCTACGTCTTCGCGCTCGTAGAGTTTATGTAATCTCACACTCACTCACCGTGTTAACATGCTTCTGTTCTGAGTGCGGCAATTTAGTGTCTGAGCTGCCAAACGAAGCATTTATATGCTATAAATTGAGAACGGCTTTCGCTGCTATTAGTGAAGAATATACCTATATCACAGAGTCTATAATACTATGCAGGTTGTGTTTTATTCTTATCTTTGACAAGCTACATGATGTCGCTGGTAAAGATGCACATGCACACTCCACTAGGGTAAATAATATGTAGGTAGATAGATATTGAAGTATGTATGGTCCAAACAACAAGATATAAGTTTTAGTTTAGGAGTGATCGAGTTTGGGATTCTTTGTTTCCTGTTTTGTTTGTCTTTTTTTATAAGGGTGATCAAATTAAAATAAACAAGTTGAACAGAACTGTTAAACAAAACAGAAAAATATGTTCACAATGAATCTTCAAAGGTACTCGTTTAAAATATGGTGAAGAATCTACATGTTTTAATAAAATATATTGGAACTGAATGGTAACTGAGAACCTGATTTAAGTTCTTACCGCGATGAATGTAAATTCGCCGCGGCAACGCCGCAATTTCAAATTTCAATTCTAGAATTAATGGCACTCGCCGTTGGTCGGGCCCCGTCTAATATTTGCGTTACTTCCGAAGACTTCTCTTACGAATGGAATAAATTAGAGGCAATAGATGAAGCCTGCTTTATGCGCTGCTCTGTATAATAATATATCTTAATATTATTCGACGTGAAGATTAAATTTTCTCTTCTTTCGTTGTACAATTGGATATAACCCACGGCCAATTTAGATCAATACATAGTATAAAACAAAGTCGCTTCTCGCGTCTGTCCCTATACGATTGTCATGAGGTTTTTTTTAATAGAAAGTGTGATCCAAGAAGAAGGTTTATATGTATGATACATACACAACATAGTCATAGGTAGGGTGGTAAGAAGTTCGCCGGGTGGACTAGTCTACTATATATATAAAAACGAATCGTGGTTCAAACCTTTTTTAGGGATCTAGTTCTGTTTGGCCAAATATATATGTAGTAACTAGAGGCTGCCCCGCGGTTTCACTCGCGCAGATTTCTCATAAACACAAAAATCCATTTTTTTCCCTTTCCCATGGGAATTTCGGGGAATACTTTCTTAGTGCTCACCTACACTCCCTAAGGAACCTACATGCAAAATTTCAGCCCGCTACGCCCAGTAGTTTCGGCTCTGCGTTGTCTGTCAGTCAGTCAGTCAGTCAGTCAGTCAGTCAGTCAGTCAGTCAGTCAGTCAGTCAGTCAGTCAGTCAGTCAGTCAGTCAGTCAGTCAGTCAGTCAGTCAGTCAGTCAGTCAGTCAGTCAGTCAGTCAGTCAGTAACGGAAGAGTTTTATATATATTGATTAAATTTTGGATACCTTAAAATCCTTCAAAGACTTGAGTCAAAAATAATTATCACACAGGTATACTGGCTGTCTGACGAGGCGAAAATATATTGATGTAATAATTGAGCTCATCTAACTCCTTTCCACAATATGAAAAGAAAAAAGACCGAAGTTATATTTGTAAATACTATCGTGTTCTGCTAACCAACAGTATTACAAAAATCGATTGGCAATTTTGGTGCTGGCGTATATGGTTATTGCAAGTTTACGTCGAGTGCACGTCGTCGTAGCGTTTGGAATTTTCTCAAAGGTGGAAGTTTTCTCAAGCGCAAGCAATTTTGAAGTTGTACCGTGCGGCGGGCGGCAGCGCGGCAGCGGCGCAGCGGCTCGACGGCGGCGGCGGCGCGGCCCGCGACACGACACCGAAGCCGCCGCTTGATGCTGGTTATTGGGGCATTAGAAAACTTGGGACCAACTTGCTGAGCCTACAGAAAATGAGCTATTTGTTTTCTTCTACCTATTATTTGTCGGACAACAATAAGCCCTTATATGATCTTTTAAAGTAAGTAAGCGTCTTTACATATAATATTTGTATTGAAAATGGATTTAGGTTTTGAGTTATCCTAACTAAAAAAATATTGGCATGGTTTACTTGTATTTTTTTTGGTACTTTTTTTAATGGCCAACGCGTATTATTGGCATATAATTATTTACTTGCTATTGCAGCGCTTGAGTAATGAATGCAAAGTAGATTTTTGTGAGAGCATCTGTTGGCGACGTCACGTGCTAAGAGGATTAGAGCCGGGGCAGCGGCGACTGCCGGGGCCTGCGCTGCTGCTCCGGCGCGGGTAGGGCGGCGGCGGCGAACTAAGCTCTACTGCTAGTTATTTCATTTCCACCCTTCATGCAGTGTAGGTCTTACTAACCTCGTACTTTACCCAAATTTATATAGAAGAACCAACAAAAAAACAACTACCTACTTAAATGAGTAAGTGCATTTTTCTGATTTCTGAACCTATTTTTTTTTTGCAAACTGCGTCGGTGATCTTTAATGATTGCCTATGATTTGAACAAAAAAAGCCAAATCTTAAGTTTCTGAGCCGACTCCACTTAAAAAATAATTGCATGTTTTAGTCAATTGTTTGTAAGTACAAACAACCCTCACACCCTTTTTATTTATACATATTTATATATTCGGTTCATGTCTTGTTTCACTGCTCTTATTAGTCAAATCCAGTTTGACTTGAGTCAGCCGCGCCGCAAGGTACCTCGTTAAAGCTGGAAATATTTTTGTTTTTGTTTCGTTTCGACTCAAATTCAATTATCTAGTAAATGCTACGCCACTGTCTTCAAGTGCTAACGTTTTGGTTAAGTCCAAAATAGTTTATTTTAATAGTGGAATTACATTGGTAATTATTTTTCGATGTGTTTTCGAGAATAACATTTTCGCGTACATAATTATCAAAAAATCTATTCGTATTGTTCATGTAATTCTAGCTTTGTCTATAGACAATTAATATTTTTCTATAGTGGTAACATTAATAAATAGGCTATAGTTACTTGTTACTTCCTTTATTCCATTAATCAGTGTAACGTTCGTTTGGCGTGATAAATCTGTTTAATTCTGAAACAATTATAATGTAGTAGTAGAAGTATAATAATCCAATACCAAAAATAATGAATAAACTTTTTACCGCACTATTCAAACTATGCATATTGAAACGTGTAATTGTAAGTTAATAGCTAAAGCGCTTCATGCTAGTGACGGTCTTCGTAAAATTGCCGTATGGTGATACGTGGCGCTTCGTAGGTAATACATTAATAATAAAAAAAATACAATTTTACTGCAGCATCTGGAGTGGCACAGAAGATGCAGCTGCAGCGGCGACGGAGCGCGATATAAGTGCTGTAACGAGTGCAGCACTGAGCGCCCCGCCCGCCCCGCGCCGCCGCCGCCCCGCCCGCCCTCCTGCATTTATTCATGTCGTTACAGCTAACGATAATTTTATCGCGTGCTCATTTGCAGACGCTATTCGTCAGCCAAATTGTCAATTTGCGGAACACTAAAAAAAGTTTATCGTAACTTAATTGACTACTGTAGATACAAGCCAAAATAAACAAACGCCGAGTTCTTAAGCAAAAAAGTCACGCAGGCAGCATTGTTACCACTTTTTTATTGTAAAACTTTGGTGTTTGTCAAAGCGAAACAAGAGAGTTGGTCAAACAAAATTAGCGTAGATATTCCAGATTATTTTGCGATATTCGTTCTGTATAAAATTGCTTCCGCCCGCAACTTTGCTCGCGTTTTTTCGATTATAATCTAAGTTTCTCATATTTCGATTCTTTGGGAACTGGTGATTCCTTCCCAAACGCGACAAGTTCCCCCGAAGATTCTGTGTCTGCAAATAAGTCCTTGTCATATGTTTCGTTCAACAATTCATAGTTGTAACCATCAGTTCAGTAACATTCGGGATAGCATTAGGAAATCGACGGGCAGTCGACAATCAGTTGGCAACTGCAGTTATGCAGAATACAAATCTTAAAGTTTTCTGTTTTGTAATTGAATGCCTCCGTTGCAGATGCCAGCAGGCGGTAGTTAGTGGCGCGGGCGGCTGCGGCCAGCCTCGCCATAATTGCACAAACTTTCATGTGCTTCGCATACATTTTCATATTAAAAGGGGCAGTTTGGCCGTGCACACCAACTGGCAAAACTAGCATCCACTATTTACTGCCGCTTACTGAAATAATTCTTTTTTGTAATAAACTACACCTTAACCCTTTTGTCGTATCGTGTTCGACAACGATCATTGGGGTGATAACGGAATTGAGGGAAACACGAGGAAAAGCAGCTGCGCTGACCAAAAACTCACTCTTTAGTCTTGCTCCTTAAAGTCAATGGTATGGCTGACCGACATGACTGTATGACTTGAGGAGCTATAGATGAAGGACTTCGGGCAAGCAAGTAGGCAGGCCTGAAGTCGCGTTGTCAACGCGGAAGCTGCTACGACGCCGCGCCACGCTGACGACGACATAAATCAGTCGACAACGTGTGATTAATGAATCACTGTCGTCGACAAAAAAAAACAGTGTCAGCCACCGACTTTATTTCACATCATCTCTTCTTAGGTCCAGTGATCCGTATATTATTTGTGGTATGAGCATGTTTCACACAACATGTTTCAAAAACTTACAACTAAATAAAATGAGTAGGTAATTGTATACAGATTTGATTATAAAATTTGCTTTGACAACTAATTTAACATTCAAATGATTAGAATGTTCCTTAATTTGTAAATTTAACTATTGACAAGTATTGTTACTCTTCTTAAACATTTTTTATTTACATATTTTCATTTGCTTTAGGCAACAAATTTAAATAGCTCTAGAATAATTTAAAGCAAAAGCGAAATAAAATAATCTGAGAGGTGGATAGTAAACAGGGCTCATTCGCAGCTCGAGGCGGCCCGGGCGACCGCGCCGCCGCGCCGCCTGGCGCCTCGCGCCTCGCGGGCGCCACTTGCTAACTTTTCTTATTTTTCTAGGACCGCTGCGTCCCGCACTGTTTTTATTATCAAGGAAAGCCTCGCTTGTGCGATCTTCTTATACGTTTTTACCTATATAGTTAGGCATTAATTATACCTACAGATAGTTATTTAATGGTATTTGACAAAATATATACGATGTTATTTGTTTTAATTAACTCCTTCAGTACTTTGTACGTGTGTTAAACTATGGAGCATGATTGCACATTATCGCCCGCTACTCAACATTACGAATGCTGCTTGCCGCCTCCACCACTCTAATGGTATTATTTGCGATTATTTCCTTTGTTGTCTAAATAATTTTAAGTTATCAAACTCTTCGGGATCTGTTTTAGACGATCATAGAACAGATCAGAAACCGTCTTGACGGAGCAGTTGATCACACCAGGGCCTGTCAAAGTAATAATCAGTCAGTGCACAGTCTTACAATAACATAGAAAGGTACACTTCGGGCGTAACTGAATCACTAGTCAGCCTGTACAAATAAACGCGAGCAGAATAACAATCTGATTTGACTAACGAACAATTTTCGTCACTATTTTCAACTGTCAGTTGCAAATAATGTTTAATAAGCTCTCGTAATTGTATAAAGGTGCGTCGCCACACGCGTAAAATACGAGCCTCATGGTCACCGGACGATGCAAATATTTGCATATCGCGATTTATTCGATCCAATCAATTCTGTAAATAATGAAAGTATCGTAAAGTAATCGGCAAACATTATTGGGGATGATACAATACACCGATCAACCGATTGGAAACTTAAGGCCATTATTTTACGAAGCGTGTTGGCCAGCCCCAGTGACTTCATAATGAGAACATCGAGATACTCGCAGGCAGTTCATCTCTTGCGTACAGAGTTTAATTTCCGGAGTAGGGATTATTGCCGGTAGCGAAGACTCCGGTGCCCAGATATGTTGTCCATTTATTGTTAAAACGATATTTTGCCTGACACGGAGCATCTAAAATAACTATTTCATTAGTAGAAAAGCGTCCTCTGTTATAAATGGAACCATCAGATTTTATTGACTCACAAATTCGACCGATTCATTTGTCGATTACGGCCTTACCTACCACAGAAAAAAAAACAGTAAGATTAAGTTTCATTCACGAATTTATTTTGTTTGAAACCTTATATCTACTGCGTAACAAGTCTAAATGCTAACTTTATTCGATGGAACACTAGTTATTTGAACAATTTTACATGTACTATCTACATCCGTCCAAATTAACGGAAAGATTCATTTTAATTTGCGGCCGCGCAACTTTTGTTTTTTATTTCCATTTTATTGTAATGTAAACATGACGACTAATTGGATCGAATTTTAGCTGTGATATGTTTTGCTGCTGATTAATATGCGCAGCGAGCATGTTGTAAGTTCTTAATCTTTTGTTTGTGATAAATTAACTTTTGTTTGTGATAAATTAAGCTGCATGCGGCGTAGTGCAATGCAAATATCCTGGTTCAGCGGAGCGCAGCTCCGCGTCGCTAGCGGGTGCAGGCGCGGGCGGCAGCGGCGGCGGCGGCGGCGGTCGCTCTTCGCAAGCGTTTGTCTTCGCTTTATAAGCCAGACGGTGCCGCGCCAAGCTTGTCGACGCGAACGCCTCGGCACGGCACCCGCACTGACTAATCCGATTCCTACTTCTCCTTAACAAGTTCCTCTACTGTAACGATTGCGTAACTAAGAAGACTAGACACGCTTCCAAAATTACAAGTTGGCAAATTTTGAGTTTGCTCTTCATCTGATTTCATATTAGTGCTCACTAGTCGTAAAAGCTTGCCAGGATATGTTAACTTTGCGACATAATCAATTTACAAAATTGATGCAGTTAACATAACGCTTGCAACAACTCTACATACCTGAAGCGCCTTTCTAAATTTACGTCCGCAAACTCGAAACTATCAATTTCTCATGCTGACTGGAAACGGTGTCGATCACTATCTAAATATATGGAGTAGGGTTATGTATTGATATCCAGGCGTACAATGCTATCCGGGGGTGATCCTGGCAACTATATCATGTGGTGGTCGCGAGATTTGTCTTCAGGTTATATTATATTATAAATCTTATTCTAGAGAAGAGAACACACATTATTTAACGTGTTGCTCATATTTTTTCGGGATATATTAAATAACATTGATATAATTTTTTTATTGACCACGTACTTTTTTTTTCATTTTCATGTAAAAACAAAGCAGTCCTGATAATTACGTTTTAAATTTAAATCGAAACATAAACTTCTTATTTTTTTAAATCGATAACCGTCATAGTTTTCTAAATCGATAACATTCATATTTTTCTAAATCGATAAAAAGTCGATAACCTTCATTACCGAGCGGCGTAGCGAGAGAGCGGCGGAAAGGGAATAACTCATTTTTCTATTATGACGCGCAAAGCCCAGCCTTCTGGCTTAATTTTATAACTATATCTTAAATTTGTGGGGAAACTTTAGGGTGTATCAGGTATCGGCCGTCACTCCATCATATACAACTATACATATTGATTGAAGTTAGTCTGAGGTCATAATAAACCATGGCATGACCCTTCAGAAGGTTCAGTACCTCTTACACATGGTTTTATGTTACACACATTCTTTATGTTTTCCCTTATAGTGGATTATGGAAAATAAAAACAAAGTTAATATTTTTGGTTGTTTTTTTTTTTCATTTTCTCTGCTAGCTCTCAGTATCGACTGATACTGGCTGTAAAGATAAGTTTACTTAGTGACCTAAACTTTTAAAAACACAAATGAGTATACCATAAAGTTACCACAATATATCTTAAAATCGTATCAAAACAAAATTTAAATCGATTATCTGCCTTAGTACCTATTAACCATCACAATCCTTAGCCAGTTGTTTTCAGCGATGAATGTTTTTTATAGAAAACGAGCTTTCCCGGTTTACTTCGTTACGCCATAAAATATAAGATACTACAAAAGACTTGGCTCTATAGACTATGTTCTTTTGACCGCCCAGAATGGCCGAATAAAAAAAACAAACAAAAACAAACCACCTGTCAAAATATGTAAACAACGGAAAAAATATTGCACCTTGGGTTACATTATTTGAGTTTAGGTAAGCATCCCTAATTTTGTTGAAAATCTAATATAGCCTATGACACTCGGGGTTAATGTAGCTCCCTACCAGTGAAATAATTTTTCAAATCGGTTCAGTATTTCCGGAGCCTATTCGTTACAAACAAACAAACAAACAAACAAACAAATCTTTCCTCTTTATAATATTATTATTATTATTATAGAAAATATTATTATTAACCCCCGAACGAAAAATTCAGAGAGGGGTGTTATAATTTTAACGTGTGTATCTGTCTGTCTGTCTGTCTGACATTAGAGCCCAAACGGCTGAACCGATTTTCGTTTAGTTTTTTTTGTATCATTGATAATTTTAGGCCGAGTGTTCTTAGCCATGTCTGATGAAGATCTGATCAGCGGTTTGAAGACGATCAGCTCTTGAATAATGGATGAGAGGATCTAACTAGCTTCCTTATGTCCGATCGATTTGAAATTTGGTACCATGTTACATCTATGTTATAGAAAGTATTTGGTAAGGTAACCATGACCTGATCTGCCGTTTGAAGATGATCAGCTCTTGAATAATGGATGAGAGGATCTAACTAGCTTCCCTATGTCCGATCGATTTGAAATTTGGTACCATGTTACATCTATGATATAGAAAGTATTTGGTAAGGTAACCATGACCTGATCTGCCGTTTGAAGATGATCAGCTCTTGAATAATGGATGAGAGGATCTAACTAGCTTCCTTATGTCCGATCGAGTTGAAACTTGGTACCATGTTACATCTATGATATTGAAAGTGTATTTTAAGGTAACCACGTCCTGATCGGCCGTTTGAAGATGATCAGCTCTTGAATAATGGATGAGACGATCTAACCACCTTCCATTTGCCCTATCAATTAAAAATTTGGTACAGTGTTACTTCAACGATATTGAAAGTATATGTTAAGGTAACCATGATATTTTTAAGATGATTAGCTCTAGTTCTACTTAAGTTGATGAGGGTTCTGACTGGGTCGGGGGTTTTTAAATTTTTTAATTTGAGTTATTAAAATAATATTTTACATAATATATTTATGGAAATAATATTTTATAGCGGTAGAGGTTTATATTAAAATTATTTGATATGCAATAAAAATATTAGTAAGTAGCAATCACATCATCACTGCCGCGGGCGCCGGCGTTAGAATGTCGCCCTCCCCTCTCCTCCCGTGGGAGCCGTAGGACCCGGCTGAGGGACAGCACCAGAAGACGGGCAGCAGCGTCTTCTGGTTTTTAAACAACACCATACTGCGCTCGCCAACCCGCCTGCCAAGCGTGGCGAGTATGGCAACCCCCCCCCCCCCCCCCTCATGAATAGTCAGCATGTGCCCAGGCCCCTAGTCCCCGGCAGCCCCGCTATTCCTGACCACGGTAGCGGTTACGGTAACGGCGGGGCAAGGGATGCTAAGAATCCCCGGACGGTCGGCTACCACCCCTTTAAACGACAACTGGCCCTGGCAACACACAACGTCCGCACTTTGAGGACTGACGATATGATTGTTGCGCTGGAAGAGGAAATGAGCAGGTTACGGTGGGATATTCTAGGGCTATCAGAAGTCCGTAGACAGGGACAGGACACGATAACCCTGAAATCGGGTAACCTGCTCTTCCACCGGGAGGGCGACCAACTGTCCCAAGGTGGTGTCGGGTTTCTCGTCCACAAGTCCCTCGTTAGCAACATTATTACCATCGACAGTGTGTCGAGCAGGGTCGCATACCTAACACTCAGAATATCTAAAAGATATTTGCTGAAGGTCGTTCAGGTCTATGCACCGACCTCGACACACTCAGATGACGAAGTAGAGTCTATGTATGAGGACATTAGTCGGGCCATACATACGCATAAAACTCACTTCAATGTTGTTATGGGGGACTTCAATGCGAAACTAGGCAAGAGAAGCGAGCATGAGTTGAGAGTGGGGAACTTCGGTTATGGGCAACGGAACCCTAGAGGTCAGAGGCTGGCCGATTTCATGGAGAAAGAAGGACTCTTCATGATGAATTCTTTCTTCCAGAAGCCACCTCATAGGAAATGGACCTGGATGAGCCCTGGTGGTTCTAGGAACGAGATAGACTTCATCTTGACCGACAAGAAACGGATATTCAATGATGTCTCCGTGATTCATAGGGTAAAAACCGGCAGTGATCACCGAATAGTAAGAGGCACATTGAATGTGAACGTTAAACTTGAACGGTACCGCCTGATGAAGTCTACGCTCCGTCCTACCCTCGCTCAGATCGAAAATCCCGAGAGCTTTCAACTCGAGCTCTCTAATCGCTTTGATTGTCTAGACGACGCATAAGTGGACGAGATCAATAACAGGTTCGTAAAAACTGTCCATACGGTCGGATCTAAATTCTTTAGGACTCGCCGTACCGCTAGAACTCAGAAACTCTCTGAAGACACCCTCAAACTTATGGCTGAACGACGCTTGCTTAGACTGCAGTCTCCCGATGATGCTGCGTCATATAGGCGGCTCAATAGGCAGATCTCGAAGGCCTTGCGACACGATATCCGTGTCTTTAATACTGCGCGTATTAAGGATACGATAGAGCGAAATAAAGGCTCCAAAGTGTTCGCAAGAGATATGTCTGTTGGGCAAAGCCAAATGACCAAGCTGAAGAGGGATGACGGCAGTATAGCGTCGACGAAAGCGGAAATTTTGAGGGAAATCGAGAAGTTCTACGGACAGCTATACGATTCGGTCACTAAGCCTGTTACTAGTGCGGCTAACGACCCTAGAGCCAAACTAACCCGACACTATACCGAAGATATCCCGGACATCAGCCTGTACGAGATAAGGATGGCCCTGAAACTGCTTAAAAACAACAAGGCACCGGGTGAGGATGGAATCACGTCAGAGCTTCTGAAAGCGGGTGGAACACCGGTACTCAAAGTCCTTCAGAGGCTCTTTAATTCTGTCCTACTCGAAGGGACCACGCCTGAAGCATGGAACAGAAGTGAGGTGGTGCTTTTCTTTAAGAAGGGCGATAAAACCCTTTTGAAGAATTATAGGCCCATCTCGCTTTTGAGCCATGTTTATAAGCTGTTTTCCAGGATCATCGCCAATCGTCTCGAACGAAGGTTTGATGACTTCCAGCCTCCCGAACAAGCCGGCTTCCGAAAAGGCTTTAGTACCATAGACCACATACATACGCTGCGGCAAGTTATACAGAAGACCGAAGAGTATAACTTGCCGCTATGTCTAGCGTTTGTGGACTATGAGAAGGCCTTTGATTCGGTCGAAACATGGGCGGTGCTAGGGTCCCTCCAACGATGCCGGATTGACTATCGGTATATCGAAGTGCTGAAGTGTTTGTATAGCAACGCCACCATGTCTGTCCGAGTACAGGAACAGAATTCGAAGGCTATTCCCTTGAACAGAGGCGTGAGACAGGGAGATGTTATATCTCCGAAACTGTTCACCGCCACTTTAGAAGACGCCTTCAAACTTCTAGAATGGAAAGGGCAGGGCATCAATATTAACGGCGAATACATCACTCACCTTCGGTTTGCCGACGACCTCGTAGTCATGGCAAGGTCGATGGAGGAACTCAGCACGATGCTCGAAGGCCTCAACCGAGTCTCCCAACAGGTGGGCCTTAAAATGAACATGGACAAGACGAAGGTCATGTCTAATGTCCATGTTCTGCCTACCCCAGTTATGGTTGGGAACTCGGTTCTCGAAGTTGTCGACGAGTACGTATACCTAGGACAAACCATCCAGTTAGGTAGGTCCAACTTCGAGAAGGAGGTCAATCGCCGAATCCAGCTCGGATGGGCCGCGTTCGGGAAACTACGCAACGTCTTCTCGTCCAATATTCCTCAGTGCCTGAAGACGAAGGTATTTAACCAATGTGTGCTGCCAGTGATGACATACGGTTCTGAAACGTGGTGCTTCACTATAGGGCTTATGAACAGGCTCCGAGTAGCTCAACGAGCCATGGAGCGGGCTATGCTCGGGATTTCTCTGCGGGATCGAATCAGAAATGAGGACATACGCAGAGAAACCAGGGTCACCGACATAGCCAAGCGGATAAGCTCGTTGAAGTGGCAATGGGCAGGTCATATAGCCCGCAGAACAGATGGCCGCTGGGGCCGAAAAGTTCTCGAGTGGAGACCACGGATCGGCAAGCGCAGCGTAGGACGTCCACCGACCAGATGGACGGATGATCTGCGCAAGGCTGCGGGTCCACGCTGGATGCAGGCCACCTGCGATCGGTACAGATGGAGAGCCTTGAGGGAGGCCTATGTCCAGCAGTGGACGTCTTACGGCTGAAATGATGATGATGATGAATCACATCATGTTGCAATGGGTGATTTTTTTTTTCGCAGTATTACTCTTATTTTACGGTGGCAGTTAAAGGCAGCACTCTTGTCATTTGCCTAGAAACAATTTCATTTGGCTCGTGTTCCTACCGGCACGTATGTAACAATGAGTTTAAATCCGGTTATAGCGGGCACACATTGTGCTGGAATTGTGGCGGTGGCTTTGGTCTGTCGCCGGTTTCATCGACTCACCGATTCCACTAACCGGAATCAGACTTAAAACAGAATTAAACACGGTTTAATTTCCTTTTTGAAATCTCTCTTAAAAGGCTCGCTAGTCGTTCTGTCGAAATACAACCGTGAGGGGAGGAAATAAAATAGCAAGGGTAACGATGCGGGCGCCGCGTCGGACGGAGCGATTATGCAGTCGAAAATAATGGGCGCCGCGCTGGTCCACATGCACGTTTTTGTTTGTGGTCCCTGACGCGATTTATACGCGAATTTCTACCATTGCTGAAGTGAGCACTATTCACGATAATTGCTTTGAACAGAATTTCCTCGCACTAAACTTTTGTTTGCATCCCCAAAGCTTTGCATGTTTTACAGTTTTCATTCCTTTACGTGCAGAGTACTATACGCATAAAATAAAATGTTTAATAAGGTAACTAAGTAAGTAACTAACTGTAACTAAGGTAAATAAGGTACAATTGGAATTTTGAAAGACCGATTTCAAAAAATACTGCACGCATAAATATTTATTTGCCAAAAAGACCTAGATTTCATAGTTAGTTTGAAGCCGGTAATTTTGTTAACTGGTATTTGGAAATTCCTCACTAGTAATAGTGAACACAACTTTTTTTTTGACAGTTAGAGTGCATTCACTTTTTTTTCTCCTTTTTAATGGTAAACATAAGTAAAGGCAATCTCTTTAGTATAATCTACTATATACACGGTTACTTTTTTATCGTGGAGGAAAATTTAACACCCGGTAGGCATAGTTATACAGGACTTTTACCTGAAAACAAAATTGAAAAATAATGAACCGTGCTCACTTAAGGTACTTAGAAAGTTTTCGTAAAAAAAAAACTAAAAACGTTGTGTTGCATCAGAGAAATGACCTACGGTGGCTTAGCTGGTGCCAGACGAGTCAGATCAAGGAGTCCATTAAACTCAAAAAAGTTTTTTTATATAATTTATTCGAGTCATATATGATGCAAAGACTTAGTCCTGAAAGTTTCCGCCACGATAAAAAATTACCGTGTATATAAAAATGAATCGTGGTTCGTTTGTACCGATTTTGGCTATTCGATTTAGCTGATTTTGGTTTAAAAATGTTTAGTATCCCAGGGAAAATTTAAAACAAGAGAAAATATGGAAAAATGGTTAAAACAATAATTTCATTTTCCATATAAAGTAGTAAGGCGATACGTAGTTCGCCGGGACATCTAGTAATTAATATACTTATATATTCCAAAAACATAGAAAATTATTTATACATGTTACCGCTAATGTGCGAAACTCCGTTAAAGTGCTGACTGGCTAAATCCGTTGGAGTGCGCAATAAAATATTGTTCTCAACATTACCTAGTTAATCTGCAAAATTCCCAGGTAATCTGCAGAGTAACGACCAAGCATACGGTAAAATTCGAAAAACTATTGCCTTAGCTTTCAGTTTAACACAGGTAACCCAAGCTCCGCTCGCTACGCTGGTTAAAGATCACAAGCCAAACCTACAGTTTTGCCCTAGATTTGAACTTTCGTTCGGAGTTTTCTGTTTTCCGCACTTTAACGGCGAGACATCCGCTAATACGCACATTAACTAGGTAGAGTGCGGATACCTGATAGTTCACATAAAATTTCGCACATTAACTAATCTAAACAGTTAATGTGCACAAGTTCACATAAAATTTCGCACATTAACTGACCTAAACAGTTAATGTGCACATTACCCGTTAAAGTGCACATTAACGGTGACATACACATTAAAAGGTCAATGACCGGATATCGTGATCAATTATCCTATCTAACATCTTTTTTTCTATTATTTTAAATTTACGTACTTGGTGTATTTAGGTGCAAAGTTCGTGGGTTTACCTAGTATAATAAAAGGTGAATTAATGAAATGATAAAATTTATTTAGCTACGTGAGCCCTGAGGGCAGGGGATCTGTAAATAATAAGACTGAATGCGCTTCCGTTATACTTGCCTCCGCCCAAAGCGAGCCGCCTCGCCGACGACGTGATCCGTCCTTGGCTTGTTTCTACGGAGAGAGCGGTCGGATTTCTTTGCTATCGGCAGGCCGTATCTGTACAATTCAGCCGTGGGTCTGTGAGCGTAACTTTTAATATCCTTATCAGTGCCCGCTCAGACCGCCTCGGCCTCCCCCGGAGCCCCGGAGCCCGGAGCCGGCGGCGGCCGCCTCGCCTCCCTCGTCTTTATTAACAGCTAACTTAGAAAGGGCCAAGTTTTCACAACTCCGCATAATATTTAAGATTTTAGATAGCTACCTATATTGTGGTAATGTACCTCGTTTGTATTTTTTATTTCAGACTAGCTGACACTGGTAATATCGTATCGCAAACTCTATAAAAAATAATATAATTAATTATATACCTATGCCTATGACATAAACTTAAGACTATGTACGTACTATGCATTTTGAGAATAGGTATAAAATTATTGTCAAGTAGCCTACAAGCAAACAATCAAATTTTTTCTTTTTATTTTACTCTATTTTAGATACCAGATCAAAAAGGTTGTTGTTGTACTATTAAATGAACACTGTTTTACTTTTAAAATAATATTAATAAACATCATTGAACGGTGTGTAAATCCATTATTAGAAAATGTTTAAAAAAAAACCTGTTGTAGTTGACATAATATGAGGGTAGGTAAATAGCAGTTTAGATTATAAACAAATTTGAAAATAAGAAAATGATAATTCTCCTTAAGGGGCTAAAATTGGGAAAACGGCGAGAGGAGTGTTCGTATATACGACTTTAATAACACTTAAAAATAATACAGAAAGCTATTTTTTTTTTCGTAGCTTCTCAAAAGACTGAACTACAATATAGTAGGTTTTCAAATAAAAAAAACTAAAGGGTTTTCTTATAAAAAAATCGTAAAGTTCATCAAAAACTGCAAAAACAGCTTTTGCTGTTAACGATTGTTTACTAGTTTAAAAGTAAGTTGAAGCAAAACAAAAATTGTATCATAAACTAGAAAGTCTGTTCTACTTTTATATTGTAATTACAAAAATATATATGTCCATTTTCATCTAGTTTTAATTGCTAAAACTTTACTAAAATTTCGGCGGAAATTCCCCATACTAAATTGTATGGAGGGATCCAACGGCCGAGCGGCCGATTCGATAAGCAGAAACGGGCGCCAGTACGCCTCCGGTCTTGAGGCGGAGCGTACGTCAGTCGTGCTTTGGCGCGCTATTACAAGACTATTTATTATTGTTTGCGCGAGGTTTGCGCAGTGAATGAGAATTCTTTTTTAGTTTGGAAAAAGTAAGTACATTTTATTATTATTATATTAATAAATTTGAGCAATAGTAGACGTAAGTTTCTGTGATTTTTTAATATCAAATAAGTATCCCTACAAATTTATAATCTGAGGGGAAAAAGAAAGCACTTATTTTCACTCATTTTAAAAACGATATCTACATAGTACAGCTCTTAAAAATATATTTTTATATTGGGTTGTTTTCTATATCTTTCTTTTTTAAATGCAAAGCAATAAACTTTTCATTATTTTTATTTATTTTACGATTTGATATGTAGGGGTCATTGACCTTAGTAGGATTACCCACACGTCACAGTGTGTATGTACCTATCAGGAAAAATAAAAACGTAGTGCTTCTATTACTCTATCGTACACCTATATAGTAATTAGTTTTTTCGCTACCTACTTTACACAATGAAACTACAATAGGTATGGACATAGGTAGGCAATGTTTGGTTGCATAAGGGTTTCGTATGAAAAACAACTTTTAGGGGATATCTCTCAAACAAGAACAAATTTAGGTGTAAGGTACTATAAACTATAGTAATAATAACTTATTATGCAATATGCAAGCCCGACCTGACATACGCGATCCTTTATCGTTGCTCGAAATTCAACACCTCGAAAAAGGTTTTTGCACATTTTTATAAAAATAATATATTGAACTTCAATTTATTTGAAAATGATGAACCTAAAAATTAATAAAAAGTTACTTTCTTTAAAAAAATTAGAGGTGGATTTAACAGAGTTCTAAATATCAATGTTATTTATTTTATTATAAAATTATATAAATAACTGCTTGCCAGTTGTGTTAAAAAAACAACCCAGTAAGATTAAAGTTAAGCTCGGAAAGTAACTTTTTATTCTATTTATAAAAAATGCAAGAATAGGTAAAAGGAAATGAACGTCTTTCTATGCTGCAAAAAAAGTTAAATATCCAAGAATGTTCTATGTACTGTTGGTTTGTCTAATAAATAAAATAAGTAAGACGCCACCGCTACAAAGGTAATTTTTATTAAAATAACCAACTTAAAATATTAATTAACACGATTATTATTATCTATACCTACTGAAGATTCTTATGTATGGATCATGTTACTTTCTCGGCCAGGAATGGGCAAATTAAATAACAACAACGTTAAATCTTAGACAGGAAAATACATAAAACAGTTTTTATGGGAAAATTACATTTTTATTTTTCTTTCAACCCCTCCATTTTTTCTATCTTTTCTCACCTTTTGAACCTTATGTGAACTACGACAAACATTTTAAAACTCAAATCAGCTAAACGTTCTAAGTCGTTCTCAAGTTTAAGCGAGATAAACAAACCACGATTGATTTTTAAATATAAACTAGTTGACTCGGCGAACTTCGTACCGCCTAACCTATTACAATGTTATGCGTGTATTATACATTATAAACCTTCCTCTTGGACAGATGCGGGAAGCAACTTTATTTTATACTATGTACTAGAGGCTGCCCCGTGGTTTCACCCGCGCAGATTTCTCATAAACACAAAATTCCTGTTTATTCCCGTTCCCGTGGGAATTTCGGGAAATCCCTTCTTAGTGCTCACCTACACTCTCTAAGGAACCTACATGCAAAATTTCAGCCCGCTACGACCAGTAGTTTCGGCTCTGCGTTGTCTGTCAGTCAGTCAGTCAGTCAGTCAGTAACGGAAGAGTTTTATATATATTGATTGAAGATGGTCTGTTATTTTGACCATCAAACTCTATCTATAGTCTTTTTTTATCCAATTTTTTTTTTATTACAACAACAAACCTTTTTGTCGGGAAACATTTTTCATAGTCAAAGAAGTCTAAAGAAAATCAATCAATGTGGCAGACAGACGTTTGTTTTATTGAAAGGTTCAATATACCTAAATTTTTGAATAATATAATGTACCTATTTAAAATTAATTCGAACAATAAATGTTCGTTATATTGAAATAGGTATTTTAATCTGTATGTGTGTATGTACTATGTATGTTTGTCCGCGATTCTTTCACGTTTGGCTGAACCAATTTTGATGCCGTTTTCAGAGTAGTATTTGCTACATTCAGGACCGGGTTTAAGTGTTTAAACAAACTTTGAAAAAAGGCAGTTCTCAGTGTATGTATGTGTCAGTTTATTGAGCCGTGTGCCTTTAAAAAGAAAAAAGTATCATATTGTCACTCGTTAGCATTAATTGCGAGACTCTTAATGTCATACCTACGTAATTACATTTATTTTTATCACAAACAGTAAATTATTGCAAGTAATTCTTTTATATTAATTATTAGCAACGAGTTTTCAGATGCAAGTTCCATATCTCCTTTTCAAAGATTCAGCTATCTTCTAACATAATAATGACAGGTATAAAGATAAACATACAACCAGTACTTAGGGACACGTAAAAAGTATCGATACTTTGCGGTATCGAGTACATTTCCATTCCTATCCTTACTTTGTACTCAATACTGTGCTTACGATACTTTTAATCAATGAGTACATACATTTTGGCAGGTATGGCATCATATCGAATGAACTGAAATGAATTCCCATATAAAACTAGCGACAATAAAGGTACTGCAAACGATCAAATTTGTTTGACAAACACGTTTTCATATAATATTTTTTGACAAACTTCAAACACAGCTGCCCACGATTAATTTTTTTGACATACGTAAAATTTTACAAAAAAAAAAAAGTTAAACGGACACTTACACGGCTTCCGGCTATTTTTCATCGTTAAAGGAAAGCCAACTTGTTTTATTTTTTGAAGAACTTTCTTTTATTGTATTAAACTTGTGTGCCTAGCCTAAGTAAGAACTGGCCCTAAGAAAAGTGCTTCGGGGTATCGATACTTTTGTTTCTTGTTTTTTTTTAACAACTTTTCCAATTATTGTATTAAATTTGTGTGCCTACCAAACGTAAGAAAAGTAAGTAATATAGGACCTCAGAGAAGTACACGATAGATACATTGAAGAATTGATATTTTTGTTTTGATACTACTCATTATGAGTACAGTATCGATACTTTCTATTCTTTACCATATATTATATGAAATAGTTTTAGGTTTTGTAACAGTTTTTTTAGCGTATTTATTGCTAGTGCTACCTGCACATAACACAAATAAATTTCGTGGATAATTTAATGAGTGGTTTTCAATTTGACATATAAAAAAAATAAGTTTTAGTACACCGCTATGGCATGGCGCTTTGCAAAAGTCAATAGGTCAAGTTGAAATGAATCATTAAAAGAAAAAAAGAAAATTGAAACTCGTCACGCGTCAGTCAGATAGTTATTTTTGTTTTACACTTTTTAAGTTAATTTGAACTGATTTGAATTACTATCCTATGTCTTTTACTTTAGACAACGCAATCTACGGGCGTATTATGAGACTTATTTTTGCTTTTTAATGACACAATGAAAACCCCTCATTAATTCATATTTGTTTTTTACACAAATCAGAATCTTCCATCCCCCCGCTGATAAGAATTTATCACACCTTTATGAGGCATACTGCAGTTTATAATGTAAAACTGGAGTAGACGAGTGGAGTCGTCATGTCATTATGAAATTTTTTAAATCTTTTGTAATTTAGGGGATATTGTTATTATATTTTATTGTAGTTAAAATTTTAAATTAATAAAATATTTACGTGTGAGTATTAACTTAAATGAAATATATTTACCTATGTTGAGAAATTCAGTCCTTTAACAAATAAAAAAAAACCTAAAAACTGAATATATTAAAATCACTCTCAAAGCCTAAAAATCAAGTAAAATCGACAATTTTTTATTTGTGGCAATAATTGTTTTCTATCTTATACTAGTTGTAATTAATTAAAAATATACAAAAAAAAATATAATATTGAAATGCGACTTTAATTTTTACCTTTAATGTAATCAAAAAGTCATAACCAACTTTTTGTATTTTTGCAGTGTTGAACTCTGACCGACGATCTTTTTTAACCGACTTCATTAGTTAAAATAAACATACTTTACCTTTTATTTAGTAAATAATAAGTAGGTAAGATATTTAGTTAGATAGTTAAAGTTCTAAACATTTTTTTTAATGTTTCTAATAAGGTATGTTTAAGTACTCAACAATAAACAATTTGTACTAAAATAAAACCTATTAGGCAGTAAAAAAATTATATAACATCGATAAATCATATTATTTCGTAATCACAATTCAATAAACCCATAAATCATAGTAACGATACACCCAAGTTAATTCGCGCGAAAAATCAGATTTAAATATTGCGCCAAGAAATGTTCGCAACTCGGCCGCGTAACATTGAGCGCTAGGGTCGCGCGAAATCGGCGTTCAAATAAAAGAGGCCTCAGCCTTAAACGAGGCACAACAACGATGTCTAGTCCTACAGCTGGCGCCATCTGAATACAGTTAGAGAACTAATCTTCAAATAGATTTCGGAAACTTCATGACAATTGATAAAAAACTCGCACTGTAAAAGCTTATCTATATTAAGCCACAATAAATAGTCACTACAATTTGTTTATTTCTCAATGAACACCCACTTTATACCATCTGTAAAAGAGTTCAATGCTGTTAAATCTGCCATAAACAATGAAATTTGCATTTATTGGTCGTCCACAAAATCGTAAATTCCTGGTAGCGACCTGCCAACGACATTTTAAAAAAGTCTTCATGCTGCTGATCATCGACATCATAGGCAACTAGTTTATTGACTCAGCAATGTGTATTCATTGGAATCAATTAGGGTGAAAATCCCAAGCGAAAAAAAAACATGGCAAACGTGATTTCGGTAGTGCAATGTGCTCGTTTATCATTAGGATATTTTTTTTTAGTAGTGTAAGTACTTCTCACCTTGGCAAAAAAAATCATTGAGAAAGGGCTTCTATAACACCTAAAAAAATTTGTCAAAGTGCCATTTTATCATCACGGTGGCTTGTCCTGAACCCAATTTCACTCGTAAAGTGTCTTCTCCTACAATCACGTTCACGATTTTGTTTTAAAATTTTGTATAATTTTATTATAATAAAAAAAAAAACCATTGTTGTTTGTTTATCTGCTTTCTTACACATTTGACAAGCACTTAACTTTTGTCCTGAAAAATGTTATCATTTCAGAGGACAGTAAGGTTTAGATTGATAGCTCTGGCAAAACTGGGTTTTTTCATTGCCCGTAATTTTCCTCGCCTCGGATTAGTCCAGCTTAACCTCTAAGTGCACAAGCGCCGCTTATAACTACTTTGTGGATCCCCACAAAAAAAATAGCTTATCATTTCAGTGATGAGGGGACAAATTTTACTTTCATTTCAGTGGCCGTTATAAATTTCGGTGGACTCATTCATTTTCAGTACAAACTATGATTACTAACTATGATTTTGGTGGAAATTTTTATCATTTCGGTGTACGAGTTTATCATCTCGGTGTTCACTTTTCACTTTTCAGTGGACTCGTAAAAATTTAAGACTGAAATATTTTATTAACTTTTGGTTTTATTTGATGGCCACTCACGCACATTTTACAAAACAGGTTAAAGTTTTATTAGACACTGAATATATGTCAATAACATTAAAAATAAAAAAATCCACCGAAATGATAAAATTAATCAGCTTGTTGATTTTCACCCATTAAAAGAGAAAGATGATGAGTGGTCTAGGTTTTCCCAGCTGTACGCCCTGCAGTACCGGGCCGAAGAATAGGACTAAGGTATCCACTGCCTGTCGTAAGAGGCGACTAAGAGGGGACCCCGGGGTCGTTGGGTGCACGAGGCGGGGGCCTCGTGTAGTCATATAACGGCCCCGAGAAGAACGGCGCAACGTGGTGTACCGATTCCGTCGTCGAGCGTAGGAAGAGCCATCCGCGCTCAGGGGGGACTACCACCACCTGTCCCCCCGAGATGAGGCTAATCAGCCAATGCTGGAAGGGGTCGCGGGGGTTGAATATAACGATCGAAAGATCACCCGTGACCCCCTTGCCAACAGCCGAGATGGACACCGGCGAGGTTTTAGTGGGTGCGAACCGCACATAACCCTGCGACTACCCCCGGGGTTGCAGGGTACTCGTTAGGAGTTTCCCCGCCAAAAAAAAAAAAAAATTTTTACCAGTTGTAATTTTCAGAAAACTCTTTAGGAGGACGAAAAAAAACGCTAGACATTCAAAAACTTAAGGCGACTAAGATTCAAATAACACACCACTACTTACTCATCTAAATATGGTGAATAAAATAATTTATTTATTTATTTTGCTCTTATAAGTCTTTATTGCATAAAAAAAAATCTGAAAATAAAACAATGAAACTTGTATAATTAGGAATATTTACCATGATGAGATCCTACTTTCTTAAAATGTTTACTATCAGAAAAGTTTTTATTACTATTTCAGGTTAAATAATCATCTTTAGTAAATCTTTATACATTACTAGCTGTCCAAGCGAACGTAACGTGCCTTACAATTTTATATGAAAAAATTTAACTGTTGGTTCCGCTAACTTCACCTTCATTTTTCCATATTTTCTCACCTTTAACTCCCTGGACTATTACGAAAATTTCAAAATCAAAATCAGCTAAATCGGCCCGGCTGTTTTCGAGTTTTAGCGAGACTAACGAACCAAGATTAATTTTTATATATTTACTAAGCTGGCTATTTATTGCGACCCCCCATATGGGGTGTTTTCATCGATGAAATTGATCATAGAATACACCCTTAAAATTATGTTATAACTTCCCCGGACACACTGTATATATTAAAGTACACTATATACACTATACAAAGGAGATGGTTTTAATAAAGATGATTTGGAAGATGAACAGACAGTTAAGAAAGATATTCTGAGCTCACCTATCATAAGGGAAGAATTTGATTTTGCACTTAAGAGCATACAAAATGGGAAAGCTGCGGGTTACGACAATGTTTTTATTGACATGTTAAAACATGCTAGATGTGACGTATTCATAGATGAAGTCTATTGCGTAACCAAACAGATGTATGAATGTGGATAAATAGCAAATGATTTTAAAATAAGTAGAACAGTCACCTTACCCAAAAAGTTGAACACACTTGGATGCGAAGAGTACAGAACTTTATGCCTTGTATCACAGGCCTCGAAAATTCTACTTAAAATAGTGCAGAATAGAATAAGAAATAAAACGGAATGCTGGATATGAAATGATCGGATTAAGAAGACAAAAGGGAACCAGGGAAGGTATAATAGCATTAAGACTGATAATAGATAGAAGAATGGACCTTAACATTGTTGCACACATTGCATTCGTAGACTTAGAAAAAGCATTTGACAAGGTGGATTGGAAAAAGATGATGAATGCATTGAAGCAAGCCGATCTAGACCGAAGAATTATACACGAACATTACAGAAATCGGAAACATCAATAAAGGTTTGGAGAAGAAATAGGAAGAGACACAATATTCAAGAAATTTAGTTTAAAAATAAATGTAAGAAAAACCAAAATCTTAACCACATCTAAAACCCCGCAAATGCACACAGCTATAAAACCTAATGACATCACACTAGAAGAAGTTAAATCGTTCAAATACCTGCGAAGCATTATCACACATGATTCAAGATGCACAACCGACATTAAAGCAATAGCAATAGCTAAAATTCAATATAACATATTTAAAGCCAGAATATCCAAGAATATTAGGAAAAAAAATATAAAAACATACATATGGAGCATTGCACTATATGGTTGCGAGACATGGACATCGACCCAGAGAGATAGAGATAGACTGGAGGCATTCGAAATGTGGTGTTGGAAAAGAATGGAGGGAATAAGTTGGACGGACAGACTCACTAATGAAAAACTGTTGAGAAGAGAAGCGGATGATCTTGAACACCATAGAGATAAGAAGGGGAAAGATGATAGGCCATCTGTTACGAAACGACACACTCATTACTAATATTATAGGAGAGAAGATTAAAGGAAAGAGACAGCGTGGACGACCAAGGGGAAGCTACTTTGACCAAATAAGCGCGGAGCGACTCAGTGCAGAGTCGTATCAGATGGTCAAGCAGCTGGCGGGGTACAGGGTAGAATGGAGAAGGCTCCACCGACAAGAGCACAGCTCTTAAGAGAGAAGATAGAAGATGAGGCGCAAATTATATTCCATTGCTAAAATTTTACCCCAGTCCACAGCTCTTTTCAACCATTTTTTATTAAATACCAATCAAGAATACTTATTTAATCGTTGCTTAGGTAGAATTTGTAATCCTAACGATATAATGACAGGGACAGCATAAACATTTTCCGGACAGGCATCTCAACAAATAAAATCTTACGAATGGCAAACCTAAGAGCAGCGTAGAACTCGAAAATGTGGCCCAATGCATTATAGCCGGTTACTTCTCATCGTTGTTATTAGCCAACTCTGTTTCTATTCTTTTGCTTTCGCAATACGAGTTAAATCCAATAGTCTTCTCTTACAAAACTTTGCACTCACGTCAGGGTGACACGTAAGCGGGTGCGTAAGTTCAATAATTCAAGGGGTGCGGGTGGTCGTTATGTCGGAAATTTCCAGACGCCTCAAGAAGTTGCGAGATTTCGAGTCGAGTGGACACGTGATACTTACTAACTTGCAAGTAATGTCCTTTTTGATTAGCATATTTTAACATTATGGCACAACTTATTAAATTGCTTTCTATTAATGGTAGTAAAATAAAAAGCATGCTTGATATTATTGTATGACCGGTCATTTATTTGTTTGTTTCGCGATTAGGACGTAAAATCTAAAGTAAAAAGTAAAGTAAACAACACTTTATTGCACGCAAAGTAAGATACAATAGAAGTAAAATAACAGTAAAAATAAAACATTTGAATTTGCATGCAACGGGCGATCTTATCGCTTAAAGCGATAAGCGCTATTACTTATTTTCTGGCTTACACTTAGATTATGGCACCCGAAAAACAACCATAGAGTACCAATCCATAAGAATCGGTCAGTGCGAATTGTATGTATAGCACTTAAATAATATAAAGCCCATACTCTGTCGCTAAAACTTATTTTATGAAATTTCTGAACGTTTTCCTTTCGCGTTATGCAGCAGTTACGTTCTCTTTATCAAGTTAAACTGCGTGTAAAGTGTCGTAAATGTACTGGCAAACTTCGTTAATGATTTAGCATCTTACTTAACCGTTTCTTTTAGGCAAATGTTGAAGAATGTTATGTTTTTAGTAGTTTCAATACCAAAATATTGGCACTTAATTACCACCACAAATATAACCTTTTTTCATAAATTATACATCGAAAAACAGTAATTACATAAACACTAGAGGATGTAAAAATCAGATATTAACTCCCATGTGATTATTTTCGATTTAAATCAAACTAATGGGCGGTGCGCAATTTTACCAATCAAAACTGAATCCGTAATACATATCGTGATTTATTTTAATTGAACAATGCTTGCAGAGCGATAAATTAACTGTAATATTATTTCATTTTTGTGCGCGACATCAAATTTCGTTTATTAATGTTTATTTTAAAATGTATTGTATGTTGTTATTGTGCCTCTACTGTATTTTGTAGAATAATATTATATTAATATTTTTATTTAATAATGTTTTAAAGATAGAAGACCTTTAGCAACAAGCTGACTAATAACAACGGCAGCGGCAGCGTAAAGGGATACAATAGAGGTGATGGCGCAGCGACGGAACCGGATAGCACCTATTGCCAGCGCCTGATAAGATCCTGCACTGCCGCCGCCACCGCCGCCGCTGCCGCCGCCGCCTCAGTCCGCCGAGCCAAGCCGCAGCCGCCTGCTTTCCTGATTTATGTACGGCGTGTCTCCTTTTTAATGAGTCCGTTAGAAGATATCGCATTGAACCCTGCTATAAATTTCCACACTGTGACTTCCTTAAACACTTCCACCTCGATATCGACAAACTTTCCGATTCGTTTATCTGGTGAAGTGAACAATATATATAGCATAACATAAAATGCGGTTATATTGCCCAATGGCCGTCTATCTCGTTGATCTGCCAGTTTTATTTATGGCCGTGTTTTTCTTTTAGCGCTCCTTCCAATTTGTGGAGAGTGAAAGGGATTGTTATAAGGCTCTGCCATGTTTCATAGTACATAATAAACATGTGTATCTAAAGTAACGACATCAGCTATATTTCACTCGAGTTTTCTCGTTTCCTTGACGATAGTTTCGTTTTGCAATTTTTTGTGTTATTTTCTTCCTACGTAACAATAACCGGTTCTATGCATCTCTAAAAACAATGAAATTAGTAGACGCTGAAATAACGCAAGACTATCCCCTGAAATGTTCCTCCTTGTCGCATTATTTTTTATAAATTAATATGAGAAACGCAAAAGGGGACGCCCGAAGGCAACCTGGCGACGGTCCGCGCTACAAGAAGCAAATAGTGTGGGACTAAACTGGGAGGAGTTACCCGCTGTTGCTCAAGACCGCCAAAACTGGAGGAAAATTCTTGAAGCCCTATGTCCCCGCTAGGGATAACAGGAAAAGAAGAAGAAGAAGAAGAATCTGAGAAACAGTGCTTAATATATTTATAGTTAGTAGTTGTTTTTAAATGGAACAGGCTGCTGGGAAAATAAATTGAAAATCAAATGATTTATTGCATTCATATTTGTTAAATAAGATCTAGTACAGTTACATATTAAGTATCAAAACATGAACCCAGATAGGGCACCGCAATGTAAAAAATAAAAATAACAATTCATAAATTATAATTATTATATCAAGAAAAATTAGTAAAAATGTCAAAAATAATGATAATATACTTAACCGGAAAACACTATTATCTTGGTACCTATTTCTTTATAATATTGGTGAACTTTCTTTTTATATACATAATACCGACTGATTGAGCGTAGATCACTGCTAAAATAACACGTCCGTATGTAACGGCGTGCCCCTCGTTAGGCTCACGGGCGGCGGCGGCAGCGGTCGCTCTGTGTAAGTACTGCGTTCATCCTGTAAAATTTATTGCCGCTTTTATATCTACCGTTACGGAGAGACCCCTTTTCGTCCGTTTCAGGCGACGTGAAGCCCGGCTCAGTGAAGTCGCAATTACGCTTTACCGGCTTAGGGACCAATGGACATGGACTTGTTGTCTATCGAATCGTGATTAAATTAACGTTCTTGTGCTTTTTTGATTGGGCTCTTTCCGTGTAATCAAAAACTTTTTTTTTTTAAAGTTAACGTTACTTTTGAAGTTTTTTTTTTTTAAGGATACTGAAAAGTTAGCTAAAGAAGGTTCCTACTTTGCTACTAGCTTCACTTCCAAATAAAAAACTAATTCTAAACCATCTCCGAAACCAAAAATTGTGGGTCAGTGATGCCTAGATTATCTTTGAGATTGGCGCTAGTATCGCGGTTGGCGCACTCTTACTTTAGACGCTTTTATTAAAAATTGCGTAACGCTACGACGACGCTACGGCGTAGTCATGCTACGCTTTTCTACTCCAAATAATTTTAAAGTAAATAAATGTTCATTCAAATGATTTTAAAGGATTTTTTAAGAGCCTTTCTTTTTCTTTTGCACTTTCAATTTAAAAATAAAGAAATGATTGAATTAAAACTTTCTTTAAAAAAGTACACTTACGTACAGTTACGTATATACGGTTACATATATATGTATACGTATATACCTCTATAATCATGGTATGAAATTAAATAAAAAGCATCTGAAAAATGGCAGCAGCTGCCGTGCATTAAAACTCTAGTAGCAACACCTGTATAGCGGGAGTGACTCATCTAAGATGCATGCACCGGCGGTGCCCCTGGCAACCTCCGCCTGGCAGCCTAGGCCGCCGGGCCGCGCGCTTGCTCGCTCGCCTGACCCACATTGCATCAACCTACAGCAACTAGATGAACTGAATATGGTATGATTGGCAAAAATAAAAAATAAATATTATAAAATAAATTAGAAGTTCGTTTTACAATAAATAAAGGACAATACATTATTTAGTTATACAAATAATAACTTTTCTCCATCAGGATTAGCAAAACTTGCTGCAATCTATGTACGTGCGATCGTACTATACCTTACCTTTAAATTGAAAATTTCATTCTTTGAAAGGATTGCTTTCCGTAATAGGAAAATCATACCGTCTCTTCGCTCCGATCGCAGTACAATAAATTGATATTGACACATTGATGTTTGATACGTAATAATATGATTTTTCTTAGTTGGATTCGAGATGTGTATTTACTTATTTGTTTTTAACTTTAACTTACTCTTTTCATTCTTCGAACTCTTATCCTATGGGATCTGACTCTCAAAAACACAACAAAAGCGAATATTCTGATCAATTAACTACTATTGTATAGAATCATAACATAACGCATTCACTGACTCAATAACTCTTATAGCATCGCCCAGCCGAAACCGCTGAAGATAGAAGGGTAAAATTTTGACATTAACTTTCTTTCGTGACGAATTAATTTCTACGTAATTTGCTAGTGAAAAAATATTACTTTTTTTATTTATGATCTTTTTAAACTTATGCTGAAAATAATAATTGATAGTAAGTGTGTAGCTTGGTTGATTACAATAAAGTATAGTGAGTGGCCTATCTATCTACATGAAACTTTAAAAAGTGCATTCTCCGCCCGAGCGGCCGCTGTGCCACAGCTTATCTCCCATTACCTTCCAATATCACACCCGAGTGCCTACGCGCACTTATACTGTTAAATATACCTAGGTATAAGTTTATTGCAGACGAGCTGTCCCGGTGAACTTCGTAACACCATTGAATACAAGTTTACACGATTTTAAACAGCTAAGACTTGGCTGTATGGACTATGTTCCTTTGCCTGGAAAAGGAAAAAAACAACCATCAACCGTCAAAATATGTAAACAATGGTTTTTTTGCACCCTATGTTACATTCTTTAACATTATTTGAGTTAAAGTAAGGCTTCATGAAGGATCCATAATCCATATTGTTGTAATGTTCGTCTCTGTATATGTTTCGGGCACCCTAGATACAGGTTCTACCTAGTTAGGGGCTCTGAGTGTAATGTGTTATTTTTATTATTATTACTATTATTGTTTTTTTTTTTAATATATTAAAGCCTATGACAAACACTCAATCAAATCTTTCAAAGAGGAAATACTCTATTCTAATAGATTATTGGTATAGATAACCCTTGCAAGTTTACCATCGCGCCGCCCACCGCCGGGTCGCTGCCATTGTTATATGAAAAACGTAAAAAAAAAAAACTCTTTTTTTTGTTCTTTTGTGACATTACAATTTAATTTGGCGACAATACAAAGAACATTAATCAATAAAAATTAAAGTGCATACATGAAATAATGAAAGTATCTTAAGTGCAGAGCTAGAGTACTTCCATGCGTCTTTGCTGTTTTCATAATCATCAACATTGTAATAAGCTCTCTTAATCAGAACTTTTTTGATACGAGTTTTAATCTCATTATCATTTGGGATCAAAATCTCTTCTGGGATCTTGTTATAAAACCTTACTTCGTTTGTTTGTCCGTTTTAGTATGTTCTGTGGAAAACTTAGTTTGTTTTTGCTACGCGTTCTAGGGTCTTTAATTTTATCACATTTTTTATCAAACATATGTAAGTTTTTACGAGTGTACATAATAATTTCAAAGACGAACTGGGACGGAAGCGTCATACTATCAATTTCTTTGAATTTTTGTCTGAGAGACTCGCGAGCTTAAAGCTGATTAATGTTTCTAATTGCGCGTTTTTGTAGTAAAAAATTACGTTAAATTCTACAGCTCTTCCCCATAGAAGCAAACCATAGATCACTAATCTATGAAATTAACTGAAATACACAAGTCTCGCAGTAGACACATCAATTCATTTTCTCATTTTCCAGATTGCGTACGCAACCGAACTGAGCCTTGCCGCAAGTTTTGAGTTTTGGGGGCCCCACTGAAGTTTCGAATCTAGAGTTATACCAAGGAATACAGTTTGATTAACCAGATTAAGTTTGTTATTGTCTAAATGTATGTCTGTGTTATAAGCAGTCACATTAGGCAAAGAAAACTTAATGCTATTAGTTTTCTTTGCGTTCAAAAGTAAATTATTAGGATTAAACCATTGAGATATCTCCACTAATGTTTTGTTTATATCTAAATTGATGGAAACACCTCGTTTAACTTTAAATGGTAAAGAAGTATCGTCAGCAAAGGGGACAACATCAGTAAGTTTATCTAATATGTAAGGGAGATCATTTATGTAGACTAGGAACAGGGAAGGCCCCAACATCGATCCCTGAGGTAAACGAAACTTGATAGAACAACTTGCAGACACTGCTTCACCCACATCTACCCGTTGGTCGCGATCAGTAAGATAAGAGACAAGTAGATTAAGTGATTTATCAGGCCATAGTGATGTAATTTAAGTAGCAAAGTCTCATGATCAACGCAGTCAAAAGCCTACGAGAGGTCACAGAAAACCCCAATAGCATCTTTACAATCCTCCCAGGCTCCATAGACATTGCTGATGAGTTTGACCTGCGTCGAAGGTAGACCGCATTTTTCTCCAAAAAGCAAAGTGTACAAATAGTTTAACCTTCTCAAGCCTTCTCCATTTTCTCCAAAAAAATTCTATAACAAATTTGAATGTAAGTAAATACAAATTTACAAAAAATATACAAACTCAGACCTTGCAATACAAGAATTATAGACAGTGTCCAAGCTAAGAGCGGTGCGTGTTTAGTTTGCTATATTGGATCATGTTACAAGCGGCAGCTCCTGGGGCTTACGGTGCGATCGCATGCACGTCGAAGTTTGCTTACCGTTCTTAAGAAACTTAGCTTCAGCCGGGATCTGTTGCCTCGGCTCCTAACCACCATCGCGAAAAAACTTGCAACCGCTCATCTCTTCCTTTTTGTTCACTTCAATATCCTATCTAAACTTCACCTTTCCATTTCCGTGAGATTCCTCAAAATTGAATACATAGGTATTTATTTTTATAAAACAAGCGTAGAGAAGCAGAACTGCTACCTTGCCTCAGACAGGTGTACTTCAAGCTGTAATCCTCATCTTTTAAATCTTCGCTAAAACAAATTTTGAGAATGCAAATAATTAGTCATGAATTGATCCAAATTGGTCCACAAAGTAAAATAATTAGTCCACTTATACTTTAGAAGTTATAGCCAAATGTTTGTGAGGATTATGGCTTGACGTTCAAGCTGTAATCCTCATCTCTGGTCCAAGAAAACGGTAGGGCCTATCGACTTGGTTCAGGTCTAAATAATTAGTCCTCAATTGATCCACACGACATGCTAAATCTCAGAATTGGTCCTCAAGAGGTTTCGGAGTTATAAGGGCATCTTAGTGAGGATTATGGCTTGAACATTTGGCACCTTCAATTATCTCCGGAACGCCTATAGCTATTGGTTTGAAATTTTGCCAAAAATTAATCCTCAATTAGTCCACCAGAATTATAATCACTTCGAACTAGGTTTTCTTTGAAGAAGTACGTTAAAATCATCAGTTTTACTTTCCCATACATTGCGATCCATGTACAGTTGTGCACAAAATAATTGATTAACATTGATATTAACCAGTTACCTAAACGATTCTTTAGAAAAGTGAAAGTGGGTTTGGTTTTCGCTATGTACTTATGTTTAAGACAGCCTGATTGATTGATTGCTATCACTAGTTGCAGGTGAATCATTAATGTACCAAAAAAACTATGTATAATTTAAAATTTTGTAAGTATATATTCAATTAAAAGTTTACAATAGTGTATTTTCTTACTTAACTTAATTAAATCACCGTTTTTATCACAATACTTATACTTACTTACTTATTTTTAATAACTAACAATAATCAGTTAGTTCAGTTATAATAATAACAAAAAAAAAATTGTTTTAATAATCACAGTTGCTTCATTGCAATAATCACAGTTTTTTATGGTAAGGTGGTAACTTTCGGTATAGCGCGAAACTATACTTTTAATAAATAAACGAAAAAATTTTATCAAGTATTTACATTGTTTTTTTTCATCTCCCGATTTTGGCTACAAATATACCCGTTTTAGCTACATTCTAGTCCTGTTCTAGTTTAGCTAATACTTCTCTTCTCTTCTAATAGCTCTTCGACATTCGAGAACCTGGCTCTATTTTCAAGTGCGCAGTTGCGTGCGCACACGCTGCCTTTGAGTGAAGACAAGGATAGCGCTATTTGGCCAATACCAGGTTGATAAAAGACAACAGTCCCGCGACGCGCGTCAGGCGCTATACTCGTGTATATATTATTTATTGTAACTCTACAGGAGTATCGCGCATGATGTCTCTTATCAACCCAGGATTGGCCAAATAGCGCTATCCTTGTCTCCACTCAAAAGCAGCGTGCGCGCAATCGAAGATAGAGATCAGTGTTACAATATATACATATAGAGATAGTAGACGTAAGCTTCCCTTACACTGTGTTGTTTGTTACTGTTGTCATCAATATCATCAATACATAGTATAAAACAAAGTAGCTTTCCACGTCTGTCCCTATGTATGATATCTTTTAAACTAAGCAACGGATTTTGATGCGGTTTTTTTTACCAGATAGAGTGATTCAAGAAAAAGGTTTAAAGTATAATACATGCACAATGTAGTAAGAGGTAAGGCGGTACAAAGTTCGCCGGGTCGACTAGTATTTTATACAATAGTAGTAGGTACCTAATATACTAATATAAATAGTACTTACTTACTCCCCGCAGCTCCGTCTCCCCTCCGCGTTTAAAACACATTTTGCGTAATGGACAGAAAGATCCAATGTCGCCCTTACAAAATCGCTTATTATTGCTTACATCCAAAATAATAAAAATATGTATACATACACATATATAGCAATTTACGTTGACACAGACACATAATGTCAAACATAGTAACACTGGTTACTTTAAATAATTAATTAATGAGGGGTGCAAGCGCTAGTACATAACAAATTTTTGTTGTTGTTTTATTTACACTTCAACCAACTGTGATTTTGTTAAAACTAAATAATTTTAGCAATATAAACGGTGCTGTAATTAAGTTAAGTAAGAAAAGAAACTATTGTAAACTTTTAATTGAAGAACATGCAAAAATATAAATCATAGATAAAGGTTTTTTTTTGGTTAAATATCTTGGTAAGTACATTTACGTAATTGGGAACTCGTCAAAATAATAAGTACATACTTTACCCACTTTACTCTTCTAAAGAATCGTTTAGGTAACCGGTTAATATCAATGTTTATCAATTATTTTGTGCACAACTGTACATGGATCGCAATGTATGGGAAAGTAAAACTGATGATTTTAACGTACTTCTTCAAAGAAAACCTAGTTAAAAATGATTATGATTCTGGTGGACCAATTGAGGATTAATTTTTGGCCAAATTTCAAACCAATAGCTATAGGCGTTCCGGAGATAATTGAAGGTGCCAAATGTTCAAGCCATAATCCTCACTAAGATGCCCTTATAACTTCGGAACCTCTGGAGGACCAATTCTGAGATTTGGCATGTCGTGTGGATCAATTGAGGACTAATTATTTAGACCTGAACCAAGTCGATAGGCCCTACCGTTTTCTTGGACCAGAGATGAGGATTACAGCTTGAACGTCAAGCCATAATCCTCACAAACATTTGGCTATAACTTCTAAAGTATAAGTGGACTAATTATTTTACTTTGTGGACCAATTTGGATCATTTCATGACTAATTATTTGCATTCTTAAAATTTGTTTTAGCGAAGATTTAAAAGATGAGGATTACAGCTTGAAGTACACTCAGACAGCTGTGATCTCATGCGAAATGTAATTCTTATAGATGATGCTTGGCTTTGACAAGTTTATGTTCTTCCTATTCAAAGTTGACTACACGTTGACAACGAACAAACAGTGTTAGTTATTTGGCTAGCGTGTTATAATTATAAAAAATATATTTAAAAAATCTTCCATATTGAGAATTAAAATAAACTTTATTTAATGAATGGCAATGGAACTGTATTTCGAGACATAACTTATTGTTATGGGACTGATTTGCTTATATCATGTTAGTCAGAATATTTGATATTTTTTTCCGTGAAACTAAGGACAGGGGTTTTTGACACAAATTAAATGTAGCCTAGCATGCGCATGAATGGCGCTGGCGTGGCCCCGCATTATCAGCCGTCACTCCGCCCGACAGGTGTCTCCCTCAGCCATCTTGAGAGTAAATTACTAGCTTGGAAGTCGCTGAATCACCCTACCACCATGCCACCATAATCGATTTAAGAACATTTGCCTAATAAAGCTCTGAAAGGAGATACAATATAAAAGATCTAAACATCCAACGTACCTGCCGTCCTAAACCTTTTTTTTTCCAAATTTTTTTAATCTAATCTATATATATAAAACTCTTCCGTTACTGACTGACTGACTGACTGACAGACAACGCAGAGCCGAAACTACTAGGCGAAGCGGGCTGAAATTTTGCATGTAGGTTCCTTGGGGGGTGTAGGTGAGCACTAAGAAGGGATTTCCCGAAATTCCCACGGGAACGGGAAAAAACGGGATTTTTGTGTTATGAGAAATCTGCGCGGGTGAGACCGCGGGGCAGCCTCTAGTCAATATATATAAAACTCTTCCGTTACTGACTGCCCAACTAGCACACATCGCTGCATTATGGCTTTATAATGGAAATTTTGATACTAGGAGCTGTATAAGCTGGCTGTATAGTGGCTGTATAGCTGGCTATACAGCCTTTATAATGCCGAATTTGGCCCCAAATTAACCAGCCCTAAGCATTACAAAGGCTGGATAACAGTATAATGAATAGCCCTTTGCTTTACAGTAGCTGTTTAATGGCAGGATTAACCATATAATGGGCTCCATAATGACTGTACAGGGGCGTAAGCTTCTCTCTCACTCTTAACGAAGACTATTTGAATTCTCTCATACAGCGAGATGAATGAATGAATGAACGAAGATGATGTTTTATAGCTTTTTTATTTAGTAATCTATCATGCTTTGTTATTTTATTAAAATAGAAGGAGAGAGCAATGTGTTAGTGAAGTTGTGTTTAAAGTGTAATGGTGGTTAAATTTATAAGTTTATTTGACAGTTATCAAGTTATGTGTTTTTGATTATTTTAGTAGTTATAGTATATAAATTGTACTGCGCTTGAAATTTTATTGTTATTTTATAGGGTAATTATGGTCAATTTATACACGCGCCCTAGTAAAATTCAATATTTACTAAATAATAACACAAAATAAATACGATGTCTGAAATGAAAATTTTTGTTTTTTAATTTACTGTGATATTATCTGGTTGCAAACAATTCAAAGCATGTTTTTTCTTTACTAGCACTAGAATATCAACATAAATTTATCAAATATCAATATTTTGGTGTTAATTTTTTAGGTTATGCTGTAAAAAAATGGCGTTATTTCTTTTAAAGCATTTGTTCTTACTTAACTCTCTTCAAATCCATTTTGCTGTTTAATAGTGAAATTATTTCTGTTTAACAGCTGATACCCTTACGGTTGCTGTACAATGAGTCTCTGGTAGTGCAAGGACTGTTTATAGGTGTAAATTGAGAGTATAAATTAAATTATTTTAGGGTTCTATCAATATTTGAGTAAAAACTCTTTAGATGGACCTGTACAGGTATTAAAATCCAGTTTTTGCATTGTTTATATCCAATCAAACGATCATTAATAGGATGGCATGTATTAGACTAACCCATAAGCTTTTTCGGTAATTTTAACGTTTAGAGGTTATGAAATTATGATACTTTTATTCTCCGTCAATTCTTCATTAACTCCAAGGGCTGTATAATGGCTGATATAAATACATAAAGTTTTGGAACTTGAATGTACTACAGCAACACCCCTGTACAGCTGATGCACTCATATGACGCCATTATAAAGCTAACAACTGTAGTGGATACTCTATCAAATCTTCTAGTCGGCTGCTATCAAGCTTGACAGGTGGCTTTATAATAGAAATAGTGATCGCCATAAACAAGCTAATGGCAATATTTTATCCCCTTATACATCTCACAGCTTGAAAGGGGTTTTAGTTTATGACTCTATACAAGGCTTGACCAGCTTTGATCGTCCAAACCAACTAGTAGTATATTATGGAACTAAGGGCTTTACAATGGTTTCTTTTTATTATATTAAAAAGTATTTAGTGTATTTTCTGCCTGTGTGCAGCTATTATACAGTTGCTCTGTTTAGTGGTGTATGAAATTGCTATTATACAGCCACTAGACTCCTTTTAGTCTCTAGTACATCTACATTAAAGCTCGTGACTGCATAAGGGAGCGTTTTGGTCAAAATTTACGCTTATGTGCTACTTGGGTGACTGACTGACAGACAACGCAGAGCCGAAACTACTGGGCGTAGAAAGCTGGAAATTGGCATGTAGTTTCCTTGGGGAGTGTAGGTGAGCACTAAGAAGGGATTTCCCGAAATTCCCACGGGAAGGGTAAAAAACGGGATTTTTGTGTTTATAAGAAATACGCGCGGGAAAAACCGCGGGGCAGCCTCTAGTTTACATCTAAAGTATATTAATTCAATTCAAAAACTCGAAGAAACATGGTAGTGATAATAACGTTTTGATATGGTAAGTTAGCAGTAACATGTTGCAGGTCGGCGCGGAGTGGGCACGACAACCTCGTTGCTATTTAAATGAGAAAATGGAAAACATATGGCGGTGAGTCGAGGGAGCACCGGTGCCGAGGTATTGTTTTAATTAAAGTAATTGGAGGAGGCACGTCGAGAGCTACCGCCGCCGCCTGCCGTGATCTATGTTTTGAAGATTTACACCAATATATGAAAATACAAATATCACTTTCACATAAAATCAATCATTCCTTCCACTTGAAAAAGTAAATTTATTGTATTATTAAACGTCTTTTACCTTAAGAATAAAAGCTAACCGATTAACGAACCGAAAGATTATTGGTATTTCGAATATAAAAATGGGCATTATATATGAATAAATAAAAAAGGTTATATCCGTAATATTCAAGTAAGATTCAAGTCGAGCAGACATAAATAAACAAACTTACCAAAATCGGCACGCTTATTAAATAAGAATAAAAATATTGGCTTTCGAAATATGATATAAACAATATAATTCAGAAGCCAAAGAGATATAGTTATTATGTACGTACTATACGCAACTGCTTTGTAAGATTGCCACAATGGAACCACACAAAGTTGTCCGATATCTCGCAGTTGGCGAGTCTACGGCAGCACGTCCTCTTCCGATGCGCCAAATGCAACGACGGAATATGAGAAAAGAAAAGGGAGAAGCGGAAATCACAAAAAAACACTGAAAGATAAACGGAAACTGGTCTGCTCACGGAGAAAAGGAGAGTCGCTGCACCGCCACCGCCGCCGCGCCGCCCGCCATCTCGTCGTAACAAAACTTCTTCTTAAAGTTTTTAGATAGGCTCGTGTGGCCTAGTTATTGGGTACCAATACTATTGGTACTATGTTTTAAAAAAATAAAAATAAAATCAATATACGATTCTGATTTTCAAAATAAAAAAAAATATTTCGAGACGCCGATACAGTATTAGTATTATATTCAGTACATATACCTAGCGAGCGATGATAAAGTATGAGTTTTATTTAAAGCTGAAACGGGTATGTCTACGGATCGTGGTTCCAGGTTAGGCGACTTTTTGCCATTTTTACTAATTCGCAAAACCTTGGGGCGACCTAAACATAGAAATAGAGACTACTAGTCGCCATTTCCCGCACTATTATACAACTAAATCTTGTTAGTCTTCCCGAAGCTTTTCTCAGAGGCCGAAGAAAGCTGAAAAATTGATAATTCCAAAATGTAAAATTAATACCTAAAAATTATAGGTTTAGGTTAATTATAGGAGGTCATCAACAATAGAGTGTGGGTACGGTGAGAAAGGTCTTTCATCTGGGATTTTTACATATTATTTCTTAGATCTATAGTTACGCATTTTATTCAAATATCCTGCATTCTCACTAAAATCTGCTTTCTGTCGAATGTTTACCTGCCCTTAAACGCATACTAACTTTGCGCAGTTTATCTGCGCACGTCGCGGTGAGGTTTAAAGAACTATATTATAAATGGCACTTGTGCTTTACAGCACCCATGCGCTGCGCGCCCCATCGCTGTAACATTTTAGGTAAAGCTGGCGTCGTCGGCATTCTCGCTGCCGCCAAAACGGTGAATAATGCAAAGGCCTTACGGAACGGATCATATTTTTTCAGGAAATGTGGAATCGCAAAGTGGCAAAACAGAATTTAATATTCGTAAAAGGGTTGATGTCGGGACCGGGGCAGCGCGGCGCGGCGGTTGACGCGTGCTACGAGACTTTTTTTGGCCTCTTTCCAAAATCAATATCTTCGTATACAGTGGTCGTCGCACAATGTGCACTAATCGTGCCATGTCTGTAACACACATTTTGGTGCATTGATATCATCTAGCACTAGCTACTTCAGTCCTGGATCTAAGTAATACGGCTATGTCTTCATAATGTAGAGCAGAGCAATTTCATAGAGACAAAAATATATTATTGTTAAGTACAGTGGCGGTCTAGGAGGGTGTAACAGATTTGTCTATGGTCTCGTGCGCCCTAGACTTTATCACCAAAAAACAAGAGCTATTTTGGACTACAGAAAAACCGGAAGTGTTACGGCGACCTAGACCGCTACTGTACCTACGCACAATACAATAGTAGATTTTTCAACAAGGGTGTAATGTGATGTTACGAGGGCGGTCTGTTAAAACCCGAGCGCAGAGAGAGTTTCAAGGGTTTATACCCGAACGTAGTGAGGGAATAATTACTTAAAACTTAAACAAGTGAGGTTTTAACCTCACCCGAGGCAGAATAACTTTACCCCAAATTGTATATACTGCTTTTTATACCATTCTTCAAGAAAATTAACAAATAAAAAAGCAGCATCTATGTACCTACCAAATATTGCTGACCTAAACAGCTAGCTTGTTTTCAATCCCACTTCACTTCAATCATTTATTTTCGTAACTATAATACAATTATGCAGCCCAGAGGACAATAAATAATGTATGGAAATTCATTATTGACCGGGTATAAACCGCATGTGAATAATGAGGAACTTTACGACTAGAGAACAGTAATAAAAATGACTACTTTTCGAGTGGATGGGATAAAAAGCACATTATTGCGTTCAATACACAAATACTTAATATACCTTCCGTATCTGTTAGCATTCTTGTTTAATCGATGAAATGACAAAGTATTCCCGTTCGTGGCCGTTATCGGCACGCTCTTGACTTTTTATGATGACAAATATCATTATGGCGTTGCCAAAATTCCAAAGTGAAATGAGAACGAGAGAAGGACGCATCAATGAATAATGTATGAAAAATAAATCTCTTCTCGGTCGTTTCTCTCTGTGCCTATAATTCAGAAGGTAAACGTTATTTGTTTTCCAATCGAATGGAAGAAATTACGCTACATTTTATTTGGGCGTCGATACTAAAAAAAAATAAGTACCTACTTTGTGTATTTTTTAAAAACATTAATGAACTTGTGGCTAAGCTGGAAGAACATGCTTTAAACGTCATCCAATGGTAGTCCGACAGCCGACAAAGAACGAGAAACGAGTAGAACTATGAACGAGCTGACCATCAGCGGGAAGCGAATGTCGTAATTTCCATAGTTTTGTCGCCGGGCTATAAGCAAGTACATATGCAATACAACAAGCGATTACTCGCGGAACTCGCCCGCGGTTGCTCAGTCCTGTGCGAGAACGCGCATCGCTGAACGAGTATCGCTAAGCGCGTTGCCTTTTTTTAAAGGTCGTCGCCTAGCTTCAACACTATATGTAGTAAAGCAAGTCGTCGCGTCGCCGGCAATGTGAACAGTCAGAGAGCAACTACTACATGCATTTATTTCCTACACGGAATGTTATGTGTAACTAGTGTGCGTTTCTTAAGCGATAAATTCGCTGATAGTCGTTTTCTCGCCGGTGGTCGGACCACTGCCTTATGTTAGAATGCATTATGATGTACTACTGCTTGTTTATAAATAATAGGTTGTCTAAGGGCGGCAGCCGCGCGACCTTTACACCGAGAGCGGCCCGAATTGTATGGGTCGCGCGGCTGCCGCGCGGCACAGGGTCGCTATCGTCTGTTATAGCCCTAAACTCGACTGTTTATTCCTATGAAATTTTATTACCCTACCTGGCTACTTTAAAAATATCTCACTAATATTATAAAGGCGAAAGTTTGTGAGTGTTTATGTTTGATACTTCTTCACGTCTAAACGGCTGGAGCAATTTTAATGAAATTTGGTATCGAGTTAGCTGACCCTGCACTAACACATAGGCTACTTTTTACTGCGGTAATAAACCGCGGGTAACACTGCTAGGCTAGTAGCACAAAACAAGTAATCATTTATCTAAGTACATAGAGAGAAAATCTGTTTATAATATATAAAAAAAATATAAGGAAATACTATAGAACGAATGTCTTATAATGAAAATTACTATTTTTTTATTTATTTTGGATAATATAAAAGCTGGAAAAAGGTCGTGATCGTGGTAGGTGGTAGCAGGCGCAGCGGGGACAGGGCGGAGGCAGAGCGGCGCGCCGCCGCCGGGACGCGCCGGGACGTGATGCTCGCCGTGCTTGAGACCTCGATTCATTTAAAAGCACTTGTCTGTAATTGCAGCGAGCCGCTTCCTCTAGACTTAGCTCGGCGAGCGGCCGTTACCGACAAAAATAACTTTTAATGGCATGCCTTTGACGTTCCATTCACCTAAAGCTAGACCGCACATCAAGCGAATCTGCATTGAAGCTAAACTCGAAACTACGCTTTCAAATATTATTTAGACAGCTATCATATGCTACGCATGAACTAGAGAAACTTATACTCCTAAAAAATATTTAACCAAAGATGTATTTTACTACTTCCATACTTATTTTATTATAAAAACTAGAGGCTGCCCCGCGGTTTTTCCCGCGCAGATTTCTCATAAACACAAAATTCCCGTTTTTTCCCGTTCCCGTGGGAATTTTGGGAAATCCCTTCTTAGTGCTCACCTACACTCCCTAAGGAACCTACATGCAAAATTTCAGCCCGCTACGCCCAGTAGTTTCGGCTCTGCGTTGTCTGTCAGTCAGTCAGTCAGTCAGTCAGTCAGTCAGTAACGGAAGAGTTTTATATATATTGATTTTCGAGCCAAAAAGTCAAGTAGATAATACCTACTGGACTTTTAGGCTCAATGATTTTAATAATAAACATTCAAAACATTTATAAAAATTCTCATATTTTCATTTATTACTTCCATTTACCCTTAATTCGTTACAAACTTTTACATTATTAAAACTTTTTATTTTATGAACAGCTCGCTACAAGATAGCGATACCGCCTAGCCTATTATAATTTTGTTCATGTATTATACTTATAAACCTTCCTCATGAATCACTATATCTATTAAAAAAACCGCATCAAAATCCGTTGCGTACATAGGGACAGACGCGGAAATCGACTTCGTTTTATACGATGTATTGATTATATGTTCGTTAGATGTTCGTGAATAAAGATAGTTTGTGAAAAATCGCGGATAGCGATTGCACTTCCGGGCAAAATGCAATAAATAGCTGCCGTGGCGGCGCTTGACCCACTTCCTGCTACATGCCGAAACGCCTGCGATTTAATCACACCCTCCCTCCTTCCGCCGTGACCCCACACGCCTCGCTACTTTGCCCCATAATTATTAAATCCATTTCAACCTCAGTAAGAAAGCAGCACACCCAGATAAATTAGAACCGGAGTTGGCGTGCTATAAAACTGAGCTCAGTACCCCGGCCGACTTGTGCCATAATAATCGTTCTTTTAGTTTTTTTTGTTTTGCTACCAGTTTACACAACCGTCTATTAAGTTGTCGTAAGTCTCGTGTCGGAATGCAATCTCTGTAATTGAAGTGCAAAGAATTTTCCATTCAGAAAAGTAGGTAATACAAGGTTGTATTTCTCGCTCTCGCTAGAGTTTACGGGCGAGCGGCTGAGGTGGCGGAGGTGGCGGTGGCGCGAGGTGCGGTGCGGCAGCAGCACATCTGATAGCGAGGCGGAAATTGCTCGGCGCGTCGCGTGCGCTGCACCGGCGCGTGTTCGCGACGTGCACTCCTTTCGCTTGCTATTTTATTCCAGCTGCGTTTTCAGTATTTACGGTACCTCCAAAATCTTTTACGGTGATGCTCAGTCCGCTGCATCTGCCCCTTGCACTCACACACGACTCGCTGGCTTTGATTTCCTAGCAAGATTATTCACTGCTGTTCGCAGATTTTTTTAATTATGTAACCTACCTTTAGTAGTGTTAACGTAACTTTTTCAAAAATAATAAATCCATTTAAATCTATAGTATAGAGCGTTCTTAGATTTTACATCCTAGCTAGACCCAGGTTCTACCTTTTAGGGGCTCTGAGTATGATATGTTATTTATTACTATTTATACCTACTTACTGTGTAATTTTATTTTTATTGTATGCTTTTCATTTACCAAGATATACCTACATATATATTATCAAGGTTTTAATATTTTTGAACTCTTTGAATAGGTTACGGAAAACAAGATTTAAATAATGATTACTTTTTTCCTAGGCTACTACAATGTTTGACTATCCGGTCGTTCGTAGCAATATAGGCCTCTTGTGTTACCTGTAACCTGCTGGTGGGGTGTCTCGTAAAAAAAAGTACCAAATACGAACAGTTTCTTTTAACCCACACATTTGCCTCAATGTTGTGCTCATAACAAAGCGGACACGAGTGCGGGTAGAAATTTTTTTGTAAAACTTTCATGAATATATTAGCCATAAATGTGCCTAAAGGAATCTATTCCCGACAGCGAGGAACCGCCCCTCACCCGTCGCCCCTCCTCCCCTCGCGTCCTCACGTCTCCGCCACCATCGCTCTCATGAATAGCTACATACAACGCAGCCCCTGAACACGAGAGTTATGGTAAACTTAGTTGTAACATTGTGAGGGAAACTTTTCCTACGAAGGGTCATTTCATTCCTTCGTTAGTTTGAGCATGTTTTAGGTAGCGTGAAACCTAAACTATATCTCTTTTGCTAAGATAGTCGGACTTAAGGGGATACGTCAGCCTCTGGCGAAATATATTTTCTTTCTCCAAAATAAATAAAAACTAAAAAAAATATATGTAATTTCGTGCCAGAGGCTTAAGGTAAATCGTAAAAACGTTCCTTTTTTATCCTATACTAGAGGCTGCCCCGCGGTTTCACTCTCACAGATTTCTCATAAACACAGAAATCCAGTTTTTTCCTGTTCCCATGGGAATTTCGGGAAATCCTTTCTTAGTGCTCGCCTACATTCTCTAAGGAACCTACATGCAAAATTTCAGCCCGCTTCGCCCGGTAGTTTCGGCTCTGCGTTGTCTGTCAGTCAGTCAGTAACGGAAGAGTTTTATATATATTGATTTAAGGGGCTAAAATTGGGAAAACGGCGAGAGGAGTGTTCGTATATACGACTTTAATAACACTTAAAAATAATACAGAAAGCTATTTTTTTTTTCGTAGCTTCTCAAAAGACTGAACTACAATTATAATAGGTTTTCAAATAAAAAAACTAAAGGGTTTTCTTATAAAAAAATCGTAAAGTTCATCAAAAACTGCAAAAACAGCTTTTGCTGTTAACGATTGTTTACTAGTTTAAAAGTAAGTTGAAGCAAAACAAAAATTGTATCATAAACTAGAAAGTCTGTTCAACTTTTATATTGTAATTACAAAAATATACATGTCCATTTTCATCTAGTTTTAATTGCTAAAACTTTACTAAAATTTCGGCGGAAATTCTCCATACTAAATTGTATGGAGGGATACAACGGCCGAGCGGCCGATTCGATAAGCAGAAACGGGCGCCAGTACGCCTCCGGTCTTGAGGCGGAGCGTACGTCAGTCGTGCTTTGGCGCGCTATTACAAGACTATTTATTATTGTTTGCGCGAGGTTTGCGCAGTGAATGAGAATTCTTTTTTAGTTTGGAAAAAGTAAGTACATTTTATTATTATTATATTAATAAATTTGAGCAATAGTAGACGTAAGTTTCTGTGATTTTTTAATATCAAATAAGTATCCCTACAAATTTATATTCTGAGGGGAAAAAGAAAGCACTTATTTTCACTCATTTTAAAAACGATATCTACATAGTACAGCTCTTAAAAATATATTTTTATATTGGGTTGTTTTCTATATCTTTCTTTTTTAAATGCAAAGCAATAAACTTTTCATTATTTTTATTTATTTTACGATTTGATATGTAGGGGTCATTGACCTTAGTAGGATTACCCACTCGTCACAGTGTGTATGTACCTATCAGGAAAAATAAAAACGTAGTGCTTCTATTACTCTATCGTACACCTATATAGTAATTAGTTTTTTCGCTACCTACTTTACACAATGAAACTACAATAGGTATGGACGTAGGTAGGCAATGTTTGGTTGCATAAGGGTTTCGTATGAAAAACAACTTTTAGGGGATATCTCTCAAACAAGAACAAATTTAGGTGTAAGGTACTATAAACTATAGTAATAATAACTTATTATGCAATATGCAAGCCCGACCTGACATACGCGATCCTTTATCGTTGCTCGAAATTCAACACCTCGAAAAAGGTTTTTGCACATATTTATAAAAATAATATATTGAACTTCAATTTATTTGAAAATGATGAACCTAAAAATTAAAAAAAAGTTACTTTCTTTAAAAAAATTAGAGGTGGATTTAACAGAGTTCTAAATATCAATGTTATTTATTTTATTATAAAATTATATAAATAACTGCTTGCCAGTTGTGTTAAAAAAACAACCCAGTAAGATTAAAGTTAAGCTCGGAAAGTAACTTTTTATTCTATTTATAAAAAATGCAAGAATAGGTAAAAGGAAATGAACGTCTTTCTATGCTGCAAAAAAAGTTAAATATCCAAGAATGTTCTATGTACTGTTGGTTTGTCTAATAAATAAAATAAATAAGACGCCACCGCTACAAAGGTAATTTTTATTAAAATAACCAACTTAAAATATTAATTTACACGATTATTATTATCTATACCTACTGAAGATTCTTATGTATGGATTATGTTACTTTCTTGGCCAGGAATGGGCAAATTAAATAACAACAACGTTAAATCTTAGACAGGAAAATACATAAAACAGTTTATATGGGAAAATTACATTTTTATTTTTCTTTCAACCCCTCCATTTTTTCTATCTTTTCTCACCTTTTGAACCTTATGTGAACTACGACAAACATTTTGAAACTCAAATCATCTAAACGTTCTAAGTCGTTCTCAAGTTTAAGCGAGATAAACAAACCACGATTGATTTTTAAATATAAACTAGTCGACTCGGCGAACTTCGTACCGCCTAACCTATTACAATGTTATGCGTGTATTATACATTATAAACTTTCCTCTTGGACAGATGCGGGAAGCAACTTTATTTTATACTATGTACTAGAGGCTGCCCCGCGGTTTCACCCGCGCAGATTTCTCATAAACACAAAATTCCTGTTTGTTCCCGTTCCCGTGGGAATTTCGGGAAATCCCTTCTTAGTGCTCACCTACACTCCCTAAGGAACCTACATGCAAAATTTCAGCACGCTACGCCCAGTAGTTTCGGCTCTGCGTTGTCTGTCAGTCAGTCAGTCAGTCAGTCAGTCAGTAACGGAAGAGTTTTATATATATTGATTGAAGATGGTCTGTTATTTTGACCATCAAACTCTATCTATAGTCTTTTTTTTATCCAATTTTTTTTTTTATTACAACAAGAAACCTTTTTGGCGGGAAACATTTTTCATAGTCAAAGAAGTCTAAAAAAAATCAATCAATGTGGCAGACAGACGTTTGTTTTATTGAAAGGTTTAATATACCTAAATTTTTGAATAATATAATGTACCTATTTAAAATTAATTCGAACAATAAATGTTCGTTATATTGAAATAGGTATTTTAATCTGTATGTGTGTATGTACTATGTATGTTTGTCCGCGATTCTTTCACGTTTGGCTGAACCAATATTGATGCCGTTTTCAGAGTAGTATTTGCTACATTCAGGACCGGGTTTAAGTGTTTAAACAAACTTTGAAAAAAGGCAGTTCTCAGTGTATGTATGTGTCAGTTTATTGAGCCGTGTGCCTTTAAAAAGAAAAAAGTATCATATTGTCACTCGTTAGCATTAATTGCGAGACTCATAATGTCATACCTACGTAATTACATTTATTTTTATCACAAACAGTAAATTAATGCAAGTAATTCTTTTATATTAATTATTAGCAACGAGTTTTCAGATGCAAGTTCCATATCTCCTTTTCAAAGATTCAGCTATCTTCTAACATAATAATGACAGGTATAAAGATAAACATACAACCAGTACTTAGGGACACGTAAAAAGTATCGATACTTTGCGGTATCGAGTACATTTCCATTCCTATCCTTACTTTGTACTCAATACTGTGCTTACGATACTTTTAATCAATGAGTACATACATTTTGGCAGGTATGGCATCATATCGAATGAACTGAAATGAATTCCCATATAAAACTAGCGACAATAAAGGTTCTGCAAACGATCTTTGTTTGACAAACACGTTTTCATATAATATTGTTTGACAAACTTCAAACACATCTTTTTTATATTACCCCACGATTAATTTTTTTGACATACGTAAAATTTTCCAAAAAAAAAATAAGTTAAACGGACACTTACACGGCTTCCGGCTATTTTTCATCGTTAAAGGAAAGCCAACTTGTTTTATTTTTTGAAGAACTTTCTTTTATTGTATTAAACTTGTGTGCCTAGCCTAAGTAAGAACTGGCCCTAAGAAAAGTGCTTCGGGGTATCGATACTTTTGTTTCTTGTTTTTTTTTTTTAACAACTTTTCCAATTATTGTATTAAATTTGTGTGCCTACCAAACGTAAGAAAAGTAAGTACTATAGGACCTCAGAGAAGTACACGATAGATACATTGAAGAATTGATACTTTTGTTTTGATACTACTCATTATGAGTACAGTATCGATACTATCTATTCTTTACCATATATTATATAAAATAGTTTTAGGTTTTGTAACAGTTTTTTTAGCGTATTTATTGCTAGTGCTACCTGCACATAACACAAATAAATTTCGTGGATAATTTAATGAGTGGCTTTCAATTTGACATATAAAAAAAATAAGTTTTATTACACCGCTATGGTATGGCGCTTTGCAAAAGTCAACAGGTCAAGTTGAAATGAATCATTAAAAGAAAAAAAGAAAATTGAAACTCGTCACGCGTCAGTCAGATAGTTATTTTTGTTTTAAACTTTTTAAGTTAATTTGAACTGATTTTAATTACTATCCTATGTCTTTTACTTTAGACAACGCAATCTACGGGCGTATTATGAGACTTATTTTTGCTTTTTAATGACACAATGAAAACCCCTCATTAATTCATATTTGTTTTTTACAGAAATCAGAATCTTCCATCCCCCGCTGATAAGAATTTATCACACCTTTATGAGGCATACTGCAGTTTATAATGTAAAACTGGAGTAGACGAGTGGAGTCGTCATGTCATTACGATAAATTTGAAATCTTTTGTAATTTAGGGGATATTGTTATTATATTTTATTGTAGTTAAAATTTTAAATTAATAAAATATTTACGTGTGAGTATTTACTTAAATGAAATATATTTACCTATGTTGAGAAATTCAGTCCTTTAACAAATAAAAAAAAAACCTAAAAGCTGAATATATTAAAATCACTCTCAAAGCCTAAAAATCAAGTAAAATCGACAATTTTTTATTTGTGGCAATAATTGTTTTCTATCTTATACCAGTTGTAATTAATTAAAAATATACAAAAAAAAATATAATATTGAAATGCGACTTTAATTTTTACCTTTAATGTAATCAAAAAGTCATAACCAACTTTTTGTATTTTTGCAGTGTTGAACTCTGACCGACGATCTTTTTTAACCGACTTCATTAGTTAAAATAAACATACTTTACCTTTTATTCAGTAAATAATAAGTAGGTAAGATATTTAGTTAGATAGTTAAAGTTCTAAACATTTTTTTTAATGTTTCTAATAAAGTATGTTTAAGTACTCAACAATAAACAATTTGTACTAAAATAAAACCTATTAGGCAGTAAAAAAATTATATAACATCGATAAATCATATTATTTCGTAATCACAATTCAATAAACCCATAAATCATAGTAACGATACACCCAAGTTAATTCGCGCGAAAAATCAGATTTAAATATTGCGCCAAGAAATGTTCGCAACTCGGCCGCGTAACATTGAGCGCTAGGGTCGCGCGAAATCGGCGTTCAAATAAAAGAGGCCTCAGCCTTAACGCAGCGGTTATTATTGCGTTAAATTTGAGGATATTAACAGTCATTATATTACTCTCTCAGAAACTCATCAAAATAAAAAAAAAACAATGTTAAGTTTTAAGCAATTATAATAAGTAAGATGAATGATGAATGTTTTTTTAAACTACATACTTTCTACGTCCATGCTTTATTGGTTCGAACACTAAAAAATAGATTTTCCGCAAAGGGGTTTATTGTACTATAGATAGATTTTCGTTATTTTCGAAGAGAAACTGTTCTTAGAGAAACTGTTCTTGAATGTATATGTCGTAGGAAGATCTGATAATTAGTTTTTTTGCAAAAAAAAGTAGGGATTTTGCGAAAACTCGGATAATTTGATAATAGGATTACTTTTTTTTCAATCATCCTGACACAAAGCAGATTTTTTGCAAAAAAACCTAGTATAATTGAAAAATTTTAAACCTTCATTAATTAACTAGCCAGCAATAATCTAGCCAATCAGAATTAATGAAGGTTTAAAAATTTTCAATTATACTGGGTTTTTTTGCAAAAAATCTGCTTTGTGTCAGGATAATTGGAAAAAAAGTAATCCTATTATCAAATTATCCGGGTTTACGCAAAATACCAATTTTTTTTGCAAAACACCTAATTATCCAATCTTCCTACGACATATACATATAAATCAAAAATCAAGGAGCTGTAAACTACCCAGTACGTAAGGTTTTAAGGTAATAAATACGCACTGCAAAGTTGTAAAAAGTTATGTCATTATTTTTTTACGAGGCAAACAACTGTCAAGCTTCGGAAACCGAAGGTTCATGTAGTTGTTTTTCGCCACAAACGACTTTGTACCAGAGATCCAAACCATGTGCTCTGTTGGCGCCGCCATGCCACCGACGTGACGCGACGCCGCGACGTCATCTACTTCGGGGCTTTTTAATTTATTACACGCGAGACCTAAGCGCGCCTATAAACTTTTGACACCTTTTAGGGTTATAATAGAATAAATATAAACTTTATTGCAATTACAATTAGAATTCCTTATTAAACAATACAATTTTGTATGCAATGGTGATCTTATCGATAAGGGAGATTTCTTTCAGGCTGTACCATTAAAGAAAGATGAGACACACTTTTGTTCGGGCGTCTATTTACAGTTGCGAAAATTCTTTAATTCATAATTTATATTCTCCAATACACGAACACATCAAAATAGCTATCACTACTGCTCATTCATATACTACTGTTCCCGAAGAGCCATTTTGTAACTTACAACAGAAAAACTACAAAGTTAAAAGTGCGCCTTCCGCAATCTTACGCGATACTAGCGCAAAGCTCGAAAAAAAATCTTCTGAACCATGGCCTAAATCCAAAATAATTATATGAGTCAATGTTGCACTAGATAAGCCTTGCTTAGAATTATATATGGCACTGTTGTGTAGCTTTCAGGTTCAAAAATCTAAGAAATATATTGTGTGAGGCCTAAAGTGGCCACTTTTAGCTACAGACCGTATATTTCTAAAATCATTAACCTGAAAGCTTATAACAACAGTGCGTTAAAAAAATCTTATCTAGTGCATTATTGACGCATATTTTTGATTGCGGCCATGGTTTAGAAGATATAAATTTTTATAAAGTGGCGCTAGTACAGTGTAACCTTCCTAACGATATCCTGACACAGCTCTGATATTTCAAAAATAACTGAAAAATCTACAATATTGACTTATTTTTTTATATTAATTAAACTAAACGTAATATAGAGACAAGATGTCTGATGCCTACGCATTTAGACAGATTTTATTTATGGTAAGTAAATAGACATGTTGTTATCTATACCAATATTATAAAGAGGAAAGATTTGTTTGTTTGTAACGAATAGGCTCCGGAAATACTGAACCGATTTGAAAAATTCTTTCACTGGTAGGAAGCTACACTATCCCCGAGTGACATAGGCTATATAAGTTTTTCAAAAAAATTAGTGATCCTTACTTAAACTCAAATAATGTGAATGAATGAATGAATGAATGAAATGTTTATTTACATAAGAACATGGTAAGCATGTGATGGTATTATAAATAATAGAGAGTTCAGCACGTTCTACCATAACTGGCATGCAAATATTAGGTTACTTATTTATTTACAGACCTAATTAAGTAATTACAAAACTACATCTACATTTACACTATATTTACATATCTATACTTTATTTTCAAAGAATTCCTTAAGAGTATAATAAGCCTTATCTATGAAGTAATGTTTTAATTTAAGTTTAAATAAATTCTCAATTTCTATGTCTCTAATTCCTTGGGGCAGTTTATTAAAAATTTTAGGTCCCATACAGATTATGCTCTTATTGAGATACATAGTCCTACTTTGTATCATACGGATTTTGTTCTTGTTCCTCACATTCACTATTTAAACTACCATAGAGATGTAAATTAGTTTTTACAAATATAGCAACTTCTAAGATGTAAAGACAGGTAAATGTCATTACTTTGTGATCTATAAAAAGCTGCTTGCACGTGTCTCTTTTTTTTAAATGGAATATAGCACGTAGGCATTTCTTGTGAGCTTTAAACACGTATTCATTGTTAGTGGCATTTCCCCAAAATATTATTCCATACCTAAGAGCTGATGCTACATAGGCGTGAAATGATACAAGTGCAGCACCTTGGTTTACTTTGTATGAAAGCCTATTTAGTGCATATGAAAGTTGATTAAGCTTTTTGGTCACAGTTTCAATTTGATTTTTCCATGATAGATTGTCATTAATGTGTAATCCTAAAAATTTTACAACCTTTACATATTCTATTTCAACACCATTATTACTAATTTCAATTTTAATGTCATTTTTACGTCTTATTATAAAATCCATACATTTTGTCTTGTCAAGCTTAATATTTAAATTGTTGCGTTTCATTCATCCAATTAATTATGTTGTCAAGTGTTCTGTTTATGTCATTTTGTTAAAAATCGTGATTTTTTCCTGCCATTATAAGAGTACTATCATCTGCGAATAGAACTAGTTTATGATTAGTTATCTTTGGAAGGTCGTTTATATCAATACATAGTATAAAATAAAGTCGCTTCCCGCGTCTGCCCCTATGTATGCTTAAATCTTTAAAACTACGCAACGGATTTTGATGAGGTTTTTTTTAATAGATAGAGTCATTCAAGAGGAAGGTTTATAAGTATAATACATGCACGAAATACCGATATAAAATAAAAAGAAGTGGCCCAAGGACGCTTCCCTGTAGTACACCATATTTCACATTTTTAAGACTTGATGATAATGTTTGCTCAGTTTTGCTTGTGGGATCCACTCTTACACTTTGCTTTCTTCCACTGAGGTAGGATTCTCTTAACTGAAGGCTATTTCCCCTAATACCATATTTTTCTAATTTGTTCAGAAGTGTTTTATGCTCTACGTAATCAAACGCTTTTGACAGATCCATGTATATGGCTATTGTGCGCATTTTTTTATCAACATTAGTCATAACTTCATATAAAAATTCATAAATTGCTTTATTGATAGTCATGTTTCTTCTAAACCCTTTTTGTTCTGAGGCAATCAAGTTCTGTTGTTCAAAGTAGTTGTAAAATCTAGAGTTTAGGACATTTTCGAAAAATTTTGAAAACACTGGAATGAGTGCAATAGGCCTATAATCGTTCATGTTAGTTTTGTCATTTTTCTTAAATAATGGCTTAATAATTGACATTTTTAGTTTGTCTGAAATTTTCCGTGTTCTATTCTTAAGTTCACAATATGACTAAGTACCTCAAATATGTCTTCAGCAACAGTCTTTATAATTTTTGTGCTAATTTCGTAATAGCCAGTACTTGCCGTTTTGCGTAGTGATTTTATTATTTTAAATATTTCTGTGGTTTGTTATTGTTGTTTGTTTTTTTATCAGGCCATTCTGGGCAGTCATAAGAACAAAGTCTATAGAGCCAAGTCTTTAGTAGTATCTTATATTCTATGGCGTAACGAAGTTAGCCGGGAAAGCTTGTTTAATCATATAAACGTTGGATTCATTTTATGTTCTCATAAATATATGGTATTTAAATGGTAAGATTAAACGAATAACAAGAATACACAAACACGAAATTTTGCTATTTACATTAAGATACGGGGAGAGGTCCCAGGAGTGATCGTAAAATCTCGACGTATCTGAATAATCGAATTTCTCTGTTCAATAAAATGAATTAATAAATTTATTTGCGTATGTTCAACCGATGATTAGCGAAAAAATATTAATGACATTCTTACGCTTGAGCTTTTGTGACGACCAAAATATTTACTTATCAAATCGTACACTATTATCACATCAAAATTATTTTCTACTAGCTGTCTCGGCTTACTTCGTTATGCCATAGAATTAAGATACTACAAAGACTTGGCTCTATAGAGTATGTTCTTTTGACTGCCCAGAATGGGCGAATAAAACAAAAAACAACAACAAACCACCTGTCAAAATATGTAAACAACGGAAAAAATATTGCACCTTGGGTTACTTTATTTGAGTTTTAGTGAGGATCCCTAATTTTCTTGAAAATCTAAACTATGACACTCGGGGATAGTGTAGCTTCCTACAAGTAAAAGAATTTTTCAAATCGGTTCAGTATTTCCGGAGCCTATTCGTTACAAACAAACAAACAAACAAATCTTTCCTCTTTATAATATTGGTATAGATATACATGGTAATTTTTTTATCGTGGCGCAAACTTTCAGGATTAAGTCTTTGCATGATATATGACTCGAATAAACTATAAAAAAAACATTGTTTTTTTTTTAATTCAAAAAATAAAAAAATCTTATTTAAGGCCGATGGACTCCTTGTTCACCCCCCTGCGCATTTCATTTAAATTTATGTGACTTGTTAATCGCACAATAAAAGTGGTAAAAAATAAGAACGATTTGCGTTGTTGGTATGAACTCTCTGTCTCTCTCTATCTTTAGTAATTTTACCATTTTGCGTGCACAAGCAAAGAAACACAAAAATCCTTTTTCGTTTTTATCTTCAAGGATCAGTAGTAGCTTCTTTGCAGCTTCAGGTTCAGGTAGGTTCAATAAAGGCTATTTTTAATACATAATAAGTAATTTAAATACAGTGCGTGATCATATTTATGATTGACTGAAACTGATTACTGTCCTGTTAGCTTTTAAATTTCCTCAAAAAAACGGTTAGCGCATCGAAATATATGACTCGGAATAATAAGTACCTGCGACCGCCGAGTGCAAGTTGATATTACTCAACGACTACACCACGGCGACCACATCAATTACGTAAAGAGGACATTAGCGATCATGTCTTCAAAGTAGTTGCATTGTTTCTACACGCCCGCTTTGATTGAGCACGAACGAGCCGGCCGCAATCCGCTGTTCAACAAACAATTCTGAATTGAGCGTGGAGCTGATCATAGTTTCGTTTATCAGATTACCTTGCAATTGGAATATTGGCTTTAATCGTGAATTGTACCTAAGTAGATTACTGAAAACCACATACATTTTCAGTGAATTATACGTGCCTTTAGTTCTATCAAAGCCTCACAAGCAAAACATACACAAACTGTGTGCAAAAATTATTTATTTATTTTAAATATTTAATAATAATTAAACACCTTTAACTCCACCGTTATTACTTAATTTTATCAAGTTACCTCTCTGTGGTCCCGGAGAGTATTACTCCCTATAGTCGACACAAAATGAAAAGCCCGATGACAGGGGGCCTAAAATGTATTTTCTTGACCTGTAAATGTAACTGAATGAAACAAAAAAATATTATTAATAATCTAGGGTGTCTAGGCGATTCACAATATTGTTTTTTTATTCTTTCAGTTACATTTTACAGGTCAAGAAATTACATTTTAGGCCTCCTGTCACCGGGCTTCTTATTTTGTGACAACCATAATAAAGACAAAGAAACATTCCCTTTTATTATATACGAGCTTTCCCGGCTTACTTCGTTACGCCATAGATTATAAGATACTACAAAAGACTTGGCTCTAAAGACTATGTTCTTTTGACTACCCAGAATGGCCGAATAAAAAACAAACAACAACAACAAACCACCTGTCAAAATATAACAACGGAAAAAATATTGCACCTTGGGTTACATTATTTGAGTTTAACTCTTCCACCTCCACCGCGATTTCAAAAAACACAACGCGCCACGCCACCATACAAAGATTTCGTTCGCCGCGCAAGGCCGACAGTGCGGCGTCCCCTGGCGCTGCGCGAGCTGTAAAAATCACCTAAAAAGCTACCGATTTTGGCAGAAAAAATGGACGTGTTTACGCAGAAAATTTCTTATTCAACAACCAAATGCTATACTTTAGTTTATTTATTGACTGACTAAAGTAACAGTTTTTAAATGTAGCTGCCAATTTATTTCTTATTTTAAGAACTAAAAAAGGTTTGGTGTATTTTATCAGAAAAAGAGGTTTCGAATATTATATTTAATTGTTTTGCAACTTAATGATCTTACAATTTATTAAAGGTCTAGTCAGGTAGTCAGGACCTATATCATGATTAGGATAAGTCATTAATATTTCACAAAATGTTGTCTCTGAGGACATAAAAATAAAATAGTTATTGCCGTTTCGAACACGCTACCAAGTTCTGGAATAAAAATGATTAATTTGTTATTATATTAATATTATAATCTTACGATTATGTCGATATTTGTCAACGCTGAATGGTGTAAACCAGAAATTTTTCGAAGCATAATTAAGGCAGAGTCCGACTCTGTAGGCAAGATAACGACTAACTCTCAGCGATTTTCTCGCTCAAGACTGGAACAATACATAAAAACATTCTGTGTAAAGGAAAGTAATGCATGTATTAATAGTTGCTCTCTGACTGTTCACACTGCTGCCGGCTACGACTAGCTTTTAAAAAAAAGAGCTCGTTCAGCGTTGCTCGATCGCACTGACCGCAGCGACAACGGGCGAGTGGCGCGAGAAATCGCTCGTTGCCCGGCGAAAAAACTATCCAAACTACACAGTCGCCTTCCACTGATCGTCAACTCGTTTATAGTTTCTAGTTCTACTCGTTTCTCGTTTATCGTCGGCGGTCGCACCACTGCCTAAAGAAGGTTTGATGGTGGGTAAACGATACAAGGATAATGGCGCGGACATCGAGATCTAGACTTATGGACGGTTTGGAGAAGTTAGGCTATTGCCTTTCACAATGAAAATAAGAATGAGATTTTTTTTGACATGTGATAAGTATACATTGCGGGTTTACAGCTGAATCTCTTGTGTAGGTAGACAAAATGATTCACCTATATACACACAACTTATACATATTTTATGTCAAAATGATTCACATTCAAATTTTCATTTTGAACGGCAATAGATCCCCTGGCTTTTAAGTCAAAGCAAAGTGCAATTTGTCGAAATATGTGGAAGTAAGAAACAGGTTCGAAGCATTTATGTTTTTTTTAGTTAAAAAAAAAAACAGTTAACTAAGTAAAGAAAAAATCTAGTATCTAGTATCAAGTCCAACACGCTCAGTGAAAATGTTTACATTTGACCTGATATGTGGATGCTCATGACTCCACTCTGGCGTTTCGAGGTCAACATCTCTATAATAATTCTTCAGCAAAAAAAAAAAAAATAAATAAAAATATTATTTTGCTGTTCGCTATTTAATGATTCTTCTATAAAATTTCCTCTTAATTACATTCATTCAAATCTGATGAATCATTCCAGATTCAGGTTCCGATAAATTACCAGTTTCAACCACTAAGCCCGCAAATTCATTTTCAGAAAACTCATCGTCCATATCTGTTTATAGCAAAATCCAATTTACATACCAAATTTAAGAAGTATGTAAAAGAATTTATAGGATTCTCTGAATTAAGATCTAGTGATTCAATTAGCAAAATATATGGACTGAACACATAGTCTAGATTTAATATGGCAAACAGTTGTAAACAGGAAACGTTATCCTGATAAATAAATAAAAATTGAAATCTGTAGTTTACACACTTAAAATGATGTCCATTTAAGTACTAGGCACTAGTTTCTTATGTACTAGAAAGTACTTACAGTTTATTGCGATAACATCTCTGTTGATTACATGTTCTGAAAAGGGATTCAAAGAACTTAATTTGTCTGTTTTTATAGCCAGATCAATCTTCAAATGAGGGTTCAGAGTACCAGTTTCATTTCCCATATCAATCGTAGTGCCAGTGTTCATTGTCAGATCAGTCTAAGGAGGGTTCGTAGTTCTTAGTGCTAGTATCCATAGCTAGGTCATTTAATTCAAATTGGAGTATCGGGATTTACAACCAGGTCACAAATTTTACACCAATACAAACAAGAGATGAGATACGCCGCAGTACCTAACGATTAGACCAAGGCTAACCTGCCGTTGCATTTACTACCTAAAACTAACCTAAACCAAATTTTTTTTTTATAAGTAGGTATGCTCTCGGAGGCAATATTTACGTGTACACTTTTTCTAAGAAGGATTAATCTGCTAAAACCAAAAAAAAATGTCGACACATTTCTTTATTTTTGAAAACAATAGGCAATGAACCGACGCTGTGCACTTTTATGTTCGAAAGACAAAAGAATAGCGAGCGGCGACCACTCAAAAATATCCTAATCTTATGTTAAAAACAATGAAACGCACAGCTGCAAAGATTATGTATTGTGTGATTTTCGGAATATTTTTGAAATGTTTCTTTATAATTAACCGACACATTAAATAAAATAAAACAAAAAATGTTTCGTTTGAACTTAAAAGCACCGATAAATTACCGCCTTATCTTTATTTCATTGAATACAAAATTGGTGATATGACGCTTGTTCAAATTTACGGTCACCTTTATAATTACAAAAAGTCGAAACCGTTTACCACTTCAATCCTAAAAGCGGCGTTAACTGCTTGCTTACAAATCACATTTTCCCTTGCACTTGGACAAAGTAGCACGCGCGAACCGAAAAATACACTTCCTCGAGCGCCATCGGGCGCAACGTATGTGCCCTGTCCCAAAATATACTAAATCACAACATAAAAATTTCAAAAAATTACAACGTATAGTTCTATTAAAATTATTAAATTCTGCATTTAAATAAAAATATTTGAGTAAATAGAATTACATTTATCTCAAGTTGAACTTCAATGGCTATTTTTATATAATAAATGTATGAAAAAAGTATAAAGCATGAATAAGATCCTTTTAATCAAATCCTTGAGTGTCTTTTTTCAGTACAAATAATATTGTAATATCCTATTTAGTATGGTTTTTATTGAAAATAGTGCGAGCGCCAGCCGGCGTCCTCGGCGCCTGGGGATATGTTTTTAACGGACGCATACGTTGCGCCCGTGGCGCTGAATGGGTTAAGTAAGGATCCCTAATTTTTTTGAAAATCTAATATATCCTATGGCACTCGGGGTTAATGTAGCTTCCTACCAGTGAAAGAATTTTTCAAATCGGTTCAGTATTTCAAGAGCCTATTCGTTACAAACAAACAAACAAACATAATCTTTCCTCTTTATAATATTGGTATAGATGACAAACCATAACTTCCCACGACCAATCAATAAAGATTTACTTAATTTAACTTTACAAAGTGTTTTCCAGTTTTTTTTAAATACTTGAAATGCGTTTTTACGCTTCCCTTTTTCTAATAAATTGCATTTATTAAAAAATACCTTTAATTGCGGTACTACAGCGATGCGCGGTAATGATGCTTTCTGCGTCCTGTCTGGTTCAGGTATTATTATGTTCTGAGGCTTCTGATGAGTAGAGCGCTCGATTCTGCGGCTTGTTTACATACATGCGAATTCCATTAAATTCAGTCTGCTTCGTCGTCGTCACTTCCGTCTCCTACAAAAGTGATTCGCTATAGAATGCGCATTGATTCATCTCCTATTATACCACGTTAAATTTTTATTTATTGATCACTGCGGAGCTCTCTGTGGAATTTTGGAGTCTTGTGAAACTTACATATTTTTACTGAATCCAATTTATTTTATTTTTCTTGTTATTAAATAGTCCAGATTGGTAAAGGTAAAAGGTTCCAATTTGCTTAATTACTTAAGTAATTTGAACATTATTTAAATTTATTACACATAAAGCTCCTTATATTAAACATCTAAATTTTCATTCTTTCATCAACTATCTATCTAAGTGTACAACGTAGACAACGTAGAGCCGAAACTACTGGGCGTAGCGGGCTGAAATTTTGCATGTAGGTTCCTCAAGGAGTGTAGGTGAGCACTAAGAAAGGATTTCTCGATATTCCCACGGGAACGGGAAAAAACGGGATTTTTGTGTTTATGAGAAATCTGCGCGGGAAAAACCGCGGGGCAGCCTCTAGTCAATATATATAAAACTCTTCCGTTACTGACTGACTGACTGACTGACTGACTGACAGACAACGCAGAGCCGAAACTACTGGTCGTACAAAGCTGAAATTTGGCATGTAGGTTCCTTAGGGAGTGTAGGTGAGCACTAAGAAGGGATTTCCCGAAATTCCCACGGGAACGGGAAAAAACGGGATTTTTGTGTTTATAAGAAATTTGCGCGGGAAATACCGCGGGGCAGCCTCTAGTTTGATATAAGCATTACTTTTTTTCAATCATCCTGACATGAAGCAGTTTTTTTGCAAAAAACCTAGTAAGATTGAAAACTTTGAAACCTTCCTTTAATCTGATTGGCTAGTTTATTGCTTGCTGGTAAACTCTGATTCTGATTGGTTCGTTAAAATATCCTTTGACGCTACAGAGAACCAATCAGAATAAGAGTTTACCAGCAAGCAATAAATCTAGCCAATCAGTGTTAAGGCAGGTTTCAAATTTTTCAATTATACTAGGTTTTTTGCAAAAAAAACTGCTTTACGTCAGGATGATTGAAAAAAAAAGTAATGCTTATATCAAATTATCCGGGTTTTCGCAAAATCCATAGTTTTTTTGCAAAAAACCTAATTATCAAATCTTACTACGACACATACATTGCACTAGACCGCCCCGCCCGCCCCGCCCGCCCCGCCCGCCCCGCCGCCGCGGCTTGTTTACGAATTCTCTTCGTGAATTTCTCTTTTCCAACTCTTGCAGAAAATCCCATTTGATCCAAAGAACTTCTAGTCTCGGAAAAGTTTTTCAAGGCACGTAATGAAAACGATCTTTAATTGGATTTTATTATTTTAGAAAGGTTAATTTTGTTTTCAATAATATCTATTTGATGAATTAATTTTGGTGTACCGGTTGTAAACAAAGGTTAGTTATCGAAATGTTATAATCTCTATTTATTTAAAACAAGCTGTCCCGGCGAACTTCGTAACGCGCCTAACAATTTTATATGGAAAAAGGAACTTGCTGTTTTTACTAATTAATCCCCCATTTTTCTATATTTTCTCACCTTTTAAACCTTCCCTGGACTAATACGAACGAACCACGATTCATTTTATATATATAGTAGATAGTAGATTAAAAGGCTAAAACTAGGCTGGTAAACGCTAAAACTACATCGAAAACTGTTTTAGGATAGAATCGAACTTCAGTTTTTTTCCACTTGTAGAAATGGTAGAGCCACTTTTTATTTAAAAAAATATATTACAGAAGGCACACTTTAATATTTTTAGAATTATTGTATTAGTGAATTTCTACACGTCCTAAGGAACCGTAATTTAAACATTTAAGTTTCTATCTGAAGCGGTTATGGTTTCACGTTGCCTTTCAGTCAGACGAAGGCGTTATATTTGCGACGTCTATTGAATAGAAATTTGCAAAGCAACATTAATAAGAATCCTTTAAAAAATAAATACATTATTATAATAATAATAAGCAAGAATTTGAACAAAAAAGAAATAAGAACATTTACAATTACGCGCTAAACCTTAATATTATACTAACAAATATAAAAATATGTCACCGGAAAATAACAAGCACCGTAAATTTATAATTTTTCTAGGAAATTTATAAACTTTCGTAGGATTCTAAATGAAAGATAAATTGTATTCTTTTACGCCTACATTTACGTAAATTGATAAACTTACAAAACTCACTCGTAAAATAATAAGTAACCAATAACCAAACGCCATGTATAATGAATTGAAATTTACCACAGAGCTACGAAAGTTTTATGGTAGCCATGACCAAAATGTTTAATTTTTGTAGAGTGAAATAGGGAACCCCCTACTAGGTACTGGTAGGTAGGTACCTATAATACAAGGTTACTTTTTAATATAATATGCTATTATCCCATAATAGCATATATATCTGTCACCGTTATAGTGCGAAATATGTTAATGAGCACTTTACCGGGCAATGTGCACATTAACTGTTTTGGTCAGTTAATGTGCGAAATTTGATGTCAAATATGGGATATACGCACTTTACCTAGTTAATGTACGTATTACCGGATGTCTCGCCGTTAAAGTGCGGAAAACAGAAAACTCCGACCGAAAATTCAAATCTAGGGAAAAATTGTAGGTTAGGTTAGGTTTGGCTTGTGATCTTTAACCAGCGTAGCGAGCGGAGCTTGGGTTACCTGTGTTAAACTAAAATCTAAGGCAACAATTTTTTGAACTTAACTGTATGCTTATGCTTAGTCGTTACTCTGCAGATTACCTAGGGATTCTGCAGATTACCTAGGTAATGTTGAGAACAATATTTTATTTCGAACTCTAACGGATTCAGCCAGTTAGTGCACTTTTACTGAGTTTCGCACATTAGCGGTAACATATTACCTACAAACCTGCCTAGTTTTTAGTACCAGTAAAAATACTTTTAGTGTAATCGAATTGATTGGCAAGTCTGATTGTACGTAAGTCTATGGACGCAAGCATTTTCACTGTCAGAGAGCAGTGTGTTATTTTCCGTATTTAAAAAAGCGTAAAATCAAAAGCTCTTCTGTGATTGATCGATCCGTTTAGAATCTTACGAATTGATATCCGTTAGTTTATAAATTTACCACGACGCATCCAAAATTTGCGAAAAAGTGGTCGTAAAATAATTCAATTTATCTCTCGTTTAGAACCCTACAAAGTTTATAAATTTCCTAGGAAATTTATAAACTTGCGAATCTTATTATTTTCGGTGACATATATATATAAAGCTAGCGCCACTCCCGATTAATAATTAATATCTTCTAGACCATGGCTGAAATAAAAAATATGCGCCTTTGACTCCCAAGATATTCTTGCTTAGAATTTTTAAGGCCCTGTTATGTAGCTTTCAGGTTCCAAATCTAAAAAAAAAACGTTTGTTGCCTTAAGTTTTTTTTTTTAAGTTCTTTATTCAAGTTTTTTTTCAAGTTACATGTACTTAATTACTTAAACATTAAGCTTAAACCTAATGAGGTTTATCCGCTAATGTACACTGTGGCCACTTTAGTTTCGTAAAAGAATATTTCTAAGATCATTATCCTAAAAGCTACACAACAGAGCCTTAAAATTATAAGCAAGATTATCTAGGGAGTCAAAAACGCATATTTTTTATTTCGCCCATGGTTAAGAAGATATTAATTATTTATCGAAGTGGCGGTAGCTTCGCACCGTGTGGCGCCTTATTGTTTAAGTCATATTCATTGTTTAGGTAAGCCAAGTTAACTACATATGTATTTGTGACGGCATGCATTCCGAGGCCCTGTATAATGTGATTGTAAGTATTTTCGAAATAATTTTCGGATCCCTTAAACTAAATTACGTTCAAGATCAAGAGCTCACATACGTTCAATGATAGTTCTACTTGTTTCAAAGTAGTAACGTAAATCTGCCCCAACTGTTAAGAGGAAACTCTGTACATTCTTAGAATCCCAGAGAAAAGGAGCGGGAGCAACGAAAACATACGATGCCCGGAAACTTATACCTCTAGGTTTTTACAAGACACAGAAGTGCACCGTACTCACCCCATGATCTTAGATAGTACTGACACGTACTCACAGTAGTAATGTATGTACATATGTGTAGAGAGATTTGTCCGGGGAGTTGTATGTGCACGCTATTTGAATACGGTATCCCGAGCGCGTGCCTGACTGGATGTTCGTATTTTCAGACACTTATACATACATAAATATGACTGGCTACCCGAGACTGCAATTTTCTTAAAAAAAATTGGATTGAATGTAAGGTAACATTTATTTTCCTAATATTTGTTTAGACGCATTAATAATTTTATATCTATTAGACTTTTTCTTTCAACTGAATTTAAACAATCTACACTAATATTAGAAGAAAGATTTGATTGTTCGTTTTTTTGTCGAATAGGCGCCAAAACTATCGGCCGATTTTATTTTTAGAATTTTAATATTCTCTGAAATTCATTATAGCTATAGGTTATAATAAATTATATTGTGTACGGTACGAAGTTTGCTAGTGTGAAGAAGAGTCAGCTATTGTTATATAAGATAGTAATATATCGAGCTCTACACATTGCATACAGATGCGCCAAAATATTTAAAAAAAAATACACAGTGTTATCCCTATCGTCATTCTCGAGTTGCGAATAGAAAACATTTGCCGGCCCCCGTATTATGTAACGCTGAAAAACCTTCAACTTCACCGCCGCTTTAAAGACATTTCTTCTAAATAGTTCTAATTTTGATAGATAATAGATTATTCTAATTCCGAATTCTCTGGGGCAGGGCGTTGTGAGGGGCGTACTGTTATAAAATCAAACGTAAAGCAATGTATGAGACCGTTTACGGAGACGCGTTAGCACAGTCAATGCCCGCGGCGGTGCCCGCGTCGTTTAACGCTTCAAGATCAAAACGTAGTCTTATGTTCGATATCGTACAAGGAGATGCATCGGCGCCCGCCCGCACGACGAGGCCCTGCGCAACGCGCCGCGTCTCTCTAAATGAGGCACCAGTATCCTTTCCATGAAGTAAATACATTTGTTTACCTGCTAGATCACTAAAGTGTCTTCAAAATGACAGTGAATTTGGAAGTGGCCTGTCTTTAAACGTTAGATTAGAGAATACGAGGCGCGTCTCCCGGCACCGCCTTATTTCCATCTTATTACCGGGCCGAGGCTATATTAAAGCGTTGAAAAGCCGCCTCCGTCGCCTCCCTGTCTTTTACTTCAGCTCTGAATTAGGTTAATCATCTCTTCGAGATCACTTCGTGCGTTATGGCAATTTAAAAACTTATTAAGGAATGTACAACAACATAAGTACGAAAAAGCTTAAATTTCGTACACTGTCAAAGTAAACGTTTAAAAATATAGTAAGTATACATACATACACATTACTTGTATGCACAACATATAATATTACGTTACTAGAGGCTGCCCCGCGGTTTTTCCCGCGCAGATTTCTCATAAAGACAAAAATCCCGTTTTTTTCCCGTTCCCGTGGGAATATTGGGAAATCCCTTCTTAGTGCTCACCGACCCTGCCCAAGGAACCCACGTGCCAATTTTCTACGCCCAGTAGTTTCGGCTCTGCGTTGTGTGTCAGTCAGTCAGTCAGTAACGGAAGAGTTTTATACAGTGTGTCCGGGGAAGTTATAACATAATTTTAAGGGTGGATTCTATGATCAATTTCATCGATGAAAACACCCCATATAGGGGGGTCGCAGCCTCACCCCCCCTCAGTATGATGCTTTTAAATTTTTTTTTCAAAAGTCGACCCCGCCTACTTTTAAATTCACATTTAAAGATCTAAGGCTCACAGAACCTTGATTAAGGTCTTGATCGAAGGCTAAGTAGTTAGGCTACCTAGTTAAGTTACTAACAAAATAACCAAGTATTGCTTTTACTTTTTTTTAAAGATGATAAACCAAAAAAAAATATTTTTTTTGTGCATTTTTTACGGTTTTTCAAAGTTTCCACAAAAAAATGCAGTTTTTTTTTTATTTTTTTGTGCTTTATTGTTAGCTTTTGAGTTGTTCTCCAAATTGGTATTAGATTTATTTCTCTAAGTCTGTTATTTCAGAAATTATCAACTACCAAAAAGACCCTTCGCTTTTACCTTTTAATTTAAGATTTCAGTTTAACCCCCTTTTATTAAAAAATAAAGTCAATATTTAATTCATTTGTTAGTTATTTAGGTAGCCTACCTACTTAGCCTTCGTACAAGACCTAAATTAAGAGTCCTTTTACGCGAACAGTGGCGCCGCTCAAGAAAAAAAATATTTTCTAAAGTAAGCCTTTTTTTTCAGAAAAAAGTGCTCCCTTGTGCATAAAATCTTGGTCCCTAGTATTTTTTTAGTATTTAAAATAATATCTAGGTTTAGAATGTTTATGTTTTTACTGTTTGTTGCTAAATAAATAAAAAACGATTTCATATAGTCACATATTTCTTAAAGGCTATATAGTATTCCAATACCGCTTTTTGAGATAATAAAGATTATACAAATCGTAGTTAAATCATCTTAAACCTATTCAGTATTAATTAAGGTTTCAGATAAACCATAAAACTCTCTTTTAACTCAACTCTCATTATTTGTAAACTGAATTAAATCATTAAGGGATAGTTGTTCGACTTATACAGTCGCACTAATGCAAAAAAGATTTGCTATCCAAACTAAAAGCCATATTAAGACAGACTCCTCAAATCAGTTTTTGCTAGGCAAAACACAAATAAATTTTGTATTAATTATCATTTTATAAGTAATTATTGATTTAGAGGGACGGTTTGTACAAGATGGAGAAAAATTAAATTAGCAAAGACGTTGAAAAATTAAAAAAACAACCTTTAACACAGAAATTTCCCTTTCCCATAATGTCCCTTTCTAAAAATATATTTTCCCAAAATAACCCTTTCTCAAAATGACCCTTTCTCAAAATGTATCACATCGAAAAAACCTTTGTCGTAATGTCCCTTCTGCTTTTAATTTTTGAAGACGTTGTTTTGTTTCGAAGAAATATTTGCGAACGGTGCATTATGGGTCTAAATTGTAGGGCCTTTCACTCTTAATCGATGCAAAGTAGGTAGGTAGTTACGGTCACGGACTCGTTTAGCATAATACATTTGTACACTTTGTATTATTAGTCTTTGAGTATTTGATCCACTTAAATAAGTTAATAGTATTATTAGGATGCCAATGCAGGTAGTTTTTATATATTTTCCGAACTAGCTCTAACACAGCTTGCTTAGCTAAACAAAATATGATAACTCGATGATATGACAGCATTAGATACCATTGCTGATTTTCTTATGGTATGTACTTTTGTGGTTCTTAAAAAGCAGCAAAAGGCAGTGAAATAAATAATTACAACAGTTTCCGTTTTGACACAAGTGTGAGCAGAATGGTCTGATAGAAATACTTGCCACACACACTTGGCTTTACATGCAAGCTCTGCTGTTGTTTAAATGCACTTTTTTGCTAAAACACCAAAAAAAAAACATAATAACTTTCTTTGAAAACCATAACGCTTTTAAAGAATTCTCAAAACGTCCTTTTCGCAAAATGACCCTTTCGAAAAATGACCATTTCTCCACTTCTATTAGATGTGGCTTCTAAACGTGACCACTTGTAGCTCAAGTTTACATGTACAAAAGGGACACTATGAAAAAGAACATTTTGCGAAAGGATCTTTATGCGGAAGTCATGAATACTTACAGAAACTTGAATTGGAAATTATCCGTCTAAATTCTGCCATCTAGCCATAGCCAAGTCACGTCACTTCCTACCCGAATCGCCAACATGCCAGCCACAAATATAGATCATATTAATTCGTTTGAACAACCTTGTACTGCATTCTTATAAACACAATTGTACACAAACATCTAATTTTTGTGTCTAATAATATTGCATACGTCTATCACTTTCAACACTTACACTTGGTATTAGAAAAACTAACCCTGTTGTAAAACAAAGAAATCTCGATTTAAGAAATCAAAGTAAAGGATCAAATTAAACAGAATAGTATTCATGAAATCAATCGGAAGTATCACTTAAATCGTTGAGGATTTACTTAATCAAACTAAAGGATCACTTAATACTGTGAGATTTAAATGTTACTTACGTTTGATTTAGTAAAATGATTAAGTATTAAGTGAGATTTGAGGAAATCGTTTTTGAGTAAAACATTTCTAAAATAGCATTATTTCAAATCGAAGTTATTAATATTTGATTTAATTGATACTCAACTACCCTTTTCAATCCTTACTTTTCTAAATTCAGATTTCGTCAAGTAAAACAAGATTATACGCCATTTTGAACTTTTAGAAAACAAAACAACAAAACAAAATCGAAGTGATATCGTGAAAAAAGTGTGTATTTCAGTTAAATGTGACTAGTGTAATAGATTTTACTGAAGAAATAAGTGATTATGTGATGAGAAAAGGTAATATTAATGACATAAATGATAACTTTATTTTTATTCCATATTCAATTATTCTTTATTTTATTGTTATTTCAAGCTAATTCGAGGGCCCGTTTGTTTTATGGCTCTTCCTATCGATTTTACACGATAAATGATCATGCGTTTAAGATTTTTAATGCTTACGACGACATAAAACAGATTTCTAATTGTCATATTTACTTATAGTTTACAAATTCTTAACACTAAGTAAAGTTCTTGTGTTGTAGCATAAAATTTTCACCATATTTTCTTTATTATGATTACTTAAATTGAAAACGTTTTAAATTTTTCTTCGCTTAGCAAAAATTGCATTAGTGAAACAGATTATAAAACAGTTTTAATTTTGCATTTAAATCTGTTTTGCTGCCTTAACTTAAACTTTAGCAGTAGTATTAACTCCCCCTTCATATTCTCCTAAATACCATGCCCATTTTTTCTTAACTGACCCTCCAAGCAAGTCTTAGGGATATCTTGAGGGACATAATAGTTTTGGTCAAGGCAATAGCTGGAATTAGCCATATTGCCTTCAAGAAATCTTCAATACTCAGTTAAATCAATCGGTTGCTACTTGGGTGAGGGGGGGGGTGAGGCTGCGACCCCCCATATGGGGTGTTTTCATCGATGAAATTGATCATAGAATACACCCTTAAAATTATGTTATAACTTCCCCGGACACACTGTTTATATTGATAACGTTTTATTTGAAGCTCTTCCTAACAAAAAATCCTCTTAATTTTGAGCAATTCAGTGTTTATAAATTTTAACTTCCATGGTACTATAGGTAATCGAGCCACCCAGCAGTAAGGACATCACATAAAGTATTTACAGTTTATTTACACACAAAATTACAATAATATTCACAAATAATAAAATGAGAAATCGTACATGACTTTTCGTTTTTAGGCGTAGAGAAAAAGTGTAAAAGTGTAGAGCAGCCTACGTAGCATGGCGGACCATTTGTCGAGTCGTTCTGTCACTTTTGATCGTTTTTGACATTTAAATGCAGGAAAATGTATGGAGACGATCGACAAAAGTGACAGATAGGTACGACAAAGTCGACAAATTTTCGTCATGTTACCACTGCAGGTATAGAGCACAAAAGTCTTAACCTAAAGATTACAGATCATAGAAAACATTTACAAACATAGAGTCCGATATCGTGCTGCCACATCAGCCCCCCCTTAGACCTTTAGGTCGATAAAGCATTAATTAAGTATAATTTAGAGATCGAGAACAGTGCGAAAACGAACGACTCTCCCCGATCGAGTCCTCTGATTACGTGGCACAGGAATTGCAGGCTCAGGTTCCACATTCTTAGCGGAATGTACTGGAGGCTGCAGCGCTGTAGGGTGCGTGGGGGGTGAGGAAATCGCGGGCGTCAAAACTGGGACGTCTGACTCGTCATGAAACAGGTGCGCCGGCTTCAGCCTATCGATAGAGACATTAACCGCCTTACCTTGTACATCAATTTTAAAATACTTACCTGCGCGTGATAATACCTTATAAGGACCATTGTATGGCGGTTGAAGCGACTTTCGTACAGCATCCTGTCGTAGAAAGACATGAGATGCCGCAGACAAGTCTTTGTGCACAAACACCTTCGCTGTACCGTGACGTACCTGCTGAGTCGGTCGCAGATTCGCCATGATGAGCCGCAACCGTGCAAGGAAGTTAGAATAGTCGATGACACCGGGGTCCTTCAAAGCGTTGTAAAAATCTCCTGGCAGACGAATGGGCTCACCGTATGCCATCTCGGCAGCTGAAGCTGATATGTCCTCCTTCCAAGCCGTCCGGATACCAAGGAGAACAACCGGCAGTACCTCGACCCAGTCGTCCCGTGCGTGGCACATGATCGCGGCCTTCAACTGCCGATGGAAACGCTCTACCAGACCGTTCGCTGCCGGGTGGTATGCCGTTGTGTGAATGTGCTGGGTACCTAACATTTTTGCCAACTGTTGAAACAGATCAGATACAAATTGACGGCCCTGGTCAGTTGTGATTTGCGCTGGGCAGCCAAATCGGGCGACCCATCCCGAAATAAAAGCTCTACTTACAGTCTCTGCTTTGATATCGGCGAGGGGCATAACTTCGGGCCATCTTGTAAATCTATCTACTGCGGTCAAACAGTATTGAAAACCATGTGACATGGGTAGTGGCCCCACAAGGTCTATATGTACATGGGCAAAACGTTGTGTTGGATGGGTGAAAAACTGTACAGGGCTATTATATGTCTACTTACCTTTGATGCTTGACATCTTATACAAGACTTTGACCAAGTCCGACAATCGCTCCGAATACCTGGCCAAACGTAGCGTTGCGTAATAAGCTTTGTCGTCGCCTTGCCACCTGGGTGACTGAGACCGTGTATTGATTCAAAAACCTGATGACGGAACTCGGGAGTCAAATAGGGGCGAGATGATGGACCGGATACATCGCAGTACAACTGCCTCGCTGAGCCGGGCGTTGGCACCTTCTTTAGGCATAGCGCTGTAGTGCCGCTCTTCAAGAGTTGTTGTAACTCAGTGTCTTTTTCTTGCGAGGTCGCCAGCGCGTCGAAATCGATGACGCTAACATTCCCGGTGCCCGCCGCCGGGACGTCTGCGTAGGCGACAGCTTCGGGGGCGTCAGGACGAGACAACGTGTCCGCGACGACGTTTTCAGCACCGGAAATGTGTCGTATGTCCGTGGAGAACTGGCCCAAGTAGTCAAGATATCGGAACTGCCTTGGAGAACAGCTGTCCAACGGCTTTCTGAAAGCAAATATAATCGGTTTATGATCCGTATAAATTGTGAAAGGCCTCAGTTCGAGCATGTATCTGAAATATTTAACTCCTTCGTAGATCGCCAAAAGCTCTCTGTCATAAGGGCTGTATTTGCATTGGGCTGGGTTAAGCTTTTTGGAGAAAAAACCTAAAGGTTGCCAATCATTACCCACCCGCTGTTGAATAACGCCGCCAATTGACCTATCAGATGCGTCGCTAACTAAAGCGAATTCTGCGTTAGCTAAAGGGTGAGCCATTAGGGCAGCATTTGCTAAACCTTCCTTGCTTGACTGAAAAGCGCCCTCTAACTCAGGGGTCCACTTGATTTTGGTTTTAGGACCTGCAAGCAACCCGTTGAGAGGTGCTTGGATTTGGGCTGCTCTGGGCATGAAACGTCTGTAAAAATTAAGCATACCCAAATATCGTCTGAGCTCTTTAACAGTGGAAGGCTTTGGAAACTCGATGATAGCGCTTACTTTACCTGGCAGCGGTCGTGTGCCACTCGCAGAAATAAGGTGCCCTAAGAATGTCACCTCGCTTGCGCCGAATACACATTTAGCTGTGTTTATGAGGACACCATGCTCACTAAGTCGTTCGAATACCAGCTGGAGGTGGCGCTCATGCTCAGTCTCTGATCTGGATGCTATCAGAATATCATCAAGATAGGGGAAAGCGAACTCCAGATCCCTTAGAATTTCATCCATGAACCGCTGAAAAGTCTGCGCAGCATTTCTTAAACCAAAACTCATGAAATCAAATTGGAACATACCGAAGGGCGTTGTGATAGCAGCCTTGGGTACGTCCTCAGCAGCCATAGGAACCTGGTTGTACGCTCTAACCAGATCAATGGTAGAATAAATTGTACAGCCATGCAAGTTGTGACTAAAATCAGCAATGTGCCTTACCGGGTAACGATCTGGAATCGTTCGGGCGTTCAGGGCTCGATAGTCCCCGCAAGGTCTCCAACTGCTATCCTTGGGAACCATGTGTAACGGAGAACACCAAGGGCTGTCAGAACGTCGAGCTACACCAGACTTAACAAGTCCCTCAAACTCAGCCTTGGCGATTCGCAATCGGTCAGGATCAAGCCTTCTGGGGCGGCAGTACACAGGTGGTCCTGGAGTTGTTCTTATGTAGTGGCGGGTGTTGTGTTTAACAACACGTTGAGCTGGATCCCCCGCTGGCCTGGTCAGATCTGGGAACTGATGAAGCAACACATGGTATCGCGACTCCCCTGCTACGGACTTTATATTACAAACATGATCAATTACAGAGCCTAAATCTAATGTATTTGTACAAAGTGAAGTCACATTATCAATTAATCGCCTGTTTCTAATGTCTATAAGAAGGTTGAAAAATGACAAAAAGTCAACCCCAATTATTGGTTTAGTCACATCCGCAACAACAAACTTCCACGTAAACTCACGTCTCAGTCCTAGGTTCAGTGTCAATGTGATCCACCCGTATGTAGTAATGGTGGAACCATTTGCTGCAAAAAGTTGGTAATTGGTCTTTTTGAAACCGCGCACAAGCTTCACCGGGTACACGCACAAATCTGAACCACTGTCTACGAGGAACTGCTGTTTTGAGGTTTGGTCAGTGATGAAGAGACGACGCGGCTCTGTAGAAGAATGGCAATCGCTCGTCGTCATTAGTGACTGCCCTTATCGTTTCCCTCTTCACTGAAGTTGCAGGGCGAACGGCACCTTTGCGCTCGCTCTCTGAAGTTGGTGTGGTACCAGCACATTCCATCACGCCCTGTGCGGCTGAGGGAGCGCCTACGACTTCTATCTCTAGAATTATGACGTGAGCGTGACCTGCCTCGAAACGCTCCTCCTGAAGACGCCAGTGCAGAAACTTGCAAAGTCAGCTGGTCCAGACGGCGATGTAGCGCCTCCATAGCGGTTGCTGTCCCGTCGTTGGTGAAGGCTGGCGCACTCACCTGATGGACTCGTAGTGGTATAGGTGGCGAAACCTCATGTATTTTATCAGCCAAGAGTGCTAACTGATCCACCGGCATATTTGCTTGCGAAGCTATTATAGCCTGCGTACTGCTTGGTAGTCGACTGGACCACAGCGATCTTAAAAAGTCGTCCGGTACATCCTTGCCAGCGAGGTTTCGCAAGTGACGCAGGAATTGACTGGGCTTGCGGTCCCCAAGCTCTTCGCCCGAAAGTAGCTGACGCACTCGCTGTTCTTGCGTCACCGACAGGCGCGCTATTAACTACTAAAGACCTAAAGAAAAGACCTAAAGAAAAGACCACTAAAGACCTTAACGCATCTGCCAGCGCCGCGGAATCTATACTTAAGGAACATGTTGACATCGCCCCGCCTCCACTCACGTTTCGCCATGTTGGACCGCAATGCATTATTAAGATATTTAAGGAACTCAATTTAAAAAAGACAGAAGACTTATGGGGGATATCAATTAAAGTACTTCAACCTGTTATAACACTAATAGCGCCTCATCTAGCATTAATTTTTAACTCTTGTATCGAAAAAGGCATTTTTCCAAATTTATTGAAGTACAGCAAAATCATTCCAATTTTTAAATCTGGAAATACCGAAAACCCCACTGATTATAGACCAATCGCGGTTCTTCCAGCCTTAAGTAAAATATTTGAAAAACTTATTCTTGCACAATTAGCGTCTCACTTCTCAATCAATAACTTCCTACACAAAAATCAATTTGGTTTTAGGAAAGGGCGGTCTACCTTAGACGCAGGTCACAAACTCATCAGCGATGTCTATGGAGCCTGGGAGGATTCTCACGATGCTATTGGGGTTTTCTGTGACCTCTCGAAGGCTTTTGACTGCGTTGATCATGAGACTTTGCTACTTAAATTACAGCACTATGGCTTAATTGATAAATCACTTGATCTACTTGCCTCTTATCTTACTGATCGCGACCAACGAGTGGACGTGGGTGGTGCGGTGTCTGCAGGTTGTCCTATCAAGATTGGTGTACCTCAGGGATCGATATTGGGGACTTTCCTGTTCCTAGTCTACATAAATGATCTCCCTTACATGTTAGATAAACTTACTGATGTTGTCCTCTTTGCGGACGACACCTCTTTAACATTTAAAGTTAAACGAGGTGACTCCCTCAACTTAGATATAAACAAAACATTAGTGGAGATTTCTCAATGGTTTACTTCTAATAATTTACTTTTGAACGCAAAGAAAACTAATTGCATTAAGTTTTCCTTGCCAAATGTGACTGCTTATGATACAGACATACATTTGGACAATAACAAGCTTAATCTGGTAAATCAAACTGTATTCCTTGGTATCACTCTAGATTCGAAACTTCAGTGGGGCCCCCATATCTCAAATCTTGCGGCAAGGCTCAGTTCGGCTGCGTACGCAATCTGGAAAATCAGAAAATTAACTAATGTTTCTACCGCGAGACTTGTGTATTTCTGTTACTTTCATAGCTTAATGACCTATGGCTTGCTTCTATGGGGAAGAGCTGCAGATATTAACGTCATTTTTATACTACAAAAACGCGCAATTAGAAACATTTATCAGCTTAAAGCTCGCGAGTCCCTCAGACAAAAATTCAAAGAAATTGATATTTTGACGCTTCCGTCCCAGTACGTCTTTGAAATTATTATGTATACTCGTAAAAACTTACATATGTTTGATAAAAAATGTGATAAAATTAAAGACCTTAGAACGCGTAGCAAAAACAAACTAAGTATTCCACAGAACAGACTAAAACGAACAAACAAATGCTTTATAGGAAACGAAGTAAGATTTTATAACAAGATCCCAGAAGAGATTTTGATCCTGAATGATAATGAGTTTAAAACTCGTATCAAAAAAGGTTTGATTAAGAAAGCTTATTACAATGTTGATGATTATGAAAACGACAAAGACGCATGGAAGTAGTCTAGCTCTGCACGATATTTTCATTATTTCATGTATGTACTTTAAATCTTATTAATTTATGTTCTTTGTAGTAAATTGAATTGTAATGTCACATATATAAGAACAAAAAAAAAAAAGAGAGAAATTGTAAAGTAGAGTTTGTTACCCCTTTCTTCTCTACGCTGTAAAATCATTGCGAAAGGGAGTAGAATCATTTGACAGAGGAGGGCTCGTTTGGGGGCGTCTCCAGGCGACCATTGTCGTAAGGCAAGGCAAACATTGTTTGACTGAGCCAATTAGTGGGCACCCTGAACTACCTCGCCTCTATCAGTATAGGATACTTTACGAAATAAGGTATCAATATTAATTAGATTAGTCTAATTGACTTTCAATAAGCGATATCTTGTATCCTGTATTGAATAAATCATTTTTTACTTTTACTTTTAAAAACTCGGTTTTTATTTTACTGTATTTCCCGGTAACTGGAGGGCTAGTTATTATGTCCTCCACCTCTGCTGCGTAAATCAAGTCCAAATGACTAAGCACATGAAAGTATTTTGTGCTATCTGCCGTAATATTTGCAAGAGCGAATTGCGCTTCCAGCTGCGCAAACCAGATCACCGGCTTCTCCGGCCAAAATTTGGGCATTTTCACGCCAACGGCGGCTGCGAGAGGTGTCACGGATCCGTCGCTCAAGGTTTCTGGCTCTACCGTAACATTTTTCGAATGATCCGTCTCCGTCATTGTAAAGCTTTTCTTCTAACTCCTAAAATGCGTCGTTATATGACGGTCGGCTAACCGATTTGTACCACGATTCCCCGCCGGGAAAACAAATTACGGGAATCAGACTATTGGTCGATCACTAGTATCATACGACCTAGCTACGGTACCGTCGAGAATTTTTTACGGGAATCAGGCTACTGCACCGGCGAAAATCTTAATGCTCTTCTCAGCGACGTCGAAGGTCACCACTTTATAGGTAATCGAGCCACCCAGCAGTAAGGACATCACATAAAGTATTTACACTTTATTTACACACAAAATTACAATAATATTCACAAATAATAAAATGAGAAATCGTACATGACTTTTCGTTTTTAGGCGTAGAGAAAAAGTGTAAAAGTGTAGAGCAGGTATAGAGCACAAAAGTCTTAACCTAAAGATTACAGATCATAGAAAACATTTACAAACATAGAGTCCGATATCGTGCTGCCACAGTACTATTCCACCACAATGAAACTGTGAAATATACTTTGTGCACTGTATAGAATTCAATCTGTAAAATAGATATTTACTGATTTCTTATAGCTAGGTAGATGCACTTTAAATTAGTGAAAGTTATCCCGCGATAACATCGACAATATAAAAACTATTTTCCAAAAATAATAGTTATTACAATAAGTCTTGTCTTGTTCATATTACGGTAAAATTGACACCAAAATAACGTAAAGAACATCATGTGAATGCAAAGAAGACTTATAATATAGATGAATTCTCACGACGGAACGGTTTAATACGTTATTTAAATATTCATTAAATGCGAATTTAAATATTATCTCGTTAGCATTAGAATAAGCTGAGTACGTTTTCCTCGTTCCTGTATAGTTTTTTCAGTTGTGTGTGAAGCAGGTGGTCTCTTGGGCCAGTTTGATTTATGAGTCTAGCGGGCGCCGCTGCCGACTCCCACTTGCTGCCGGCGCTACAGCCGCTCTCCGGGAACTTGACAAAAACACAACACTTCGTCATTTACAGCGCGTCCCCTCCACGTGCCCCCACACCGGCTAAGTTTCACTTTGTCGCCTCATTCTAAACTAACTACACGCAAAAAGTTATTTAGCACCGATGTCAGACTTGCCATGCACTTCCGTACAACTTTATTCAAGTAACATTAGAAAGGATATATGTAACATTTTGCTTGTTTCAATAATGAAACACATGAAAAAAAGTTGATCTATAATGATTTTTTATTTATTAAGTACTGCACCATATAAATGCAGCCTTATAAATCTAATTTTACTGTCTATCTACTATCTTCTTCTACTATAAAAATGAATCGTGGTTCGTTAGTCTCGCAAAAAATATAAAATGGCCGGTCCGATTTAGTTGATTGTGGTTTTGAAATGTTCGTTTTTTTTTCTTTAATTATATAGCTACTTAGCCTGTTTTGACTCAGTCCCTCTTTCTGGACTCTTTTGAAATCGATTTTTTTATTCGGCTCGGTTCAACTTTATTTTCAAAGCTTTATGCTATTATTGCATACGTCTCACTTAATAGTAACAAATTGCTTGCGGCTCTGTTTGTGTCCGGGCAAACTGCTCTGGGCACCCTTCCGCCGCCCTTCGCGACAGACGTTTGCGTAATCTGGTTATAATATCAACATTTGCCGCACGTTATGATCATTTATTCGCGTGCTGACATCAGCCTAGAAGCCGACAATCGATAGAAAAGAACTAATGTAATAAACCTTATACTCTCGGCATGAAGGCTTCTTTTGCCATAATGTGTTGCCGAAAATAAACTTCTATGAAACTATGGAACCATCAAACCTCAAGCACGAATCCGTCTGACCTGGGCCTCGACCTGCTGTTCACTTTTAGATCTGGTTCAGTGGGCGTGTCACAAAAACGGCAACCATAAACGCGATCGCCTGGCAAATTTCAACACGAAACCATCGAATTGAGATCACAAGGCGGTCAGAAAGCCGCATTTGGTAAAATACTTTTTGTTCATATAGAGCAAAAACTCTTATTCTTATTATTGTGTATGCTGCGGTAGCTCACTCGTAAATGATTTAAATTAAATTCAGAAGCAACAAAATATGTACATCTGTAATTATGAAATATTTTAATAGTCTCTTAGCGGCTGCCATTTCAGCTTGTTATTTTGGCGCTATTATAATTTAGTAGGTACTTAATGCGTGCTTTTCTATATAAATACAGGCTGAGTCTTTATAAAGTGCACATACGATTAGGGGTGATACTAGACCCAATTTTATCGACAAAAAAAATTAAAAATAATAAATAAATAGATTAATTTGACGGTGTGTTTTTTAGACTTTTGACAATAATTGAAAAAAAATACAAAAAAATATGTAAATTCCTGATCATTATGTTTTTTTTTTATTAATGACAAATAGTTTTTTTTTTATTGTATCTGCGTATCATTTGTGATGATTACTGCATTTATTTCAAAGTGATACAGCACTTAGTTCAGAAGTTATAATGCTATAAGCACACGGGGTTCATAGTTGCTGATTTGAAAATTAAAATTTCATTAAAAAATTTACGATTTTTTTTGAATTTTTTTAATATTTATTTTATGCATGTATTATACTTATAAACCTTCCTCGTGAATCACTCTATCTAATGAAAAAAAACGCATCAAACTCCGTTGCATAGTTTTAAAGATATAAGCATACATAGGGACAGACGCGGAAACCGACTTTGTTTTATGCTATGTATTGATATTGACTAGCTGACCCGGCAAACTCCGCATCGCCTTAGTTTATAAGTTTACACGATTATTATTATACTACCTACCTACCCACTAAAAACTTGGCTCTATGGACTATGTTACTTTGCTTGCTCAGAATGGGAGATTTAAAAAACAAAACCGTCAGTCATTTCAATCAAATTATTTCGTTCGTCACAGGAAAAAATGCATCCCTACAAAAGTATGTAATGGAACAGCTCCTATGAAAAAAAATATTGTTATTTTTACTAACTTCCCCTCCATTTTCAAATCAAAACGTCAAAAGGTCAGGGGTACCTTACCATATACTTTCAATATCATCGGAGTAACACGGTATAACATTCACGGTACTCATCCACTATTTAAGAGCTGATCACCTACAAATGGCTGATCAGGGGATCTATTGCCGTTCAAACTGAAAATGAGATGTGAATCATTTTGACATGTGATAAGTAAACCCGCAAGTAAGTGTTTCAGCTGTAAACCCGCAATGTATACTTATCACATTTCAAAATGTTTCTCATTCTTATTTTCATTGTGAACGGCAATAGCCTAACAGGTCCTGGTTACCTTACCATATACTTTCAATATCATTGATGTAACATGGTACCAAAATTCAAATCGATCGGACATAAAGGAAGCTAGTTAGATCCCCTCATTACCTAGAAAAGAGCTGATGATCTTCAAACCGCTGATCAGATCTTCTTGAGACATGACTAAGAACACTCGGGCTGAAATTATCTATGATACAAAAAAAACTAAACGAAAATCGGTTCATCCGTTTGGGCTCTACGATGCTACAGACAGATACACAAACACACAGACATACAGACACACAGACAGCTACACACGTAAAAATTATAACTACCCTCTGAATTTTTCGTCGGGGTTAAAAATGAATCGTGGTTCGTTAGTGTCGCTATCAATAGGGTGTCCCAAAAGTCGACGATAAACCGGAAGCAGAAGAGCAAGTCATTAAAGCTACCAGAAAAATAAAATAAAAATTCTAGACCCTGTGGTGTTAAAACTATGGCTATTTAAAAAAAACCCTAAAAATCAACACCCCGTGACGATCTTTTCCACCCTATTGCTACAAATCGTAACTTTTGCTCGGTTTCATTCTTGTTCAGCCCCGAGTAATGCGTCTATCAATTGTAGCCTTAGATTTGAAGTCATCTACGTTAGTATAGAAGAAAATTGCTCGTTTCTCCCAACCAAAAAAAAACCTGCTCAACTTCAATCTGCTCTACTGAAAAAAAAAAATGTACTGAGCTTTCTTGGCAAGTTGTTTCAAATGTTTGCTTATTTTATACAGATTTCATTGTGGTATATTAATTGCTGGATTATCCCTAAAATAAAGCTTCAAAAAAATAATTAAATTGCTAAAGTTGTAAAAATACAATTATTTTCTAGTAGAAATGTGGATCATGAAGTTAGAACTTTTTTTTTATTAAGGTACTATTAACCCCTTTTATCTTCATCATGATCCAAATTCCTAGTTAAAAATTATGAGATTTTTGCTACTTTAGCAATTTAATTGTTTTTTTTTTTTAGCTTTATTTATTTAAGGTTTGCCAACAGGTTGACACCAAACTTATACTAGAACAATATTTATATTAAGATGATGGGTGCAACCCAATTACAGACAAACTCAGCATGCTTTGAGTTACAAGTTATTTTAGCTTTATTTTAGAGATAATCCAGCAAGTGTTATGCCACTATGAAATCTGTATGAAATATGCGAAATTTTAAAACTACTTGCCAAGAAAGCTCAGTACATGTGGGTTCCTTGGGAAGTTTAGGGGAGCACTAAGTAATAATTTTTCCGAAATTCCCATGGAAACGTGAAAAAATGAGATTTTTGTGTTGATGAAAAATCCGCGCGGGTGAAACCGCGGGGCAGCCTCTAGTCTACTTCTACCTTATTTATAAAAATTAATCGTGTTTCGTTAGTCTCGCTAAAACTCGAGAATTCCCGGGCTGATTTAGCTGATTTTGGTCCTGAAATGTTCGTATTAGTTCAGGGAAGGTTCAAAAGGAAAATCTGGAAAAATTCAGTGAAAGATAGTAAAAAAAAGCAATTTCATTTCCTCATACAAAATGTTTCATTACTGTTCAATCCATTTTTCTGTCAAAAGATTGATTGATTTGACGTTGTTTTTAAATTATCTCATTCTGGTGGGCAAAATAACAAAGTCCATACAGCCAAGTTTTTAGGATGTAGGTACCTATTTGAATAATAATCTTGTCAACTTATAATCTAAGGCGAAACGGAGTTTGCCGGGTCAGCTAGTAAAAGATAAAACAGACTATCACTTACGAAAGAAAATTTAACCTATAAAGTTATAAAATATTATTTTATCAGAAATATGCAGGTATGCATTAAAAGCTTCATAATATATACTTTTTAACCGACGAAAAAACAAAAAGGAGGAGGTTCTCAATTCGTCGCGTATTTTTTTTTTTTTTTATGTATGATCAAGCATAACTTTTTACTGTGTGGACCGATTTTAATAATTCTTTTTTTAATCGACAGGGTATACCTTGAAGTTGGTCCCATAAAAATTTGGAAATAAAATTCCTACCCTAAGGGTGGGAAAATAGGGGTGACTTTTTGGTCGGCGGGTCGATTTATCCACTCACAGGTTCCATTTCCGTGTTACATTATAACTTTTGATACCTACCTACAATATCTTTGGAAATGAATTAAAATCAGCCGAAAGACGTCCACTGCTGGACATAGGCCTCCCTCACAAATCGCCTCACCGACCGGTCGTGATCGAACCTCATCCTGTTAGTCCCTCAACCTTCACCAGGTTGTGTGGCCACCTTGTGGGGTGCGACCACCCTGTGAAGGGTGATTAGCTGGGTTCAAAAAAAATAGCCCAAAAAAAACTGAAAAGCAAAAAATAAAAACTTTTTATAAAAAAATTAACCTGCCGAAAAAACTGAAAATTATTTAATGCTTTTCAGTTTTTTCGGCGGTTTTATTTTTTTTATAAAAAGTTTTTTATCTACGTAACGTTTCCCATATCTCTCACTTTAATACATACCAACATAATTGAGGCCTTTATTACTGAAAATTGTCTATACTTAACGTTATAAAGAGGACAGATTTTATTGTTTGTTTGTTTGCATTGAATAGACTCCAAAAGTGCTGAACCGATTTAAGCAATTATTTCACTGTGGGGAAGCTACACTATCCCCGGATGACATAGGCTATGGAATATTCACAAAAATTGAGAACCCAATACGGGACGAAGTTCGCCGTGTCAGCTACCATTGTATAACAGTACTGTATTATCTATTTTTTTTCTGAATACCTACACCTTCTTTATGACTTATAATTCGCTGGTTTGTGTTAAAGGATTATCATAATATTCATTATTTCAAACACCTTATTTAGATATTTCAAATGTATCAATTGCGTTCCCAGATAGACGGCTCTTTGAATTTTTAATTTATTTCATTTAGTTTAATAATAAATCTTATAAAATATTGAGTCTAAATGTTTTTGCGAGGACTGCTTTTTTATTAACATAATTAGCATATTATTCAACAGTAAAACATATAAAATTACAATAACTTTCATAGATTTTCAGATTTTGCGTCCCCGTTTGATAGATTTTCAGCTTTTGCGTCTTCGTATTTTCATTTATGTCGAGTGATGAAAGCGAAGCAGATGTCAACTACAGCTGGTTGAAGGGGACCAAATGATAAATGAGAACAATTTGACCCGAAGTCAACCAGCTAAAGCGTACAACGCTTAACACTTTCTGAGGCACGTTGTCCGCGATGATCCGCCGCTTCTTAAAACATTACCTTCTTTTTCATCTTCCATACTTTACCGCAATATTACTTGATGTAGGTTACCTATAAGTACACTATTACTTAAGTTTATATAATGCTGCTTACGTTTAAAACCTTATATGTGTCTGGTATAAAATTACAATATTTACAGATACAATTTATAAACATTTAAAAAAACTAAATCTTCTAAAATTTGTTACGCATTCTGGCTAGAAAACACGCGTTTTAAATTTAGAAAGGTAAAGTTAGTTGATATGATCGTGAAAGCGTCTCGGGAGATGGCTCCAGGAATAGCTGGAGTGCGAGGCACGGCGCTGGCGGGGTGGCGGCGACAGCGCCGGCGGCGTCGGAGACGCATATAGGGCTTGGCTGGCGATCCCTGCAAGCAGACGTAGTGTTAGCTTACCCGGCGAGAGGCCGAGCGCTGCGCCTCCCGACATTGACGCGCCACATGTAACCGTACACGCCGGCTTGCTATTTTCGGCTCGTCCGCTGCACTAATTCGGGAAGGGTTACCGCCGCGGCGCCCGGCGCTGTCCAGCTTCCGTCTCTTGTCCACAGACCACAATACAACTTCTTGTAAAATTCTGCTTCTAAAACTCCACACACTTGTTTCAGTTCTAGCACATGGGTTGATTCAAAGTTGATGTACTATAATTGCATATACACCGTAATGTCATTGAACTGTCATTAGCACCCGGCAAAAGGTTCGTTGACACCTAATGTGACCTTGCATTTTGTTTCGCTGACCCATTAATACGGTTATTAATATGCTTGCTTTCGGGCAATTATCTAAAACGCAGAGTCAGTTTTAATTAAACGTGTTCTTGATCTTTACAATGTTCCGAAAATATAAAACATCGAACCAGGTGTAAACCGCGACGGAACCTGAGGTTCCAGCTTGAAGTCCGCGAATGCATCCCGACCGGCAGCAGCGCGACATCGCGAACCTACTAACCCCGCGAGGGGCCCTGCACCCCGCGACCCTCTGAATCCGTGGACCCCCCGCCCCCCTTTCCCCTTCCGGTATATCCGAAGCTTCTAAAATACTTGACTCGTCCAATAAAAGCAATAGTCAACATCATTTAATAATAAACCAAATGACAATATTTAATGCTGTAATTCGGTAAACAATAGCATTGACATTAATGTTTTTCAAAAGAATGTACGTCTAGCGACCGAGAGCGCGGGGCGGGCGGGTAGCGAGTCAGAGGCACGGGCGGCTTGGGCGGGCGGGTTTCGCGTCTCGACTGAGAAGCGCGCAGCATCGCGGCGGCGCAGCACCCCGCGCCCCGCGGCCGCCCTGCGTCGCTCGGCCGCGCCGCCGCCGCTACCTTGCCTGCTCGCCGCTCTGTCTGCAGCGTCTGCAAGCCGGCGGCGTCGCCGGTCGCCCGCCTTTCCGCCTAGTAGGGCTTTGCGCATTCTTAGTTCTTACTACTTTTCGTATTTCTATCATTAAGAGTGGAATTTTGTAATGCCACCTGGAGGGAAAGTACTCTAAATCGTGAAGATAGAACATTTTGCTGAAAGGAAATTAACTTTATTTTTGAAGTAAAGGAAAAATGCATTTAAATATTTTAAAAATTCCCTTGCCATATTAGAAAATCGATCCGGCAAAAATTAGAAAAATTTGCTTTTTTATACACTTGATAAGGTCAATACTAGGGATAAAATCTCACTAACAAAGTTGGTAAATGAAAAGAAAAGCAAGCCATGAAATCTGCACTTATAAATTCAAGAGGTCAAATTTAAGGCGGTTCTATTCCCGGGTGTGGCATGAGGATAAGAACGAATATTTGTTCGAAAGATCTGAAAATTTGTTTTTAAATGCTATTGAATCCATTTCAAACTTTTTGCCGATTTGATAACATGGTGTAACATTGTATGGAATTTGTATAAACCCAACGGGGAAGAAAACTGCCAATTTATCCCGCTAGTGTCGTTTGTACGGTTGGCCCATAACAAACAAAGTTTTGTATGTGATTTGCATTGATAGTCCAATTATTTATCAAAAGAACTCACTATGTAGCTGTTGGGTGTAAGGAAAATGAATATCATAAGTTTCCTAACAACTCCCGGCTAGGAAGCTATTAGTTTAAAGAACTTTAAAGTAACCGAACGGATCGAGGTTTTATTTTCGCCATTTTGAAGATTCCAACTACCGAAGTCTTAGTTTTACTACAGGTCTGTTCCTAATTATAGATCTTATCGCTGTTTAGGTGTCAGCAGTCCTTTCACAAGGTTTTCTGACCTATCTTGAGATGACCTTTGATTGTTTTTAGGTTATATTTTTAGTTATACTTGAGAAGTCTTTAAAATGGTTCATTCGTATGAATTTTTGTCCATACACCTTAGTAATTAAATGTGAACTTGAGATAATGACAAGCAAATGGGCCTAGCTAACATTAACTAAAAAAGCCTTCTCATTCATTAATTTCTTCTTGCAACTATGTTTTTTTCTACATTCAATACTTACAATACAGTGTAAAATAACGACGCAAAACACAAATAATTGCCTTGTTATTGTATTTCACTTGTTTGATAAGGGTCAAACATATAGAGCGTCATCTACAAAAAGTTTTCCGTGTACAGTACAACCCCAATAAAGGGTAATTGAGGCAACAATAAGACATATTATGTATATGTCGTAGTAAGATTTGATAATTAGGTTTTTTGCAAAAAACCTAGGGATTTTGCGAAAACACGGATAATTTGATATAAGCATTACTTTTTTTCAATCATCCTGACATGAAGCAGTTTTTTTGCAAAAAACCTAGTAAGATTGAAAACTTTGAAACCTTCCTATAATCTGATTGGCTAGTTTATTGCTTGCTGGTAAACTCTTATTCTGATTGGTTCGTTAAAATATCCTTTGACGCTACAGAGAACCAATCAGAATAAGAGTTTACCAGCAAGCAATAAATCTAGCCAATCAGATTATAGAAAGGTTTCAAAGTTTTCAATCTTACTAGGTTTTTTGCAAAAAAACTGCTTCATGTCAGGATAATTGAAAAAAAAATAATGCTTATATCAAATTATCCGTGTTTTGGCAAAATCCCTAGGTTTCTTACAAAAAACCTAATTATCAAATCTTACTACGACATATATATAATTCAGTGGCTCACTAACGCATGACTTATATTTATTTTTTATTGATAAAATATAGTCTGTCCTATTACTACCTAGCCCGTGATCATTTCCACACGAACACAATTAGAGAGGAGTGGTTACGGGGCTCCTGTTTGTTTTAATTACGTCTAAATACCGGCGCCGCCCACACAGTCCGTCCCATCCACTTTCATTGCAAATTGCAAACTCTGTTAGCTATAAAAAAAAAAAACAATCCACGATCGAAATTCGAAATTACTAACAGACCGCGCACAGTAATCATAAGTACTGATCAAAACTGAATACAAACGTCGGCAACGCAATGACTGTGCTCTGTATTAATGACACAATTTAATACTGCGTTCGCTTCCCCTACCTATTTTATTTGCATCTGCGTTAAGCCTACTGAATATTTTAATCCCGATAGTCACCAGTGGATTTAATACATAGGAAAGTTTTTCTTATTCATACGTTAATTTTATAACGGTAATCAATATAATAACTCCCTTTCAAGCATTCGTCACTTATAGACTTTTTATTATACGTGCTTATAGTTTGATTTGCGTACTATACGTATGATTGCTTTGATGAAAATTTCCCAAATTCAGATGATCTTCTTCTTCTTCTTCTTCTCTAGTGGGGGTTGATTAGTGCCTGCACTTAGCTCGCGTAGTTGGAGCCATTGTACATATCCCCACATTGGAGCCATCCGAAGCGTGGATGCTCCCACAGCTCAGTCAGGTGGTCAGCTGGGCCGCAAATTACAATTTTTTTTTCCACTATCAATGCATTCTGATGTGGATTTTTCATCGACTGAAGCCTTTATTTCTACCTTGGTGGGCTTTAGAGCCCCTGCAGACCCTTGAAGCACCAGAACCCTCTCGAACCCCAGTAATTGCTCACGCAATGAAGGCTGATGGGACCCGCAGAGTCGCTTTGGAGCCCTTACAGACCCCTAGCGGCTCCTCCGAGCCCGCACAGACCTCCTGCGCAGTACCAAGCAATACCAGATCGCTGTAGGCAGTGATGTATGAATTTTTGATTGGCGAAAGCCTTTATTTGCTACACTGGTAGGTGCTTGAGAGCCCGTTGCAGACCCTTAGAGAAGCACAGGAGCCCTTTTGGACCCCAGTAGATGCTTCAGAGCCCGCATAGACCCTTGTAATGCAAAGAAGCCTGATGAGACCCGAGGAGTCGCCTAGGAGCCCTTACGGACCCCAGCGGCTCCCTTGAGCCCACATAGACCTCCTGCACTGCTACCAGCGATACTAGATTGCTTTAAGTAGAGAAAGCTCTGGTAGCTTCTTCAGCCTTTTTTCTTAACTCCATTGCAAAAACTTGCAAATGAGGGTAGTTTTATGTTTGATTTAGCTTGGCGTAATTTCGTAAAAATTGTTATGTTTTGAGTGGATTTTCTTTATAAATAACAATTACACATATAGAAAAACACCAAGACCACACTTTATAACACTTGCCACTCACTTTCCGCGATTTTGGCGTCAAAACACAAAATAATTTGTGGAGCCAATTATGTTGTTGCCAGTGTTGCCAGGCAAGTCCGGATCAAATTCAGATGATATAAGCCTTTGTTTTTATTAGCTGTCGTGTTTAAGACATGATCCCTGTCGCTTCTTGTCTTATTACATTCTAAAGACTTTGATCTGTTTGATATAATGATCTCATTTTTGATATACTCAAATCAAAAAAATTAAAACCCCCGACCCAGTCAAACCCGGCATCAACTTAAATAGAACCAGAGCTTATCATCTTCAAAATATCACGCTTGCCTTACCGTATACTTTCAATATCATTGAAGTAACACGGTACCAAATTTCAAATCGATAGGACATATGAAAGGTAGTTAGATCCCTTCATCCACTATTTAAGAGCTGATCATCTTCAAACGGCAGATCAGGTCATGATTACCTTACCATATGCTTTCAAAATAATTGATGTAACCAGGTACCAAATTTCAAATCGATCGGATATAAGGAAGCTAGTTAGATCCCCTCATCACCTAGAAAAGAGCTGATGATCTTCAAACCGCTGATATCTTAATGAGACATGGCTAAGAACACTCGGGCTGAAATTATTTATGATACAAAAAAAAACTAAACGAAAATTGGTTCATCCGTTTGGGCCTACGATGCCACAGACAGATACACAGGCAGACAGATACACACGTTAAAATTATAACACCCCTATCTGAATTTTCGTCGGGGGTTAAAAACAACAATTCATCGGTAGGTAGGTACTGTTTGTGAACGATACTGTGATTGTGACATAATTAGTTACCATCTCTTTCACAGTCTGTGATTGGAGGCTACTCGGTCGAATATGATCGGACCAGTCGTTCCTAAGTACTAATTATCCTGGCTCGAGCCGTCTTATACTCCGTCAAGTGAATGCTTCACTGTCTTAAAGTCGAAACTCGACTGTGTATAACAATTTAGGATGGAGAACGATTTAAAGTTTCATTTTGACACTTTGGAGTGCGAGTTCGAGCTGCGACTCCACTGTGAATGTCAGCCTTAAATGTTAGTTTTTTTAATGTATATAAAAAAATCAATCACGAACTCGTACAGTCAAGGACTAGGAGGCCGTAACAGATTTGTCTATGGTTTCGTCAGCCCTAGACTGTAAAACCAACGAACAAGAGCTATTTTGCATTACAGAAAAACCGGAAGTGTTACGCCGATCGTGTCCGCCACTGTACGAGTCTGCGGGAAAAATGTTGTCGTCTCGTCATAGCTAATGCTATAGCTAGCGCCATCTACTGATTGAAGACTACATCGCTTTTTGTGTAGCTTGCTTTAACTTGCTTTGCTTACAGGCATCCCCTACTCGAAAGTGGTGCCAATCTCGAAGCGTAACTTCTTCGTCCCGTACCCGTATACCTTTTTTTAAATACCGGGTGTTTCCGACGAGGCGGTAATAAATCAAAGGAGGGCTTCTGCTCACCATAACTAACAACTTTTCCAAAGCAACATAGGTCGAAATCTCAAAACAAAAATCAGCTGTGACAGTCAGCAATGTACGGACATTGCTGACTGTCCCTGACTGCTCCGTAGCTCAGTTGGCAGTGATGTGGACTGAGAAGCGAGTGCACCCGGGTTCGATTCCCGGGCGGGGCGAATATTGATATGATGAATATCGATGTTTGTTTTCGGTCTGGGTGTGATGTTCGTCTCAGTATGTGTTTCGGGCACCCTAGATACAGGTTCTTCCTAGTTAGGGGCTCTGAGTGTGATGTGTTATTATTATATTATATTATTATTATTGACCCCGCCAGCTGATCGAACCAATGTATGGAACAGCAGAGCTGTTATTTGTTTTGAGAATTTGACCTATGTTGTTTCCCTAAGGAAAGTTGTTAGGTATGGTGAGCTGAAGCCTTCCTTTAATTTATTACCGCCTTGTCAGAAACACCCAGTATAACAAATTGCATACTTACAGCATATCTTTGAAATTAAATAAAATATCAGTTACTGTTCAAGAAAACTATGAAAACTAGTTATGTAAGTTATGCACAGCTGATCTAATAAATGTAGAGCAGGAAGAGGGCAGGATACCTCACGCCTTCACCGAGCTCCAGGCCTGCCATTAGTGCCTATAGAAGACGAAAAGATATATGTTCTATTTTCATTTTTTTTTTCGTTCTTCATATTGCTATTCCTAACAAATATAACCATCATCTTCTTTAAAAAGTTATGTTATTTTTATGGATAGGTACAGATTTTTTTATTTGTCATGCTTAATTCATGCTACCTGAATAAGACAATCTCTGTAATTTCACCTGCCACTATTTTTGGCGCTTAAAGCCTCTGGTACGACTAGCAAGACGGACGGACAGAAAAGTAGGGACCCGTAGGATTACTAAATATTGTCCCGTTTTAAACTCTGTCTCTATAACAATATAATAATCGAAGTCATATTAATTTTAATTTACATGTGAAATAAAATCCTGTAGCTGTGTATTATGCAGTTAAGTAATCAGTGTCTAAATAAATCGATTTGAATGAACCTTTTAAAAAAAATCATACTGTAATATTTTTATTTACATTTGTGTTTCAAAGTTTGAGACGGGTAGACAGACCGACAGTTTTTTTTTTTTTTTTTGGGACACAGAAATTTAATTTTCTAGTATAACTTCCGTTCTTTTCTGCAAATAGTGTCAATAGGTTGATCTCACGGGGATTTAAGGGGCGCAACGGTGCGAAACTAGCGCCTCTTCGTTTTAAATAATTGATATCTACTAAACCATGGCCGAAATCAAAAATATGCGATTTTGACTCCCTAGATAATCTTGCTTAGAGTTTTAAGGCTCTATTGTGTAGCTTTTAGGTTTAAAATCAAAGAAAAAACCGTTATGAAACTAAAGTGGCCACTTTAGGTAACAAACGGTTTTTTTCTTTGATTTTGAACCTTGGTTTGATTTTCAACAGGGCCTTAAAAATTCTAAGCAAGATTATCTAGGGAGTCAAAGGCGCATATTTTTGATTACGGCCATGGTTTAGAAAATATCAATTATATATCGAAGTAGCGCTAGTTTCGCACCGTGGAAGCCCTTAAGAGCTGGCGCAGCTTTAACAAGCCGACTTGCTGTAGCGCGGCGGAGGCTCACGGGCGCGGGCGTTCGGCCGCGCACTGCTCGCTCCGGGGAACACGTTTCCTGCTCCATTGTATCCTCATTTTTCTAAGTTTTCTCTCCGTCTAATTTCTCTTTTGTTTTCTAAGAGACAAACTTGTGTGTCTAACTGTGCAGTTTGTTTTTAGTTTCATTTGAGGTACAAGTAAGTAAGAACAGTGGCAGACACGGACAGCGTAACACTTCCCGGTTTTCTGTATTACAAACTGACTCTTGTTCTTTGGTATTCCAGACTAGGGCGCGCGAGACCATAGACAAAATGTCCGCCACTGTACTATTGTGACATTTGTTTATAAAAATAATAATTTTACTATGCAAGTTAGATTCCAAAGAGAACAAAACATTCTTAGTAAGGGGCGAACGGGTGCGATACTTGCGACACTTCGATAAATAATTAATATCTGCTAAACCATTGCCGAAATCAAAAATATGCGTCTTTGACTCCCTAGATAATCTTCCTTAGAATTTTTAAGGCTATGTTGTGTAGCTTTTAGGATAATGGTCTAAGAAATATTCTTTTATGAAACTAAAGTGGCCATTTTAGGCAACAAACGGTTTATTATGAAAGCTACACAACAAGGCTTTAAAATCAAAGGAAGATTATCTAGAAAGTCAAAGACGCATGTTTTTGATTTCGGCCATGGTTTGGAAGATATTAATTATTTATCGGAAGTGGCGCTAGTTGCGCAACGTGGAAGCCCTTTTTTATCGATAACTAGTCGACCCGTCGAACTTCGTACCGCCTAACCTATTACTATTTTGTGCATGTATTATACTTATAAACCTTCCTCTTGAATAACTCTATCTATTAAAAAAAACCGCACAAAAATCCGTTGCTTAGTTTTAAAGATTTAAGCATACATAGGGACAGACGCGGGAAACGACTTTATTTTATACTATGTATTGATGAAATTCGAAGTTATTCGTGCCTTTTGAAAGGTGCAAGCAACGTTTTTAAAAACGCGGCACCGGCCGGGCCGACGCGACGCGCTACGCGCGCTACGTCTTCGTCGCATCATGCTCATTTGGTTGCCGCAGGCATCTATCTGCAAACTGCGTGCTTTGTGCAATGTTACATAAATATCTTAAAGAAGTTAAAATAAAGAAGCACTTAGCTAGTCGGGCATCATTGTGCCGGAGAGTTTAACAAGCTAATTATCTAACGGCTAATGAAGTTTATTCACTGAGAGCGGCGTTGTGTAGGAGAGGCGCGGGGCGGCGGCGGGCGGCGGGCGCGGCGGCGGCTTGGGACCTGAGGCGCTACGTGCGGCGACTTATAACTTGCCCTACTACCTGATCACTCCCCGCCTTCCTCAGAAAAATTGCAGGGAAAAAGTTTCATCGCAAGGAAACGTGAATGAAATGAAAAATTTTGTCGTTAGCTTTCGAGGTTATTGCACAGTTGTAAGAGGTTGAAAGAATAATATTTACGATTTAATTCATCAGACATAGACATTGATCGGCAAGCGCAGCGTAGGACGTCCACCGACCAGATGGACGGATGATCTGCGCAAGGCTGCGGGTCCACGCTGGATGCAGGCCACCTGCGATCGGTACAGATGGAGAGCCTTGAGGGAGGCCTATGTCCAGCAATGGACGTCCTACGGCTGAAATGATGATGATGATGATGATGAGACATTGATAAACACTATGATTAATAATGTATGCAATTTCGTTCAAATTTTTTAATTGGGATTATAACAATTAAAACTGTTAAATTTGTTAACTGTATGCACCTCAACCTGTTCATATTCATGAAAATTTTGATTTCCTGTCTTAGATTATGATTATACATAACTAGAGGCTGCCCCGTGGTTTTTCCCGCGCAGATTTCTCATAAACACAAAAATCCCGTTTTATTTCGTTCCCGTGGGAATTACAGGAAATCCCTTCTTAGTGCTCACTTACACTCCCCAAGGAACCCACGTGCCAATTTTTAGCTTTCTACGCCCAGGGCCCCAAGTTTCTTATCTTATTTAAGACCAATTGCGATTTTTTTTTGATTGTCTTGTCCACTTTTGACAATTTTGGTAGTCTCTTAATTATCTATCGATCAATCGCGGCAATTGCAATCCAATTGTACTAAATTGGTAGTTTCTTAAATTGTAGGAGCAGAAGACAATTACAATTGGATACAATTTTCGTAGTCTCTTAAAATTTGAGACCGATTGTCTATGAGATCGAATTCAATCGAATTGTGATTGTTAGAAAAAAACACAATCAAACAATAGTACCTTTTTTTCAATTGTGCACTACTCGTAAAGTTATAAAAAAGTTATTTAAAATGAGTTTGAGGCTTTGTCTCCTTATTTTGGAGCTGGCCAATGAAGCCAAGAGTTCATAAAAACATTTAGATTGGGGAAAGCGGCAGTCAAGAACATGTTTAGCTCCCAGGAGCGTCAGTGAACCCTTATAAATCGATGTTCGACATAAAGTTTATAATAACATTTAGATTTGGCAAAAAGCCGAGCCAGTCAAGGACTCCTCTTACTCTTTTTCTGTTTACCACCACAGCGTCGGAGTTATGGACTTACACCTACTAACAAGTAAGTTTTTAGCGAGCTCCTCGAACATAACCTATAACTTAACAACAAAACTTTTACATAATCATTTAAGAATAGTGACATTAAAATAGGCACCTAAAATGCAGTAACTAGTTCTCATAGGAATCCAGGTGGACCTCTAGTGCTCCACAAGAGACTGAGCAGTCTAATTTGATGACACAAAAGTTAAATAATACTTAGATCTACTATCTCAGTTTGTCGAATATGTTAATATAAAATGTAATGAAGGCTGAAAGGGGTCCACCGAAACTGATTTCAGTTACATTACAGTTTTGTTAGTGTTTTTGTTTGTGTAAAGAACTAATAGAGTTTTCTTTGATAAGGTTTTGATATAATTTTCCCTACAACAATTTAACCTAGCATCTTTTTTTTAGATATGGTACTAGTAGCATCATGTTTTTATGCCTCCGGCTCAACCAGACTTGCAGGACAGAGCCACTACTACTAGGTACTACCGACTTCAGCGGAAAATATTGTAAATGCCTGCGCAGATTTACACAACATGCTTAAAAAAATGAATGCCATGGATGCCACATGAGGAAGCCCTGCCCTTAAAGAAAATAATTTGAGAAATCATGTAAGTCTTAGCGTCAGTAAAAGAATTTCTTAATCAAAACATTTTGTTCTAAACATAAAAGTGTTACTCGTCAACAATTCATTTTACATAATATTAAACACAAACCTTCCATACCTTTTTTGTTACTTAGTTTATTTTATCCTAACTATGGGTTGCATTTCATGGAAGAAATTGCTGCAAGCGATTAGGCAATTATACATAAATGCACATGCCAATATTTAATTATTCATTTATTCAGTGCTTGTAGGCTACAATTATAAATAATGTTTTATTTCAGCTACAACAAGATTGAAAATGTTCCAAACAAAGGAGGCGCTGGAGATGATTGACATGGCCACATTAACCCGGAGCTGAAGGAAGTGCAGGCATTGCAGCAGGCCATCAAAAACTGAGGAGAAACAGAAATATATAATTATAAAACATAAACAGTTGTTTTTTTTGTTTATTTCATACCTATCTCACATCTTTAGTGCCCCCGCTCACCAGGCAGCCTGGCTGCAGCAGCCAAAAATACCCCATCTCCTGTCATGGGTGATCTTACAGGCGACTAAGGTAACACGCGAAGGACAGGCAGCAGCGTTACAAAGCACTTTTGTTACAAAACTTGAAGAGCAATACACGCATGACGATCATGGCAACACAAAAGTGTGTTCTTGTGACGATCTGTGCCTTTATCCAATGGTGGACGTCTCTCGCCTGAGAAGACTATGAAGATGGATCTATCCATGTAACTAACTACCTGCATACAAAGTATGTTAACTTTTACTTGCTAAACGTGTTTTTATCATCAAAACTTTATATATATCCATTTACATACCTCTTTCTGGCTTCTTGTAGGTTCATCTAAAGCCTCGGTCGGTGTGTAGTAACTTCAATTTTGAGTGAAAATTAGTTTTGTTTTCTTCACCAAAATTTTTGTTTTGTTTTTGTTTTGATTTGAATGAATGTCTGTAGACTGACTGACTGATTGATATTTGACTGATTTATTGTTTACCTCAAATGAGTTTTTTTTGCTGTACTAGCACAAGTTTTTCAATTTAGTTCGTTCTTTTTTACTAATCTTCATTCAAAAGTTCACTTTCTCTTCCCTAGTTAGGACCACAGATTAAAATTCGTTTGTGACGTAAAGCAATCGGCCAGCAAGACAATCAAAGTCATTGCGCGATTGAATTAAAGTTTAGGAGACTACCAAATTTATGACTGAACTTGATTGCCTTTTCTTACCATTGCAATTGCTATCTTGTTAATTTAAAATAAGAAACTCCGGGCCCAGTAGTTTCGGCTCTGCGTTGTCTGTCAGTCAGTCAGTCAGTCAGTCAGTCAGTAACGGAAGAGTTTTATATATATTGACTAGAGGCTGCCCCGCAGTTTCACCCGCGCAGATTTCTCATAAACACTAAAATCCTGTTTTTTCCCGTTCCCATGGGAATTTCGGGAAATCCTTTTTAGTGCTTCCCTACACTCCCCAAGGAACCCACTTGCAAAATTTCAGCCCGCTACGCCAAGTAGTTTCGGCTCTGCGTTGTCTGTCAGTCAGTCAGTCAGTCAGTCAGTCAGTCAGTCAGTCAGTAACGGAAGAGTTTTATATATATTGATTATTAATTTTTTAGACACTAATCTCAACACTTTGTTAAGATTTATTTACAAACGTTTTTGTCTAAATATCTTATTAGGTTTATTTATTTATTCTTGGTTCTTAATATTATCCTAGATAGACATTTAAAAAATAATTAATGTGGGTGGTTTATAACGCGGGCGGGCGGCAGTCCCGGCCACGCGGCGCGTTACTGATGGCCGCAGCGAGCTGCGAGGGACGCCCGCCCGGCGCGCGGCGGCGGGCGGCCGGTCACACATGCTCCTAATTACTCATTTAAGACTACACTATACATATATACCTAGTAACTTCATCATTTTTTATGCTTCCATTAAAGTTAGGGTTTTGTAATTGTAAACTTATTTGACCTTACTTTTTTGGAATAGCCTACCCGGCTTCCGTGTTTTGGAAATAGAATTTGTGGTATGTTAGCAACTTTTCAAACTTTTAGATAAAATAAAATTTTAGATAGATATAAATAAAACTACTTTATTATATCAGGAATCTCATTTAAACGGTGGTGCCAAACAAAAACAAACCTTTTATGGCTTTACCCTTAAACATTAATTTAATTTTTAATTCTCCTTCCCATTGCGGATCTATTGGTGAAAGATTGACGGACAGAAATGCAGTTAGTTATATTTTTTAACACTCTTTATGTATCGAAGCCTTACCATAGAAAAATTATAAAAGACTGTCTAAATAAAACAATTCAAAATCTAACCTCTATACTTTTGTAGTAAGTGTCAGACAATTACTGAACAATAACAGCACATTAGTTTCGAACAAGCATGCTATTGTCTGATGAATGATTAGCTGATCCGGCGTACTTCGTACCGAAGGCAATGTCGATTGTTGATCGACCCCTTACTTTTTGAAATTTTTTTTAGTCTATGATCATCAGGGATAATGAAGGATTTTTATCTATACCAATATTTTAAAGAGGAAAGATTTGTTTGTTTGTTTGTTTGTTTGTAACGAATAGGCTCCGGAAATACTGAACCAATTTGAAAAATTCTTTCACTGGTAGGAAGCTACACTATCCCCGAGTGTCATAGGCTATATGAGATTTTCAAAAAAATTAGGGATCTTTACTTAAACTCAAATAATGTAACCCAAGGTGCAATATTTTTTCCGTTGTTTACATATTTTGACAGGTGGTTTGTTGTTGTTGTTTGTTTTTTTATTCGCCCATTCTGAGCAGCCAAAAGAACATAGTCTATAGAGCCAAGTCTTTAGTAGTATCTTATATTCTATGGCGTAACGAAGTCAGCTGGGACAGCTCGTAGTTAAATATATTTTCACACCGGTCCTGTAGTTTTGGAGCCTATTCGATGAAATCAATCAAATCTTTTCTATTTATAACATTAGTGTAGATGATCTTATTCTTCTTTCTCAGCAAATGTATATCGGCGCACTATCGCGTCTTTGTATCGACGGTCTGCCAACACTTCTTTTCTCCTCTCTTGGTCTCAATTCAAAGACGGCTTTGCTCCACCTAAACATAACATATATATAAGCATTTAAGGGTTTTAAATACAATTACGTAGAATAATAATACAATTCTTAATTGCGGGTGGGCAGCCACTGAAGTCCACGTTCTCAGCCAGCCCCGTGACTTGGATCTTTGCCATGAAATATCTCGAATATCGTCTAGTCTAGTCCGGCTATTTCCGAGCTCGCTCACTATAGTGAACATCTTCCATATACATTCAACTTGTTTTCACGTTGTAACAGGATTCCAATTCTGTGTTATTAAATAGGACTATGATAATTATTATTTAGCATCTGTCATCTGCGTACCGCTCTATAAAGTTATCGTTTTATTACTATTGCACACACATCAACGACCGAGCGAATGCAAAGCAGTTAGGCGCAATTGGACAAAATTGTTTTCGTATGTCGATGAGTTGCCGGTTCTTACCTGGTGATATTTTGTGAAATGGTGGGTGAAGTTGCTTTAATTAAATTTTTTAGTTGTCTCTGATTTTGAAAGTTTTAATAAATGTTTTTGACTGCAAAAGCGCCCTACACTTATTTCATAGCAAACTCTGAATGCGATTTTAAGCTAAATACAGGCAGGCCCGCAATGTCTGCTGCTCACGGAGCAGTAGATAGATTCGTCTTTTAAATATGTTTGTATGATTAAGAACCAGTTTACAGTGATGCTAGTGCCATTCGCGAAAAATATTAATATCTTCTAAACTAAGGCAAATATCAAAAATTTGGCACAGTATAACACTAGATAATGAAGCCTAGTATTGTTAGGGCACTGTTGTATATATTTTAAGGTTAAAGACCAAAGAAAGCAATAGTAGTAGTAGTAGTAGTAGTAGTAGTAGTAGTAGTAGTGTTGTTGTTGTTGTAGTTGAGGAACAACCCGGTTTGCAATCTCTAGGAGGGACAGAACTTCCGAGTTGAATCTTATCGATATTGGAGCGGAACCCTAAAAATCGAACCGAGCTCACACTAAACTACTACTAAAATTGCCTTTGTCTAGTATTCATTACATCCCTGTCGGAGTTTAATATTCTTTTGTCGCGTGTACTCGTTGCATGCAATGCAAGAATAAATTATATTCGTTTTTTTATTTAAAAAATTCTAAGAGTTAAACCTTACGCACAAACTGGTAGTTCAAGATCCCTTTCTCATAGAACTCTTTTGTACGATAGTAAAAGGCGTGCTCTATTGAAGGGCGCTGGGTCGAAGGTGAGGCGAGGGTCGGGTAGCCAAGCCACCCGAGCGCTGCGCTAGCGTGCACTTGCACCGCAATAGCTCGCATGCAACGAGCGGGAACTCCAAACAACTGCAACTGGAAACAATATTACACAATTATTTACTTAAAAAACAAAATTACAAATTTATATGACAATTGACACGAAACGGGCTTCTTTTACAGTAGCTATTGACAGCGTTATTATATAAGGATGAGTCAGAGACAGCGGGCCACGGGCCACTCCTCGCTGCGGTGCCGCGCGAGTGGCGATCCCTCTGCGATCACAATGCGTCCGCGCTGTCATTGCCCCAAGTAGCCCGCGAGTAGCGAGACCGGGAACACGCATTACATTATTGAATATTGTGCACAGATCCCGGTTCCTTTGTAACTTGAAACAATAGAGGGAAATCCCCTTTAGTTCTGCTTGTTTAATGGCTTACGATTTATAGCTTTCTTTAATAGCTTTCATGCTTGGTTACACTATAACAAAAATAATAATTTACATTTAGCATTTACGTTAAATTAGGTACTTATAGTTCATTATAATAATTGCGGTTAGTTTTAAACAAATAATACAAAAATTCGTAATCGTCTTAACTTGATTGAGCCGATCAGGGGTACTAATACGGCCGCTTTTGCAATATTGCTTTGCGCTCATTCCGTTTTTTTTTTGTATTAACTTTGACACTCTAGAGGACAAAAAGCAATGTTGCAAAAGTGGCCGTAATAACCCCTGAGCCCCTTTCTTCGCTACAGTTTCCACTTTTTTGTTTTAATACGTTTATTCGAAGTAGGTAGGTACATTACTTGTTTCTAGTCAAGTCTAAATTAACGTGTCTGAAACTCACGTTACTATATTTTATACAGTAAACTGTTTTATGGGAAAATATATGTTAAGTTATTAAAAAAAATATTTATACTAGGCCTGCGTGGTTGACTAGGCACGAACCTGGCCCCTTGCAGTGGGGTATGCTTAACAGGTTTGATGTCACGGACGACGAATGTGATCGAATAATCCTGACAGATTTTTTTTTTATTTATATTAAGTAGGTATATGTGTAAAGTTATCCCTTCAGACACAACATGGTCAATGTCATAATTGCAAAGACCACGATCACGCCCATTCAACCACGACGGCCGGTGGCGTGCCCGCCGCCACCGCCTCCCCGCCGCCCGCGCCTCGCCCATAATGAGATGCAGTGTTCCTCCAGATGTGGAACAGACGCGCCCACACGGATCAGACCCTGCTTTTTGTTTGTATAATTTTTTCTCATCTCCCAAACAGATGAATGCCTCGACATTGTCCCTTAAACATTTTATGTGAATTTCATTACCCATTTTCTACCAACAGTTAGGAGTTCTAAACAAATGTTTACGTTGAAAAAAGTTATGTTAACACTGTATTTAGGTTTAGAGCTGGTTTCGTTAAAATTTATCAACTTGAATGAGGTTAAACTAAACCTATCAGCAGAAAACAAAGATCATAAACTAAGATTTTTAAAAGGTTAAAAAAAAGAAACCGAAGACTTGAGGTTGAAAAAAATTATTAAAGCGAGATATTATATGACTTAGTGCTAGACTGTCCATTCTATTGACGGAGGGATCGGATGTTGTTTTCCACGGCATCCGCGCCCGCACCCGCACCAGGCAACATCTAAATATAATTTGAGTCGCGCGAAGCGTTGGCCGCTGACTGAGATTATCAGCTTCCGCGTGAGCCGCGAGTTTATTTATGTTGCCTCCGTCAGAACTCAAAACTTTAACCTACCTACGCCAGATGTTGTTTTACGACATCACTGCTACAGAATAGAAAACAATAATACATTATAATCTGCTCGGAAATAAATTTTGTATGGCCGCGTATAGAGTGCCCAAGTGCCGATCACAAAACCGAAATAATAATTGCACTAATTGTCACCAATCATGAGCTGGACATGTAGAAGCAAGATTCATAAATATAAATTCACTATCAAATATTTTTTATCTGCAAACACACAAAATAAAAAAATCAAACACTTCTTCACAATTTTGCTCCACCAATGAGTTCTTGAACATTTTACGAAGTTTCTCCATTTAGTACCAGATTTGCGAGACCGCCCGCGCAGCTCCATACTTCTTTACATTCCATAAGTATGATAATCACTATGGGAAGTAAGGAAGCACGGAACTCGCGCTAAGCTATATCTTCTAGAAGCAGCAAGCGCCCATCTGTCTTGATCCCGTTCATTGCCTGTCATTAAATCCAAAAATAATGACTGTCTTTCATGACGACACAATTTGATGTATTCACTGTTAAAGGAAAGAGGGCGGAGAGGTTGGCAGGCCTCTAGCCTCTAGTGCCCGGCGCGAAAACCTGGGGGCGGCGGCGACGCGGCCGGGTGGCAGCCCGCGGAGTACTGGCGAGCCGGTCGCTCGTTGCGCACGCGCAGATCAGCTCTAAAAATGGAGTCGACCGGCGAAGTTCGCTTCTAGCCCGCGAGTACCATCCAAATTTGTATTTTCCAAAAATAGACTCAGTCGACGACCATCGGATCGAATACCGGGGCGTGCACCAAGTTGCAGCAAGCGGCAGTCAACCGAACTGCAGATAGCTGCGTTTGCTCCGCGAAGACTTTTATTTAGGGAACAACGTGAACCGTACCGCATAACGACCGCTTTGAAAATAAACAGGCTGATAGCGCTTGCGGCTACTTGAGCCGTGCGACGGCGACGTGGCGACGCAGCACATGTGCGCACCGGCAGGCCGACAGGCCGCGCCGACAGCCCGCCTCGCGCTGGTCGCGCTCGGGAGGGGAGGCTAATAATAGGCGAACCATCCACCACTGTCACCTCCCGCGGGGTAGCCGCGCTAAACATAGCTCCACTCGCGCTATATGGCGATCTCGGGGTTCACTGAACTTCTCTAAATCTTGTTAAAATTAAGAGATTTTTTTAGGCAAAATAGTAAAATGATTTAGAAATATTTTTATGGTTTTTTAGTTTGTCTAAAATTATAATGCACAAAAGTTCAAATTACTTACTAGCTTTATAAAGTTTGGGAAGTCCCAAACAACCGCAAATCTCCTGGTTGCCGCTACATTCACTCACTCAATGAAGGAATTTTTGGCAAACCAATGCAGACAAACGAGTGGGACGCCGGCCAACTCATCTTTTGTCCGCTTGGAATGGTTTCGCTAGCTTTCTGACTTGACTCTTTCAATATATAAACTGGAAAACATCTAGCAGCAGATAATTTTAGCCCGAGTGTTCTTAGCCATGTTTTATGAAAATCTGTTCAGCCGTTTGAATATCATCAGCTCTTTTCTAGTTGATGAGATGATTTAAGAGGAGTTTAGCAAAATTAAAAATATATATATATTGTACGGATCTGAGACCAAAAGCTCTCCGCAACTGACTCATTTTTCGATTTGCTCGCGCCGAGTCGCAGACACAGCTCGAACAGAAAAGGAGTGGAGTCGACGAATGAGGATCAATATAAATATGTAGATAGTAATGGAAAATTCAAAATAATTATTAACCACGCCAATTATAATTATTATTCATGACAAAACTTTATTTATTATGAATTATCTTTTTTAATTATTAAAATCAGACTATTTATTACTGAATCAGAATATTTTATTTTTTAGCACATGTAAGATTAATGCTAATAATATTGTAATTACATACGATGATCATAAGAATTTAAGTTAGTTAGTGCACACCGCTAAAAGTTGCAATTTTTACTCGGATGGGTGTGACGTCATCTCGTCTGAACTAAAATCGAACGAACGCAATTTTCTGCGAAGGCGACTCTTTTTATTATATTTCATTTTAAAAGTTCATTGTTTAACATGTATAATTTGAGTTCTAAATTTGAACGTAATTAAAGTTTAGTTATCGACAAAGTCAAGTACAAATTAAGATGCACACAATGATACAGGTTTCTTTATATAGGCCACTAACTTGTCGTTTCTGAACATGTTGTAGGGAAGTAATCATATGGATGTAGATTAAATTCAATTCCTTCTGATACCAAGCCGGCCTGTAAAGAGAGATGCAGTTTTATAAGATAAGTAAATATAGGTATAAAGCAGTGGCTAAGGTTGTTTTTGAATGTCATTTTACAAATGATATGAATGATGGTTTCATACATATAGAGAGGTGTTTGTTTCACGAACTATACGTTTAGTTTGACTTCAGCATAAAACGTTCCGAGTGGACGTCTGAAGGCCTGGCACAACTTTAGCGTTCAATACATCTCATTCGCTTATGACGTCGACTCATTCACATCAGTAGTCGACAAACCGTAATGGCGTTTAGCGCAGCGTATTAAGAGTGCAGAGGAGGGGTGGCATATCTACGTATAATTACCTAGAACTTTAAGTCTTTATGCAAAGTTACGAACTTCATACGACTCTACACATTTTCTATCAAATTAAAGAAATAAAAAAAATACAAATCCTTAGTCGGAAAGGGCAAATTTCCTTTTAAATATAAAGAAATAGTAAATTTATAAAACAATACAAAAAAAAGACTGCACTGAAAGTTTAAGTTATTAGTTTAATTTAATTGCATTCCGATTTTAATTGCATCCAAACCGGCATCGCAGTCGTTGGCGAGGCCATCTTGATTCCAATCTCGAGAACTGGCCAAAGGTGACACTATGCAGGAATAGAAATAATTGGAGAAATAGGCTAGGTTTCCAGCAGTTAAAACTTTAGATGCTACATAAAAAAAACCATTCTTATAACCTTAATTTCTGCTTTTTAATATCTTTATATCAGAAAATCATGTCATTCATTTGTTAGGATGAACGCAGTATTATAAGTAAATCTTTACTAATACATGGTAATAATAATAATAAATATGTAATAACACATCACACTCAGAGCCCCTAACTAGGAAGAACCTGTATCTTGGATGCCCGAAACACACACAGAGACGAACATCACACCTAGACCCGAAACAAACATCGATATTCATCATATCACAAATTCGCCCCGCCCGGGAATCGAACCCAGGTGCACACGCTTCTCAGTACACACCCCTGCCAACTGAGCCACGGAGCAGTCAAACAACAGTAATAGTACTAAAAATTATCTTGCTTAATACTTTTCTTTAGAGCGTTATTACTTGTAGTCAGTATTTAGTTTCCAACTTAATTTTTGTTTTGACTACTTTGTGGTTATAATAATTAAGTATTTTCGAAAGCGCTTAATTAAATTTTTATTTCACTTAATAAGAATTTTTGACATAATGACATCTGTAAGTTGAGGCAAAGGCGACTCCACAGATTCCGTTCCGCTGCTGTTTTGTTTATATTTTATATAGGGTAAACTACACGATCATTGTCAACCTTCAAGATTGTCATGGTTTTATTTAGATGCTGAAAATAATGATTTTTGTCATTTTACAGCATTAACTACAAAAATCATGTCATTATAATACATTATTTTATTAAACTATTAACGCAATTTTAAACTAATGACTGATTAAAGCGGAGGGTGCCAATATTTGGTTTATGGTTTGAAAGTTTCTATTAAAATATCAATATTAAATGGTTATACGCACAAAACAACAATACCATATTTTGACGATTTAGCATTTTTATTTTGCAGTTATAAATTAAGCCAAGAGAAATTTGTGAAAGTGACAATCATGGGGCAGTTAACCCTAGGTCGAATATTTATCAAAGACCACGTGACCTGTAGGAGAACCGGCGTACACGTCCTCCCTCTACGAGCTGCACGCAGCATCTGAAGTATTGGTGGACAGTGACAGAAGTTCAATGATTGCATACGAAGAGACAGGGACAGTCATCTGTCAGTCGTGCAAATCGGATTCTTGGTTCTGCGCCACCACCTGGTTTTTAGTGAAAAGCAATTAATATTTAATTACTTTTTAATTATAACTTTTAAAATAAGAAACAAATTTCCAGAATTCGAGTTTCTTTATTATCATCATACCTAGTAAGTGTCAACAAAAACTATAAAGTAATTTCGAAGATCTAGCTAATCCCGTTTTTGGAATGGTTATCTTTGAAGAAATAATGTATCGAGGTTTTTGTATCCTCGTTGTGTTTCTAAATTATAAAAAACTTTGTTATATCCTCAAGAAGGTTATACTAAAGTTTCAGATCTCTACCGTCTGTAGTTTATGAGAATTACTTGATTTAGAAACGCCTTCCCAGCGCGTATAGCGTCTTAACTAGCTTCCTTATATCCGATCGATACGAAATTTGGTACCGTGTTACTTCAATCATATTTAAAGTATATAGTAAGGTAGCCATGACCTTTTGAAGATGATCAGCTCTAGTTCTTGTTTAGTTAATGAGGGCATCTGACTCGGTCGGTGGGTTTTCAATTTTTAAATTTTTGTTATCAATACATAGTATAAAATAAAGTCGCTTTCCGCGTCTGTCCCTATGTATGCTTAAATCTTTAAAACTACGAAACGGATTTTGATGCGGTTTTTTTTAATAGATAGAGTGATTCAAGAGGACGGTTTATAAGTATAGTACATGCACAAAATAACAATACGTTACGCGGTACGAAGTTCGCCGGGTCGACTAGTGCATATATAAACTCTTCCGTTGTAACATACCTACAACATAACGTAAGTACATATATCAAGAATCAATGACATATTACGGCCGACGCAGCCAACTAGCTAAAAAACCTGGACATTTGCCTTTGACATGCTAGTACTAACTTAATACTAGCGTATTCTGTGCAGCCATACGAAAAAATTAATATATGACAATATTGACAATACTATAATCTTACCGTATTATTCATAAAGATACAGTAAGTTTTAAGTAACCTTACTGGAGGTCTACTCTAGTTTGTTGTATGGTAAATACGTGACTTCCAGTCAAAATTGACATACGTCAAACAACTTAAATGTTGTTTAAGTTTTTATGAATAACAGGGTTATTAAGTAACCCTTTAAAAGTCATTTTTGTTTTTTTTTTAAAGTAATTTCTGTAGACTCATTTACTGATGGACAACGCACAGCACAAAATGCTTGGAATATTTGGAATGTATAGGTAGATACCGCTCGGATAGCCGAAAAAACGGGTGGTGTACACTACTGTAACATAAAAATAATAAAATAAGCTTAGAATATTTAAATATAGGTAAATAAAATATTACTGAAATTGAGGGTGTTTTTGGCAAGGCGGAAATATATGAAGGGCTCATCATATCAGCTCTCAATACCATAAACTTTTCTATAGCAACATGGGTTGAATTAAATCTGAAAAAATATCAGCGGTCCCGTAAGTCTCGTATTGGCCCAGTCTGCTGATTTCTCAAGCGGGAAAAAATTTGCAAACAGTAATCTTTTTTTTATGTTGCTCTAGGAAAGCCGTTTGAAATAAGAGCTATATCACCCTTCATTTTTAAAACACTAGCTGTCACATACATTGGCTGGGTGGGCTAATGTTTGGGCCATACATAGGTATCTTTTTTAGATCCCGGGTGATACGTATATTTTTTTAGCCTTAAATCACTGCTTTAATTTATAACCGCCTTGTCAGAATCACCCTGTTTAATTGTATTAAGTATAGTAAAATGATAATGGTTTGAGAACAAGAAAATAGGCACTTTAATTATTTAACAGAGCATTAAATAACTGTTGGACGGACATGTGAAGATCAATTCAGGCAAAAATCGTTTCGTTATAACCACGTTAATAAAGTTTAAGGAATAAATCGATATAAGCAGATGAGCTCAGTACGCTGGATATTTTGTGAAGAAGTAACGATGCTCCCGATCGTGGAGCAGCGCTGAGCGTCCAAAGAGCGCCTGTTGAATATTAATGCGACATTGTTATTGGCCACTAGTGCCCGCCGCTGCCCCAATAGCGCATTTCCATAACTTACTATTCGGGATCCGTGGGGAATCAGCCCGGCCGCGCAGTTGTACCAATATGATCACTTTGACCGCTTATTCCCGTAACCGTTTTATGAACTTCATCTACGCCAAAAAGCAACTCGTTAACAATACGTGTTTCGGTAGTTCTATTGTGGATACCGCAATACTTTTTTATAAAATGCTAATCAACATTCAAGCATAACAAAAGTGATATGTTTTTCTGTATCGAACGCTTTTTTGGTTAGTTTGGTATAGCATAGCAACTCAAATTGTCCTTTGAATTGAATTAACTTTTAAACTAGTTAATATGTAATTTTTAGTTTGAGAACTATCGTTATAATTGTAAAAAAAAACTGTATTTATTGATTTCATAGGATTGTAATGTTTGAGTGTGACACAGGAGTCAGGACCGTGTTACTGAGCTTTCAATGTCAGGCTATCCGTTCGTCTGATATAAGGAATACGGATCTTATTTAGCGCTGTAACGGTATTATAAAGTTTTTTATTTAATTTGACTGTTTTTTATACATTGAATCGTCAAAACATAGTCTGGCATTAAGGGTTCCCTTTCCACTAAACAAAAACAAACCTATAGTGCTCTTATTCTGAAATGTGCAAATACTATACAATTCCACAGATTACGTTAGTTAATTAAACATAAACATTAGGAAGAAAAAATTAATAATTATAGTTATTATGACTATGACTATGAAGGTAATTTATTTGTAATCCCCTAAGCGCGAAAGCATTACTCGCACTTGATGAATTTTTTGTTTTGTTAGCATTTCGCCAGGTATTATTTTAATAATAGGAAGCTAAAACATTTCTTAAGCGCTTCTCAGACTACGCAGATACTATAAGATATCTGTATCGGCGCAGATCATCTTCAACATTTCAACAACTTCAATTTCTATGTAATCCTATGGACGACCACACACTACGCAGATAATGTGAAATATATCTGAGCCGTGACGTGACATATAAATTGAAAGATCTGCAGATTACATCTGCCGATACAAGTTTATCTGCAGATAACATCTGCCAATACAAATATGGCATAATATTTTAACTGCAGCTAAATACAGGATGTATGATGAAGTAGCCCTCGGATTTCGGAAATAAGCTGTGAGTTTGTTATCTGATCGATCCTCAAAGATATGAAATTCACCTCGGTCTTTTTAAGCTTTATATATATGCTGTCCTATCAAAATTCTTCGTGTTTTTAACCGACTTCAAAAAAGGAGGTTATCAGTTTGACCTGTATGTATGTATGTAAGTATGTATGTTTGTCCGCGATTTTCTCGCGTTTGGCTGAACCGCTTTTGATGCGGTTTTCAGTAGTTAATGTATTTGTTACATTCATGAGAAGGTGAAAAGGTTTAGTACTAATTTTAACCGACTTCGACTTTCGAGGAAGTTCTCAGATTATGATTGTATCAGTTTGTTGAAGGCGGGTCTCTTTTTGTAAAAAAGAAATTATAGTGCGTGTCTTTAAAGCAAGACGTGACTCATTCATAATCAGAATCATCTTCTGACGAGCTGTCTAATAAATCCAGAAGCAGAGTTATTTTCGTATACGTGAACTCATTGTAACATCCTATATAAACATTCGAGCTTCAGCTCAGTCCGAGAGATTTCGAGTGAATGTATAATCTTGCCATATTACCGCATCTGCGTAATGTGTGGTACCTTCAGATAAAAAAGTTTGAATACGCAGATAAAATCTTATCGCATCTGCGTAATGTGTGACGGGCTTTACACATTAGATTCCGGAATCCAACGATTCCATTGTTGGGTGACTTGCGCAGTCGGGTCGCATTTAGGGGCACGCGGGGCGTTACACTTTATTTTAAAGTAAACTACCTACAACTAAATTTACGAGCTTTGTATCTATATATATAAAATCCAAATACCACTGATCTACTCACTACTCACTCACTCACTCATTATCGCCCAGCCGAAACCGCTGAAGATAGAAAGATGGAAAGTTGGACAGTAGTAGCTTCCTTACGTGACGTAGGCACCCACTAAGACGGGATTTTGGGATAACTTAACCGTGACGCCGTATACAGGGTATAACAGTTTGTATGAAACTCCTAAACTGCTAGGTTTAGAAAACTGAGTTTTTTATATCTTGCCCCTGAGTTCTTATACAGGTGAAATATGATTTTTTCTAAAATCTAAACTAATTACACTAGAGACTTGAAAATTTTTAAATAAGGTCCTTTTTTTATAACAACATGAAATATGATATCAAAACTGCGTAATTAGTCCTGGTGTTAAAGTTTGTATGAAAAACCGAAACCGCTCCTTATTTTGCTTAAAAATTGAAATTGGTGATGTTTCTAGGTTATAAGGGTCGCTAATTACACAAAAAACATCGATTTTGAAATCCAAGATGGCGGAAATAAATTTGTATTAAAAATCGATATGGGTAGCGTTTTATAGGTTTTTGGGGGCGCTAATTGCGACATCATTTGTGGGTGTGCTGATTCTGGGTGCCTACGTCTCACAAAGACGGGATATGGATAACTTCACTGAGCCGCCGTATACAATTCAATTCAATTCAATTTATTTATTTGCTTCAATACTGAGTACAAAAAAATGGTGTTAAAATTACAAAAAAAAAATCCTTACAGTATTCTACCACTAGGCCTGGTATGCAAATATTAATATACAGGATGTAACAGTTTGTATCAGACTCTAAACTGCTGCGATTAGAAAGTTGAAATTTACGCTGAAAATTCTCTTTACATTACAAACCTCATAAATGTTTTTTTTTTTTAATATTTTGCCCCTGAGTTCAGGGTAAAACAGGTTTTTTTGCTTAAATCTAAAGTAATTACACTATCTTAAAATTTTCAAAATGAGCTCCTCATAATACTAAAACATCAAATATGATATTATAACTGCGTTTATTAGTCCTGGAGTCCTTGATACAATATGTATGGCAAACATTAGGTTTCCTTATAAAGTAATATGGTAGGTGTTTTCAAAGTTTTTGCGGGTGCTGATACAGAGTGTAACAGTTTGTATGAAAAAAAAAGTAATGTTAGTAAACTGGATAAGGGTCGCGCAAGAAAGGTAATTATGGCAACCTGTAGGTGAGGCAAATTTACAGCAATGAACGACAATCAGTTGGGACGACGATGATGATGAATCTGAGTAGACCTAATTAGGGTACAATAGAACTGGATTTTTAGTGAAGTCTCAGAGCTTAGCCTCAGAGATGAAGCATATAGGTTAGTTTGTTTATTTTTAGTGAAGCCTCAGAGCTTAGCCTCAGGGATGAATCACAATAGGTTAGTTTGTTTATACAATACAGGGTGACATTAATGAAGGATATCCTGAAATGGAAAAGGGAATAATGAGTATTTAAGTTTTCAGCCCAAACATCTCAAGATAGAAACGTAAGGAATATAAGTCTAGCAAAGACATGAATTCGTGAAGATACTACGAGAACTGGAAAAACCAAATTTTACTGTTGCAAAGGCATACTTACTGCTTTTTTATGATCTCTTTAAGGCTTTGGTTCGATTACAAATGATTTCCCTATATTTCTGAAAAACAAATCAACCAGTTATTTACTATTATTATAAAAAGCGCTTGCTAAGCTGCGGGCGGAAAGCTAGTTAAGTATAAACTTAGCCGGTAGAAAGTTTGCATAAGTGTAAATATGTTCAACTTGATAAGAAAGGTGCCAATCATTATAATATCGAAGACTAAACGTTGAGAAATTATTTGCGAATACTGTCCAGAAAGGCAGGTCCAGAGTAAAGTTTTCAAAGTTTCATGACACCTCGTCTTACAACTATCTAAAATTTATATAGTTTCTGAATAAATTGCCATTCAATTCAATGAAAACGTGAAGATAATTGGTGACTTTTTTTGAGGTTATTTACAGATTTGTTTGAAATCATATTAAAAAACTACATCTTCTCCAAATTGCATAAAAGAAATTACCTTTATGGAAATTATGTTTGTTGGTCACGAACCGGAAGACAAAAAATAATCACTCTAGGACCACATGCAGAAACCAAAATTAGTCGAGATTGAGTGAAGTGATTCAAAATTTAAGGTTTATATGTAGATATAATACATTTTCAACATAGTGACAGGGTACGCAGTACGAAGTTTGCCGGTTCGACTAGTAATATGTAATAGTAAGTTTTTTTTAATGAAAAAAGTAAAATGTGCATAATATGACTTGCATTAGTCATTCGTGGTCTCGCCACATAGCGACGACGTGTTATTTGTGTGCTTTACAATTATAATAGGCTGGAACGAGCGAGCACCACGTTTGGTCGGGCGCCCGAGTCAATTCAGAATAATGTTAACAAATCACAATACCATTACATCAAGAATCACAGCGTTTTATTAACGTAAACACTACAATATAGAGAGTCTCTACTGTATAGAGTATCTAAGTAAATATGTTTTACAATAACATACATAAGAGATTCTGTACCATTACTACTCTACTGTAAGCTGACATAATCACACGCAGACTAAGAATTCTTACACTCATAAATGCAAACATTATATTTCTCTTCTATTTTATAAAATATACAAATATGTATTTTGTTTAAAATCTTTGGGTACCAACCAATATAGGTAATTAGAATTTCTTGTTTATGATTTAAATAAATGTCTAATTTTATTCAACTAACGCTTTACAAAACTCCTAATTTGGTAATTAAAAAAGAAATTGTAGGTAATGGGAACTGATAATGCAGATGATTAAAAGTGCTTACATTATTTTGGGGTCCTATGCTAACTGTTACTTGAAATCAATACACAGTATAAAACAAAGTCGCTTTCTGCGTCTGTCCATAGGTATGCTTCTATCTTTAAAACTGTGCGACTGATTTTGATGAGTTTTTTTTTAATAGATAGAGTGCTTCAAGAGGAAGGTTTATAAGTAGTATACATGCACAATATTATAACAGGTTAGGCAGTACGAAGTTCGCCGGGTCGACTAGTACAGTATAAATAAAATATTGGATAATAACGATATCGTTGTAAGAACAAAATCCTTAAAATGTAAAACATGTACACTAATTTGTCAATGCGCATCACATCGCAGCTACAGACGATGTATTGAAAGACTCAAATAGGTGTAGGTAAATTAATATTTGAAATGTAAAGTAAGAATAAGTTAAGTATGTATTTATGTCTATACCTGACGGGCGAGATAAAATCTGTTGTGCATGCTGATGCCGATACACTGTCGCGCTTTATTTAAATGTGCATAGCAGCATACATATGATGTTAGTTTTAACCGTATTCATACTATTTTGAATTTAGAAAAAGTTTTAAAATGTATTTGAATTGTACAGTTATTGTACTTCTCCTAAAACTTTTCTTAACAATCTAAAGCTCTCTAAAAATCTTTACATTTTTATTTTGCACTAATGAAATAGCATTTTAAACGACTTTTCAAATATATTTCCGTGATAGTTACAGATATACGCTAATAAAAAATTATGAATGATTGATATTGACACATACCACGTTGAAACTTTAACGGAAAGCAAACATTATGAGGAAGACGATAAGACCTAGAAGCGCCTTATCAACCAAACTAAATATAAGATTGAATTCGCAGTCTTCACAAAAAGTCTTGGACAAGAAGAACAGAGATCGATGGCGATTACTCCACCGAAAAGAGCAGTGCTCTTATATCTGCTGAAGAAGAGGATTGATAATATAGTTTCAAGAAATGGCCAATCGTTAGACATGACTAAAAATGAAAATGCAGTAAATAATACGAGTACCTATACAGTTATTTTTTTATGTATATCACGATTACATTATACTTTGCCATTTTATAATCCAAATTTGTATGATAGTTGTTTTGTTGATAGTATGATATAAATTAATCTAATCTATAGTTGCACCTATAGGTATAGGTATTGCCGTTTTTTGTTTATAATAATAATACATCACATTCAGAGCCCCTAACTAGGAATAAACTGTGTCTAGGGTTCCGATACACCCAGACCGGAAAACAAAGATCGATATTGATCATATCACTTTCATATTAAAAAGTGAAACCAAAGGCTGGTTAAATTTATAAAACACTGCCCAAATTAAAATTTGTTTCTTTATTTTAATGCTGAAATTGACTTTAATGGAATATAAGTATGCCCACAGTAAACTTAAACAAAGACCCTGAACTTGCCCTCAACTAACGCAGCTCGGCCGCTCTTATTGTTATTATCACAGTCTCGCTCGTACTGCAAATGACATCATTCTTCATTAAATTGTTGTGTGTGCTTGTGTCTAAAAGGGAAGGTAAAAGGGTTCGTTGCTGCTATGTAGTATAAATTTAATTCAAATAATAAAAACTAAACGCCTATGTACCACTACTATAGATTACATACATTTTATGTATTTCAGCAATATTTAATCCATTGAATCCTGTCACATTCACTCACATCAACAATGAATGGACTTTTAAAAATTAAATACAAAAAAATGCGACTTTAAATTCAATCGGTGCAACTAAAGTATTGCACAGCGTCCAGCCAGAGTCAAATTTTAATTCAAAGAAACGAAGCAAATAATGATGGCTACCCATGAGACTTGTTTCTTTAGAACTCATATTTATATAGGTTTACAATAACTATGACGCGTATGCAATTATGCATTACTGCCTCTAGATTTGGGAGGAGGTACCACATACGAGATTTTAGACCAAAATTGACACTTAAACAGTCACGATTCAATTTTGTACACGAACAGCTAAACACTTTAAAGTAGAGCTTTTTAATTGCTACTGAGTATTAAATTTAACCATAAAAGCAAGTAAACAAAAAAAAAATCACACACACAACATAAATGATTAACTGGGGATATGAAACGACAGTTTGCAAGTTTAGTACTCTAAGCAAAGAGCGCGGACGTGGCGCAAGCGCGGGCACGCCGGCGCACACTACTCCTCGTAGGACGATGAACGCCGCCGCCGACTACGCCGTTTGACCTTATTTAATTAGTTCGTTCGTTTTTAATGTTTGAGCTCTACATCATATTTAAAATGTATCGTTAAGTATATTTGTTTCTCTTCGGCCATATCGCATGTCGCCCACGGAAATTATTTTGACTAACGCTGTTCCCTTTGGTTTAGGAGGAACTGTTTAACGACGCACAAAGAAAGATTAAATTAATTAAGACGGCAATCGTTTCTCTTTTAGATAATACTACCGCGAACCTCTTATTCTATTTTGGAATAGAGTTCATCCACCCGGCAGCCGCCGCTTCAGCAGCGCAGGAATCTGCGTTAGTGCTACATGTGCTTTTATGGATTGCTCAGGCCAACATGATACACGAGATTTAAACTAGTACATAGTAAGCCTTTTTGCCTATTATATGTATTGTATGAAGTACTTTGAAAAATGTATTCATCGCGGTTCAATAACGAATAAATTTTGATTAAATCTGACTAGCAAATCGATAGAAACGCGATAAAAGAACAAAGAAACGGACCATAATAGCAACTTGCTATTGACACGTATACGTTAGTAAAGTAAGACAAGGTATTATTTAAGATTAAAATTTATTTTATTGTGGGTTAAAGTATGTCCCTATATGTTATAACAAATTTCTAAATATAGTTGAAAGCAGGGGATTTTAAAAGTAAATTTATTGTAGCTAGAGCCCGCGGGTGCTATTTCCCGTTTACTAATAACGTCGTGTAACGTGTACACGTGTCGAACAACTTGTGAACTAAGCCACACGCCTCCGGTAATACTAACAAAAGTACCAAGTATTGTTTTCGATCACGCATGGCATGTTACGTTTTTTTTACTACTGCGCCCAATTTCCTTGAATATTGGGAAAATATAAGAAATGGCATTAGGTAGGGTATGTGCATTTAAAAGTATTGTATGCAACTGTACATAAACGAAACATGCATAGACAAATATCAGATTTTTATTTGCACACACAACACAATAGCGTTTTAGTTGCTGAATTTTTTAATGTAAACCTCAAGGGTCTGCCTGTTCCTGCCTGGTTGTGCCGTGTATCATGGCTGTTTTGAAATATAACCAGCCCTATATTACGGCTACATTTGCAATAGGTTTTGCTTTTCGTCCTCTGCTCGTTTTTTTTACTATGACGTTCTAGAGGTCGAATAGCCTTATTGAAAATGTGGCCGTTATAGAACCCGTGTGCTGTTTTCAAGGAAACTCAGTGGTAGTTAGTACTGATATCTCATACATTAATAATTCATACATTAATAACTCAAATTAAAAACCCCAGACCCAGTCAGACCCCTCATCAACTTAACTTGAACTAGAGCTAATCATCTTAAAAAGATCATGGTTGCCTTACCATATACTTTCAATATTATTGAAGTAACACAGTACCAAATTTAAAATCGATAGGACATATAGAAGGTAGTTAGATCCCCTCATCCACTATTTCAGAGCTGATCATCTTCAAACGGCAGATCAGGTCATGGTTACCTTACTATATACATTCAATATCATTAAAGTAACACGGTACCAAATTTCAAATCTATAGGACATATAAAAGGTAGTAAAGTCCCCTCATCCACTATTTAAGAGCTAATCATCTTCAAACGGCAGATCAGGTTATGGTCACCTTACCATATACTTTCAATATCATTGAAGTAACACGGTACCAAATTTAAAATCGATAGGACATATGGAAGGTAGTTAGATCCCCTCATCCACTATTTCAGAGCTGATCATCTTCAAACGGCAGATCAGGTCATGGTTACCTTACTATATACATTCAATATCATTAAATTAACACGGTACCAAATTTCAAATCGACAGGACATATGGAAGATACATAGATCGCCTCATCCATTATTTAAGAGCTGATCATCTTCAAACGGCAGATCAGGTCATGGTTACCTTACCATATACTTTCAATATCATTGAAGTAACACTGTACCAAATTTTAAATCGATAGGACAAATGGAAGGTAGTTATATCCTCTCATCCATTATTCAAGAGCTGATCATCTTCAAACGGCTGATCAGGTCATGGTTACCTTACCATATACTTTCAATATCATAGGATGTAATATAGTACCAAATTTCAAATCGATCGGACATAAGGACGCTAGTTAGATCCCCTCATCACCTAGAAAAGAGCTGATGATCTTCAAACCGCTGATCAGATCTTAATGAGACATGGCTAAGAACACTCGGCCTGAAATTATCTATGATACAAAAAAAACTAAACGAAAATCGGTTCAGCCGTTGGGCTCTACGATGCCACAGACAGATACACACGTTTAAATTATAACACCCCTCTGAATTTTCGTTCGGGGGTTAAAAAAAACTAAAACTGAAACGATATTTTTTTCAGATCTGGGCCCTCAGTCTCATCGCGCAAAACGTAACTATCGAATAAAAGTAGAGTAGGAACAGTACGTTAATCGCAAGAAAATACACATTTGGTAGTCTCGTAATGAATTTTGCTATAACTATAGCAGTAGTATCGCAATAGATTGGAATTGACCAAAAAGGGTAGTCTGCTCCATAATAAGATAATGTTATGATTACGTTCGACTGACATTATATAAATCAATAATGATTGATATTGAGTGACAGTTGCACTACGCCCGTACCAATTTCGTCTAATAAAACAGGATTCACTATTTAGGTAAAAAAACCCAGATTATTCTATAGCATGCTATTCATATTCTATTGCTATACTATAATGATCGATCAAAGTTACCAGACTCGCAATTTTTGACCCCATCGTAGTAGAGTAATAGTAGAATAATAATAGAATAGAAGTTTAATCGTAAGTTTAAGAGACTAGAGTCCCTGAAGATATACAACAAACAGACAATACCTATGTTTCAAAAAAATTTTTTTTCAAGATGAATGGTAGACGCTTTGTTCGTGCATCGCACTTACTTGTTCAATGACTACCAAACTTTTACTAAGAATGTTTATAGAAGGTTGAAGGAAGGTTGTGGTTTCGATGCCCGCGGAAAACACCACATATTAAATCTCATAAAAATCACAATGTGGTTGTTTTCGGTTGGATAGGACATTGCAGGCTTGAATCACCTGATTGTCCGAAAAATAAGATGATTCCGTGCATCGGAAGGCACGTTAAGCCGTTGGTCCCGGCCGCAGTAGTGGTCGTTATAACCGCGGCGACAAGCTGGCCCCTTATTACGTTGATAATAAAACATAAACTCGGCTAAACGTGGGTCCAGCTCTTGATTGAGCTCTGCTTAAGGCTTGGTGCTTCAAAAATTTGTGTTTTTGAGATTTTTTTAAACAATCTGAGACATACAAAATTGATGTCTTCATTCTGAAAAAAATATATGTGTTAGTTAGGGATCTAATCTAGTCATCATACTAAAGGGAAACAGGATCTAATTAATTTTAGTTGATAGAAAAAAATCTCAAAGTTACCCCTTTTTGTTCCGTTTTTTCAATTTTATTTTTAAACCGCTGATTGTTTTTATTTGATTTTTGGACTGAAAATTGCATCTCCTTACATTTTAGACATATTGCTATAGTAAGAATTTATAAGTTTAACGAAAAGACAAAAAACCAGCAAAAACTAAAAAAAAACATCGTTTTCGCACGGTCCGATGCCATGCCGCGCCGCTCCCTACCAGTGTTGCCGTTTTAGCGCTTTTCGCGCTAGATCTAGTGCATTTTTTGGGTCTTTAGCGCATTTTTTTTCGTAACTATGCGCTAAAAATTATTTAGCGGAATCTGGCGCATTTTTCAACATTGGCAACCCAATGAACGCATAGACTTAATTAAGTCTATGGTAAGGAGGTTTTTGGTGACAAGTGTGAAGATAATTTCGGCTGTATGTACTATGAACTTTTGCCTGCCTAAACTGAGCGAAAGAAAATACAGCAACAAGTCTATGGTCGGTAAAATCTACGACTGATGATTTTACTTAGCATAGACAAGCCATAGACGTTGGCAGTTGGCAACGAGCAGTCGGTCGTTCGGTTATTCCCCTACCACAATGTTACTGCGTTTTTTTTATTTTTCTCGTATTTTCATCTACGTAAAATGTAGCTATCTCGCTCTGATTTTTCATTGTAGAGTTTCTTTCTGGTTCTTTTTTCTTCATTTGCGGTATCAAAATTGCTGCTTGTTTTATTTCCTGAAATTTTTAAATGGAGGTACCGCTGAAGAGAAAGGCTTATAGCCAGAAATATAGACCTGAGTGGGAGCGAATGGAGGAATTTAAAAACTGGCTGAGACCGGTGAGTTGCGACGTGACTAAAGCTTTTTGTTCTTTATGCCATACAGAAATATTTGCAAAACTTAACGATTTGCGTAGGCATATAACATCCAAAAAACATAAAAATAAATGGGATGCGCTATCAAAAAATCGGCAAATATGTTTTGACGCTGCATCGAAGCAGAACTCTAACAGATCCCGAAAAGCGGAAGGAAAGTTGGCATTGTTTATTACAGAACACAGTTCTATTTCTACAGTTGATCATTTGACAGATCTATGTAAAGATATATTTGCCGATTCAAAAGCTGTAATAGACTTAAAAATGCACAGGACCAAATGCACACAAGTTATTAATCAGGTATTAGCTCCACATTTTAAAGAAATTCTTTTAAATGATATCGGCACTAAAACATACAGCATTATCCTTGATGAATCTACTGATGTGAGCGTAACAAAGTTTATGGGGATTATAGTAAGATATTTTAGCCTGTCATTAAAAGCAGTTGTATCTACTTTCCTATCACTGGAGCCCGTGGAGAGAGCTGATGCCAACGGACTTGTGACAAGCTTAGTAAAATGCCTTAATTCTAATAAATTGCGAATTGAAAATATGGTAGGTATTGGCACCGATAATGCTTCAGTGATGACAGGGAAACACAACAGCGTTTATGAAATTCTGCGAACACAGTATAACCTGCCAAACTTAATGCTGATTAGATGCGTTTGTCATTCACTTCAACTGGCTGTTAGTAATGCATCCGAAAAAACTATTCCGAAACATATTGAATTTCTTATAAGGGAGACTTATAAGTGGTTCGCACTTTCCACGAAGCGCCAGCAAGAGTATAAAGAAATCTACAATCTCATAAATTGTGGTGAACAACCCTTGAAAATCTTAAAGCTGTGTGACACTCGCTGGTTGTCAATAGAACCAGCTGTAGCACGAATTTTAAAACAATGGGAAGAGTTAAAACTCCATTTTCAAGTCACCAAGGACAAGTGCCATACTTCCGATTTACTAAGCGCCATGTACGCAGATGAAGCTAATCGCTTACATTTATTCTACCTAAAAACAGTTTTGAATGACGTCCAAATCGCAATAAAAATATTTGAAGGAGAAAACACGGATCCCGTTAAATTACTGACATCTTTGATGAATCTCTTGAGATCTGTGTCGACCAGAATCTTAATACCCAATGCTGCTTTAACGGATAAAGACTTTTTAAACATAAATGTGAACGACCACTTAAGTCCGGTGCCCTATCTTGGCTATCTGTTCGAGAACCACATTTTAAAAGCTAATTTGACACCGCACAGACTAGCTTCAGTTAGAAAAAGCTGTATTGAATTTACAGTTCAGTTAGTAATTCAAATTCAAAATAGGCTTCCAACGAATTACATTGCTTTAGAAAAAATGACTCAGCTATCAAAAGAAAATACACTGAAACAAGTCAAGGATAATTCAATCACTATCCTAGCGAAAGAATTAGGATTTGACGATGAAAAAATAGATAAAATATTGACACAGTGGCATGGGATTCAATTTGTGAAATGGGACGGTGATGCTTATGATACTGTGAAGTTCTGGGCTCAAGTCGCTGCATACAAAAATGCTTCTGGAGATAATACCTTTCAGGAATTAGTGGAACTAGCTACTACAGTTTTATCGCTCCCACACTCAAACGCCGAAGTAGAGCGAATCTTCAGCGTGATGAACATCGTTAAAAGTAAGCTGCGAAATCGAATGTCAGCTGAAACTGTCAACTCAATTATAATGATACGTCATCAATTGAGAATTCTCAAGAAAAGCTGCCACACCTACGAGTTTCCTGAGAATGTCCTCGACAAAATCAGCAGAACTACAAAAAGAGTAAATGCAGGTGAGGACTCATCGCCATTTAATGATGAACCTGAAGATGAACTTGAAATGATAAATTTAATAAATTTTTAATAGGTAATATTCAAAATTTAAATAAACACATTAAAATTTATTTAAAGTCTCGTGTTCTTATTTTTTTCCATTTTAGGTAAACATAAATGAATAATAAAAATATACATGAAATTTAATAGGTGCTACAGTGCAATCTAAAAATCTAGAAATTAAAAACTGGCAACACTGTATAGAAAATTTCAAAAATCCGACAAATTTCTATACAGTGTTGCCACTTTTTAATTTCTAGATTTTTGTGTCGCACTATAAGAGGATATTTGGTCAATTTCTGAAGAAAAAAAAATATATATTCAAGTAATATTAACGGAACTGAGTGGAAAACTGGTGCAATTTTGGCAAAAATTTAGCGCATTTTAGCGGATTTCAGAACCCAAAATTTAGTAGGAATCTGGTGCATTTTTGGCATGAGTTTAGCGCATTTTTTTTTCTTTAAACGGCAACACTGCTCCCTACCCCGTCAGTACCCTTGTGGCCACGGCCGAGGCCGGTTTTGTGTCAAATTTTTGTTTTCGCGCTCTCGTATTTCGTTTTATTTTTATTCAAATGTAAACAAGTTTTGACAACAGATGTCAAAACAATGGACCATAACATCTGATTAGGATCTGTATGGAGCTGAAAGAAGCCAATTTTGATACCGATATTACATTTATAAAACCGTCGCATTACAAACTTACCTTTTTTATTCCCACAAATAAAACTTAAATCATAGGGTATATAGTTATATCATATCTTTTTTAATTCTGTGGCGCCGATAACACAATATTAATATTTCATTAGCACAATATTACGTGGTATATTTAAATTGCCTACTTTAAGAAGGCAGTAATTTATGTCTTAATAGAAAATGTTTCCTTATTATTTTTTGCTTTTCAGTTTTATTTTGGGAAATTCTCTCCCCCTCACTTCAAGGTTCACCCTCACCTCGATTCAACCTCCAAACGCTGGTCTCACACCCCTCAAGGTGGTCAGACGACCTGGGCCCTTAGTCTCATCGCGCAAAACGTAACTATCGAATAAAAGTAGAGTATAAACAGTACGTTAATCGCAAGAATATACACATTTGGTAGTCTCGTAATCAGTTTTGCTATAACTATAGCAGTAGTATCGCAATAGATTGGAATTGACCAAAAAGGGTAGTCTGCTCCATAATAAGATAATGTTATGATTACGTTCGACTGACATTATATATGTCAATATTGATTGATATTAAGTGACAGTTGCACTACGCTCGTCCGGATTCACAACATAAAACATGATTCACTATTTAGGTAAAAAAATCCCAGATTATTCTATAGCTTGCTATTCATATTCTATTGCTATACTATAATGATCGATCAAAGTTACGAGACTCGCAATTTTCGACACAATCGTAATAGAGTAATAGTAGAATAATAATAGAATAGAAGTTTAATCGTAAGTTTAAGAGACTAGAGTCCCTGGTGAAGGTTGCGGCCTATGTCCAGCAGTGGACGCTATCGTGTGAGATGATGATGATGATTATTATCATATTAGTCGGCGAGGTGCTTGGAGTCCTCCAGAAGAAGGCAGGTAGTCGCCACTTACAATGGAACTGGGCCCTTAGTCTCATCGCGCAAAACGTTACTATCGAATAAAAGTAGAGTAGAAACAGTACGTTAATCGCAAGAAAATGCACATTTAGTAGTCTCGTAATCAAATTTGCTATAACTATAGCAGTAGTATCGCAACAGATTGGAATTGACCAAAAAGGGTAGTCTGCTCAATAATAAGATAATGTTATGATAACGTTCGACTGACATTATATATGTCAATAATGATTGATATTAAGTGACAGTTGCGTAGTGCAATTTCGCTATTTAGGTAGGATTCACTATTGAGGTGAAAAAAAAAACAGATTATTCTATAGCTTGCTATTCATATTCTATTGCTATACTATAATGATCCATCAAAGTTACGAGACTCGCAATTTTTGACACAATCGTAATAGAGTAATAGTAGAATAATAATAGAATAGAAGTATAATCGTAAGTTTAAGAGACTAGAGTCCCTGGTGGGGCGGGTGGTGAAAATTTTGCGGCTTTTTTAATCCAATCGTCGTAGGTCGCCAATTTAGAGAACTCCTAGGTCCGTCCGCCTGCAGTAGAAATAACTCCAGAGGTTGAAGAAGGGATGATATATTTACACATGGTTAGGTACACTATTTACAAGAAAATGAATGCGTGTGAATGTGTACAGCGGCTGAGATGAACTGCCTAGTTAACAAAAGTCAAGTTTAAAATCTTCTTCTACTATAAATTAAAAAGTAACGGTATCAAAAATAAGTTTGGTTACAAATAGGTTGGAGGAATGTTACTATTTACATTTATATCATCATTTCAGCCATAGGACGTCCACTGCTGGACATAGGCCTCCCTCAAGGCTCTCCATCTGTACCGATCGCAGGTGGCCTGCATCCAGCGTGGACCCGCAGCCTTGCGCAGATCATCCGTACATCTGGTCGGTGGACGTCCTACGCTGCGCTTGCCGATCCGTGGTCTCCACTCGAGAACTTTTCGGCCCCAGCGGCCATCTGTTCTGCGGGCTATATGACCTGCCCATTGCCACTTCAACGAGCTTATCCACTTAGCTATGTCGGTGACCCTGGTTTCTCTGCGTATGTCCTCATTTCTGATTCGATCCCGCAGAGAAATCCCGAGCATAGCCCGCTCCATGGCTCGTTGAGCTACTCGGAGCCTGTTCATAAGCCCTATAGTGAAGCACCACGTTTCAGAACCGTATGTCATCACTGGCAGCACACATTGGTTAAATACCTTCGTCTTCAGGCACTGAGGAATATTGGACGAGAAGACGTTGCGTAGTTTCCCGAACGCCGCCCATCCGAGCTGGATTCGGCGATTGATCTCCTTCTCGAAGTTGGACCTACCTAACTGGATGGTTTGTCCTAGGTATACGTACTCGTCGACAACTTCGAGAACCGAGTTCCCAACCATAACTGGGGTAGGCAGAACATGGACATTAGACATGACCTTCGTCTTGTCCATGTTCATTTTAAGGCCCACCTGTTGGGAGACTCGGTTGAGGCCTTCGAGCATCGTGCTGAGTTCCTCCATCGACCTTGCGATGACTACGATGTCGTCGGCAAACCGAAGGTGAGTGATGTATTCGCCGTTAATATTGATGCCCTGCCCTTTCCATTCTAGAAGTTTGAAGGCGTCTTCTAAAGTGGCGGTGAACAGTTTCGGAGATATAACATCTCCCTGTCTCACGCCTCTGTTCAAGGGAATAGCCTTCGAATTCTGTTCCTGTACTCGGACAGACATGGTGGCGTTGCTATACAAACACTTCAGCACTTCGATGTACCGATAGTCAATCCGGCATCGTTGGAGAGACTCTAGCACCGCCCATGTTTAGACTGCTCCGTGGCTCAGTTGGCAGTGATGTGGACTGAGTAAGCGTGAGCACCCGGGTTCGATTCCTGGGCGGGGCGAATATTGATATGATTAATATCGATGTTTCTTTCCGGTCTGGGTGTGATGTACGTCTCTGTGTGTGTTTCGGGCGCCCTAGATACAGGTTCTTCCTAGTTAGGGGCTCTGAGTGTGATGTGTTATTATTATTATTATTATGTTTCGACCGAATCAAAGGCCTTCTCATAGTCCACAAACGCTAGACATAGCGGCAAGTTATACTCTTCGGTCTTCTGTATAACTTGCCGCAGCGTATGTATGTGGTCTATGGTACTAAAGCCTTTTCGGAAGCCGGCTTGTTCGGGAGGCTGGAAGTCATCAAACCTTCGTTCGAGACGATTGGCGATGATCCTGGAAAACAGCTTATAAACATGGCTCAAAAGCGAGATGGGCCTATAATTCTTCAAAAGGGTTTTATCGCCCTTCTTAAAGAAAAGCACCACCTCACTTCTGTTCCATGCTTCAGGCGTGGTCCCTTCGAGTAGGACAGAATTAAAGAGCCTCTGAAGGACTTTGAGTACCGGTGTTCCACCCGCTTTCAGAAGCTCTGACGTGATTCCATCCTCACCGGGTGCCTTGTTGTTTTTAAGCAGTTTCAGGGCCATCCTTATCTCGTACAGGCTGATGTCCGGGATATCTTCGGTATAGTGTCGGGTTAGTTTGGCTCTAGGGTCGTTGGCCGCACTAGTAACAGGCTTAGTGACCGAATCGTATAGCTGTCCGTAGAACTTCTCGATTTCCCTCAAAATTTCCGCTTTTGTCGACGCTATACTGCCGTCATCCCTCTTCAGTTTGGTCATTTGGCTTTGCCCAACAGACATATCTCTTGCGAACACTTTGGAGCCTTTATTTCGCTCTATCGTATCCTTAATACGCGCAGTATTAAAGACACGGATATAGTGTCGCAAGGCCTTCGAGATCTGTCTATTGAGCCGCCTATATGACGCAGCATCATCGGGAGACTGCAGTCTAAGCAAGCGTCGTTCAGCCATAAGTTTGAGGGTGTCTTCAGAGAGTTTCTGAGTTCTAGCGGTACGGCGAGTCCTAAAGAATTTAGATCCGACCGTAAGGACAGTTTTTACGAACCTGTTATTGATCTCGTCCACTGATGCGTCGTCTAGACAATCAAAGCGATTAGAGAGCTCGAGTTGAAAGGTTACATTTATATAAAAAATATATATACTTATGCGAGCAGTTCTCATGTAAATTACAGTATGGAAATACAATCTGTGAGTGAATAAAAAAGTCATCCCTATTTTATCCACCCTTAGGCCGCATTTAGGAATTTCAATAACTTTTCCAAATTGGGTAGACTTGCTAAATTTTATTTTTAAAAATACGTAAGAAACTGGGTGTTTTAAGGTTCATATCAAATCTATACCGCCTAGTAAGTCGAAAAATGACAAAAACGTTTTTTTTTGCAAAAACACCAGTTACTAGGTTTTGAATTTGGGCAGCCGAGATGATGATGATTATTATTATTATATTAGTCGGCGAGGCGCTTCTCCAGAAGTCCCCCAGAGTCCTCCAGAAGAAGGCAGGTAGTCGCCACTTACAATGGAACTGGTGGGGCGAGTGTTGAAAATTTTGCGGTTTTTGTAATCCAATCGTCGTAGGTCGCCAATTTAGAGAACTCCTATGTCCGCCCGCCTGCAGTAGAAATAACTCCAGGGGTTGAAGAAGGGATGATATATTTACACATGGTTAGGTACACTATTTACAAGAAAATGAATGCATGTTAATGTGTACAGCGGCTGAGATGTACTGCCTAGTTAACAAAAGTCTTTTTGAAAGGTAACAATGTCAATTTTAAAATCTTCTTCTATAAATTAAAAAGTAACAGTATCAAAAATTAGTTTGGTTACAAAAAGGTTGGAGGAAAGGCACAATTTACTTTTATATAAAAAATATATATACTTATGCGAGCAGTTCTCATGTAAATTACAATATGGCAATACAATCTGTGAGTGAATAAAAAAGGCATCCATATTTTATCCCCCCTTAGGCCGCATTTGCAGGCCGCACGCAGGGCGTTGCGCGAGGCGTCGTGCGGGGCGTGCTGCGCCCAAATCAAATGTATAGCAATAGTATGAGACCGTTTACGAAGACGCGCATAGGCCTATGTTCGATATAGTATAAGGAAACGCGTCGGGTCCCGCGGCGGCGCCCGCGGCGGCGGCGACCGTGGTGGCGCCCGCGTCGGAACCCACGCGACATCCCGCACAACACGCCGCGTCTTCGTAAAGGAGGCCTTAGGTTGTGATTTTAGTTCCAAATAAAAAAAGTTATCAACTCAAACTATATCGTTATTTGTTTAAAATTAAAACAACCAGTGGTGTTTTATTTATATTGAGAAAACACTACAAAAAGGGTTTACTTTGATATTTATTTCTACAGAGTGAAATTCATTAGATCTTGTTACTTTTTATTATCTTGTCTAAACTAAATCCTACATCTATATTTTTCAGAATTAAGAAATCTGTTTTATATTTCTCAGATCGTTTAAAAAAACTCGTTATTACAAATACCTTACCTAAACGCAAATTCTTGTTAGCAGAAACGAAAATCGGAAAGAAAAATTGTGCGGTAGGTATAAACATCTCGATTTCATCTCGATCGAGTAATAAAATTTAAAACTGCCGCGACATTTCGCATTTCGACGCGCGCATGTCACAGCTGCGAGGCGCCCCCCACCCTCATACCTAATTAGTCCTTAACCCTTCGGGGAATAAAAGGCATGAGATGATGTTATGTTATGATCATAAAACCACTATTACCTATTTGCAGTGCAATGAAAAGAATGCTGATGAAGCTGCCGCGGCCGTGGATCGTGGACGACGCTAAGGACGACGGCTACACGGCGCTGCACCTGGCGGCGCTGAACAACCACGTGGAGGTGGCGGAGCAGCTGGTGCGCGGCGGCGCGCGGCCCGACCTGCAGAACGCCAACCTGCAGACCGCGCTGCACCTCGCCGTCGAGCGCCAGCACACGCAGATCGTGAGGCTGCTGGTCGCGCATGGGGCCAATCTCAACATCTGTGATAAGGTAAACCTTTGTTTCTATTTAATAAACTAGCTGTCCCGGCAAACTCTGTATCTACTTAGATTATAAGTTAACACGATTATTATTATACTATACTGCCTACCCACTAAAACTTGACTGTATGGACTTTGTTATTTTGCCCGCTCAGAATGAAGGAATTTAAAAACAACGTTAGTTCAGACCTCAGAATAAGGACAAGCATAGAAGGAGTCCTAAAATAAAAAGTCACATCATTGTGTTATGCTACTTACTCAAGTGCAACCATTGAATATGTTAAAAAGAGACCAATATACTTTCTCCACTGGGTCATATGACTCTTCCGCACCTTGCCCGTAGCTGGGTTCGACTTTTTATTTTTAATTTTCTAAAAAGCTAGTGATGGCAAAAATAACTTGTCCTAAATCAAGTTGTCTATACTTTTATACAAGACATGGTTCTTTATTATGGAACTTATCATAACTAATTCAGGAATAATTGTATGGTATTATAATAACAAGAAAACAAAGACAAAGATAAAAACGCTTTATTGCTATAAAAATGCAAATAAAAATACAAAATTAAACAAACCCTATAAATTTTTTAACAGAAAAAGAATAAGGGCAATGGGTGGCCTTATCGATTAAAGCGATTTCTTCCAGGAAACCCACTGCACACAACACAATAAGTTATTTTAATGAATGAAACAGGTGTCTTGATAAGAATATAATAATACTTACCTATTTCTAAAGATTTTCCGTTCATAAAAAACTCTGTCACATCAGATATTAGCACAGCTCTAAAATAATTAAAACTAAAAGATGTGTGCCTATAATAATATGTATATATAAAACAAGTAAAACAAATCTATTTTTGGAAATTTCATAATGTATGATATGCGCTTCTTTCTTTACACACTCATTTTCAATAATCTTGCTCTGCACTCTGCACCTCAAATGTTTGTTTTTGCCTGGGTTTATCTTGATCATCACTTCGTGATGGAGTGTTTGTATGTGAAAAATCCCTGCTTGTGATTTTTTTTTTAGACCTATAAATATAATATGTTTTAATTAAAACTTATAAAAGAGATTAAGTATTATAAAACCCTTATAAAAGAGAGTAAGTATAATAAAACCTGGGTGTAAACAATTTATACATACGTAAGTGATATCCTGCAGCAACAATGGCGCTTTTGTTTTTATGACAAAGTGAAATTTTCATGGAATTTTATTTGTTTACAGTTTACAGCATTGGTTTACCCAAATTTACGGTTCATATATTCTGTAGCTTTTTTTATCAAAGCATTTTGTGAGGCCTCTAAGAAAGCAAGAAAAATGTTCTTAAATATTATATTCAAGACAATCATAATAATAATAATTTATTCAAATATATATTAATTAAAGCCTTCGTCTTTTTTTTTAGAAAACAGGTATCTTAGAGAATATTTACTTAAACGATGACATCCCGCAACTTAAAGTTGAAATTTTCATATACAATTATGAGGATCTGCAGAAAAAAAACATAGATAAACTTAAACCTGTTTTATCCAGAATGGGCAAATTGTATGTCACGATATTTTCTTTAAGGCCTATATCCAGCAGTAGACGTTTTTTAGCTGAGATGATGGTATTTTCTGGTTGCATTTCTTTCTTAGATATGAAATATGAATTGTCCACTGAATGTCGCTGTCCTATTTCCTTTAACATTAAGTTGATAACGATTAACATTTAAATAAGTTGATATAAAATAAGCAATTGAAAGGCCAATATTTTATGATTACCACCAACCAACTAATTCAAATTGCAGCAGCAAAACTGTTGTTACAGTTTCAGGTTATAATCTTCACCATCTTAAATCTTCTTTGTTGATAAAACAGTATGTTGTGAATGTTTATAATCTTGTCTCTTTATAGCATCCAGTCATTTTGTTTTTGTTCAGGTTAGGACTTTGCAGAGTTGGATGGAAACGATAGATGATGATATTTACGGATATAAATTTATTCAATACGGAACACAGAAAACAGAACACTCGAAGTAAAGGTGACAGACAGCTGACGTTTTACAACCATAGAGAATATGACACAGACTAAAATTTCTATCTCAACACTCCCTCTAAATTTTAACATTTCTAAAACAAAAATAACACAACTCATGGTCACCCTACATTTCTAAAATAAAAATAACGAAACTCATGGTCACCCTACATAGACATAATCGTACTCTCTTTAACTAAAACTTAACTAAACAATATTACTCATAACTTGATCTCTAAGACATAAAAATTTAGAAGTGGGTAATGGCTTGGTTAACATATCAGCTAGTTGCAAATTAGTTGAGATATATTCAATACTAAACAATCCATTTTCAACTTTCTCTCTTATAAAATTATATTTAACATCAATGTGCTTTGTACGTTTATGATAAACAGGATTGCGAATCAGCTGTATGGCACTTTGATTATCCACATACAATGTTATCCTGCTGCTATCACTATCCCACTCTCCTAAATCTATCAATAACTGTTTCAACCACAATATTTCTTTAGAAGCTTCACAAGCTGCGATAAACTCCGCTTCCGTGGTAGAGAGAGCAACGGTTTTTTGTTTCTGGCTAGACCAAGTTACCGGTCCACCATTCAATAAAAATAGGTAACCAGATGTAGACTTTCTGGTGTCCAGGTCACCTGCAAAGTCTGAATCTGAGTAACCAAGTACATCATTGCTTTCTCCATACTTAATACAAACTTCTTTACTATTAATTAAATACCTAATTACACGTTTAAGTGCATCTATATGCTGCCTACTCGGGTTAGATATATACCTACTCAAAACATTTACTGAAAATGCAATATCTGGACGCGAAACGGAACTCAAATACAACAACGAACCTATTGCCTCCCTATAAGGAAAATCTGACTCACATTCTTCCGTATTTTTAGATATAACTACATTTACATCAGCTGGTGTACTAACAGGATTTGCAGTATCCATATTAAATTTCTTAATAACGTTTACAATATAATTTTTCTGGTGAATACAAATACTGTTATCTGTCCTAATTATCTCTAGCCCGACAAAGAATGACAATTTTAACTGTTTTATATTAAAATCCTGTTTCAAGCAGCTTATTATTTTTGCTATTACTTGATTACATGGTGATATAACAAGAAAATCATCAACATGGATAATAAGAAAAATTTTAACATTATTAAAATGTCCTATATAAACACAGTGGTCAGCTTGAGACTGTATAAAGTCATACTTCATTAGAAATTCATTAAATTTTTTTATTCCAACACCTTGAGGCTTGTTTCAAACCGTATAAGGATTTGTTCAACTTTAGTACTCTATCTTTGTTAAGAGACACACCATCAGGAATTTCTAAATAAATTTCCTCTTCAAGATCTCCATTTAAAAATGCTGTCTTTACATCAAATTGCTCAATTTTTAAAGAATGCTTAGCTGCAATACTTAAAAGAATTCTAATAGAATCATACCTAGTTGTAGGTGAAAATGTCTCCTGATAGTCTATCCCCTTAACTTGAGTAAAGCCGCGTGCACACAGACGTGCCTTAAAACGACAAATGTTACCTTCTTCATCTCTTTTCAAATCAAATACCCATTTTGAAGATATGGTTTTCTGAAACTTTCTATCCACAACTGACCAGGTATGATTTTCGTCATGGGCCGCCAGCTCTTCTTTTATAGCACTGGACCATTCATCCTTTTGTGGGCTATTTATTGCTTCTTCATATGATGTGGGTATAAAAATCTCAACCAGATTAGCTTCATAATTTTCATTCCTTCGTGGTCTTAAGTTGATATGCAAAGGCTCGGTAACTGAAATCTCCTGTGATGGTTCATACAAGGTGTCATCTTCATTACAACTCTGTAAGCTGTCGTCGGTTGCAGAGTTGTCTGATAGTTCACATCTGCCTTGCTGTTCGAGTTGTAATAGTTCCGGTACTGCTTGCTCAGACATCTCTCCTGAGATATCAGTGTTTTCATCCTCTAATGAAATCTTTGTTATATTCTTTCTTATTTCTGGGACCTTTTTCTCATTGAATGTAACATTTCTAGATATTTTTATTTGCTTCGTTCTTGGATCAAACATTCTGTAGTTAAGATTATCATAGCCCACCAGTATCATCGGCTCACTTTTCTTATCCCACTTTACTCGTAATTGATCCGGTATGTGAACATAGCCTTCACTGCCAAAAACTTTAACATGTGTTAAGTTTGGTTTAATTCCTGTCCATAGTTCAAATGGTGTGGCTTTTGGGGTTTGACTTGAGGAAGTTCTATTTAACAAATAGACTGCGCAGTTTACAGCTTCTGCCCACAGATACAAAGGAATGTCACGTGCATATAACATTGAACGAGCACTCTCTACTATGGTACGCATCTCCCTCTCAGCTCGGCCATTCTGTTCTGGGGTGTATGGTGCAGTACACTCATGTTCTATTCCTTCACGGTCCATAAACTCCCTAAACTGCCTGTTCACATATTCTTTTCCGTTGTCTGTATGTAGAATTTTTATGTTGTGCATGTATTTGTTCCTTACAATGGCATTGTACTTCCTGAAATATTCAAATACATCAGACTTGTTCTTCATAAAGTAAACATATTGGTAGCTGGTTGCTGCATCCTTAAAAAGTACAAAATATCGCATACCTTGAACTGATGCTTGACTCATGGGTCCGCACACATCGCTGTATACCAAATCACCTGGCTGCAGTTCCCCTCGTACAGATTTCTTAAAAGGTAAACGGGTTTGCTTGCCATACGCACATGCTTCGCAAGTAAAATCTGCTTCATCATCCTTATTAATTTCTAAACCGCTTACCATGTTGTTGGCACTCATATTTTTAATTGCTTTCAGATTAACATGTCCAAGTCTTTCGTGCCACATTTTTAAGTCCCCTTGCACTATATTGCATGTTTCATTGCAAATTGCTCTGATATTCAACTTTGCTAAATTGTTCTCTTTCAAACTTGCGCTCATTACCACTTCATTATCTATGCAGATATGAACACTGGTGGTACTCTTAATGATTGTATATCCTTTACGCATTACCATGCCTTCTGAGAATAGATTTCTTCGTAATCCAGGCACATATAAAACATCCTGTAGTATGCTCCTTTCCCAGGTTTCCTTTACAAGGCGCTCTATCAGTATGGAGCCCACTCCTTTTACTTCAAGGGATTCATTATTCCCCAAACTTAAATTCTTGTTACAAATAGAAAACTCATGAAAATATTCTTTCTTGTTTGTCATATGCGCTGATGCTGTCCAAAATCCAGACATCACTTGGTGATTCAGCCTGGAGACATTCTTCTTCTATATTAAAGGCTAACATTGTACCTTCTTGATGAGGTTTTCTATTGCCTGACTTCTTTGGAGCATAGCATTCTTTGGCAAAATGCCCTCTTTTACCACAATTAAAGCACTCAAACCGATGCTCACTTTGGTTTGGCCTCTGGTTACTGCTATTACTTGCATGAGCAGCTGTTCCACGCTTCTTAAAAAAATGTTTGTTTCTAGAAGCTGTCAATAGGGCTGTCTCATTTTCTTCCTCACAATTTAAACTTGCTTCCTCATCCAGCAGACGAGCTGTTAAATTTAAAACAGTTTGCTGTGATGGGTCCATTGACATCCAGGCTTGTCGTAATGATTTATATTTCTGGGGTAGTGTTCCAAGTATTTTTGTAATAACTGCTGTGTCGCTTACATTTTCGCCGCTTTCTCGGAGTTGTTTTGCGAGATTTTCCACATTAGATATGTGTTGAGCAATGCTGTCACTAGCAGCCATTTTATATTGGTAAAATCTTTAATGTATCATCATTTTAGTTAATTCACTTTTCTGTTCATACACAGACTCCAGCTTCGCCATGATTTCTTGGGCCGTCTCACAATTTTCAACTAAATTTATTTGTCGCAGGTTCATCGAAGATGTAATTATAAACATCGCCATCCCATCATTCTTAAGCCAAGCGGCAGCAGCTGTTTCGCTCTCGGGTTTAACTGTAGCTATATTTATGCCTTTTGCCTTCAATGCACACTTAATCTGAAACTTCCACTGGCGGAAGTTGGTGCCATCAAACTTTTCTACACCAAGCCTTGAGGAATCCATTTTTGTGAGAATTTTGTCTCACTGTAATTTTTGACTTCTTTTCTTATTTTCCTACTGCTCTTCGTTTCCAGAGTGTCCTGGGCCCATAACCTGTTCAGGTTAGGACTTTGCAGAGTTGGATGGAAACGATAGATGATGATATTTACGGATATAAATTTATTCAATACGGAACACAGAAAACAGAACACTCGAAGTAAAGGTGACAGACAGCTGACGTTTTACAACCATAGAGAATATGACACAGACTAAAATTTCTATCTCAACAGTTTTTAGTATATAATTTACTTGAAAACTGAAAAAAATACAACAATTAGCATATTATTATGTCTGATTTTTATTTGTCCTTAAGTAAGAACGGATGATTTAGGTTCGATAACTTTTGTCTAAACATATTTTGGCACAACACTATCATAACCTTTACAGAAGGTGTTTTACCGTAATAATTCAATAAATTTAGGTACGAGTTCGACAAACAGCGTGTAAAATAGATGTTCTTGATAATTTATTAGTCATAATTGTGCCCAGAAGTCTACAATGAAACAAAATGATTTACCGAATGGTAGGTGACCAAAACATCAAGATTTTGATTCCTTGACGCATTTGATTCACATCCCGTCACTACACAAGAGATTGTTATACATTAACATTTACAATCACAAAACCAATTTATCACACCTTTTTCATAAAAAATAATCATAAAACTTTTGGAGCTGCTACCGATGTTTACAATGTCATATTATACGTCAAAATAAAACAAACCATAAACAAACCACCAAATATGTACCAAATTATTGGTTTTTAATTTTGTACGGTTCTAATAAACCAGTGTCATCAATAAACCACTTTGATGCGACAAGAAGAAAACTTGCAAAGAATTCTTATATTTTATCTCTCACTAATAGTCTTTTTGCCGTTTAGTAAGAAGCGTAACAATATGAAAATAACTTTTTATTTTAGGACTCCTTCTATGCTTGCTTGTCCATAATCTGAGGTTCAGACGGTCACAATCTTTTGATTTACATTTACATGAAAATGAAATTTTTGTTTCTTCTCAATTTTTTCAGATCTTTTAAACCTTCCCTGGACTACTACGTACACTTCAAAACCAAAATCAACTAAATCGGCCCGGCCGTTCTCGAGTTTTTGCGAGACTAGCGAACCACGATTCATTTTTATTATAGATTAGACATATTATTTTATTGTAGAAAAAGTTTAAAAAACATAGTATGCCAATTTTTTCAGCTTTATCAACAGACCTTGAAACCTTAGATCAATTCTTTATTTCTATTTTAGTTCATATCTTCCGGCTCATCAGCAAATCAGTTCGACAGTACCATATTATTGTATAACCATCAGCACTACATACAGCTACCAATTTTCATTACGCTACGATCCTTGAAAGATGGTTAAATTTAAAATAAGATAGATCAACGTTAGATTCCATTACATAGTTCATTACATACAGGTCGACCTAATAAAAGCGTGTTAAAAATCAAATTGCTCTGGGTGTCGGTGTTTGGATAAGGTACAAAGCGATCTTAAATGCTTGAGAGAATAATTGGGCTGCTAATGTGTGTACGCTACGGTACAGGACGGCGACACGCCGCTGCACGAGGCGCTGCGGCACCACACGCTGCAGCAGCTGCGGCGGCTGCAGGACCCGCGCGACGCGCCGCTGCTGGCCGGCCTCGCGCACCACCACGACAAGAAGTCCTCCGCCTCCATCGCCTGCTACCTGGCCGCGCATGGGGCTGACCTCTCGCTGCACAACAAGAAAGGTTGTTCATACTTATTTTTTAACGCCCTCGATAGTCACGATATAGCATTATTAAACAGTTCGTTTATTTGTTTAGATTTGTGTTAAACGGTAAGATGAACCTCTTTTAGCTCTAGCTTAGTTTTGTAACTGAAAGTTATAACTTACACTACTAACTAAAGTATCAAGTTAAATTTCTCTAATTCATCTCTAAATGCAGATAGTAGTTCACCTGGTGGCTCTTAAAAACCGTACTTATTTTTACAGGTCAAACTCCACTCGATCTGTGTCCAGACCCGAATCTATGTAAGACTCTAACAACATGCCGCAAGGAAGGCGCTACGACTTCGACAGAAGTCGCTGGGGACACGGAGAGCGTGGCTTCAGCGGCGGCCCCGAGCGGTGGGCCAACCCGGGCGACGGCTGCCGCGGCCCCGGGGCCCGCTGCCGCAGCCCAAGGGGCCCCCGCGGCCGTCGCGTCCACGTCCTCGGACTTCCCGAGCTCGGCGCCGGCGGCGGACGTGCCGGAGCAGGGCCCCGACCCGACCGCGGACGAATGCCTTGTCTGCTCAGACGCCAAGCGGGACACGCTGTTCCGCCCATGCGGTCACATTTGCTGCTGTAACGTCTGCGCTGCTAGGGTAATTAGAACTTTCTTAGTAAACTTACATATTTTTTAATTTTAGAATATTATGTCTGTTCGACTAGGCAGACCGCAAACGATATAGTGAGGTGACTTAAAATACATTCCTGCCATAATATCAGTCAAGTGGTGGTGGTGTCAGTACAAAACGAGTAGAAAACAAAGCTTTGCCTACGCTACCAGTGCCTTTGCCTAACAGTGGGATGAAACGTAAATAACTCAAATTTAAAAATTAAAAATCCCCGACCCAGTCAGACCCCTCATCAACTTAACTAGAACAAGAGCTTATCAATATATATAAAACTCTTCCGTTACTGACTGACTGACTGACTGACTGACAGACAACGCAGAGCCGAAACTACTGGGCGTAGCGGGCTGAAATTTTGCAGGTAGGTTCCTTGGGGGTAGTAGGTGAGCACTAAGAAAGGATTTCCCGAAATTCCCACAGGAACGGGAAAAAACTGGATTTTTGTGTTATGAGAAATCTGCGCGGGTGAGACCGCGGGGCAGCCTCTAGTCTTTCAATATAATTGAAGCAACACGAAACCAAATTTCAAATCGATATGACAAATGGAAGGTGGTTAGATCCTCTCATCCATTATTCAAGAGCTAATCATCTTTAAACGGCAGAACAGGTCATGGTTACCTTAACATATACTTTCAATACCATAGATGTAACATGGTATCAAATTTCAACTCGATCGGACATAAGGAAGCTAGTTAGATCCTCTCATCCATTATTCAAGAGCTGATCATCTTCAAACGGCAGATCAGGTCATGGTTACCTTACCAAATACTTTCTATATCATAGATGTAACATGGTACCAAATTTCAAATCGATCGGACATAAGGAAGCTAGTTAGATCCTCTCATCCATTATTCTCGAGCTGATCATCTTCAAACGGCTGATCAGGTCATGGTTACCTTACCAAATACTTTCTATATCATAGATGTAACATGGTACCAAATTTCAAATCGATCGGACATAAGGAAGCTAGTTAGATCCTCTCATCCATTATTCAAGAGCTGATCATCTTCAAACGGCTGATCAGATCTTCATCAGACATGGCTAAGAACACTCGGCCTGAAATTATCTATGATACAAAAAAAACTAAACGAAAATCGGTTCAGCTGTTTGGGCTCTACGATGCCACAGACAGATATACAAACAGACAGACAGACAGATACACACGTTAAAATTATAACACCCCTCTCGGAATTTTCGTTCGGGGGTTAAAAAGCTTACACTGGCAAAAAGAACGTCTGGGTAGGTACTTCCTCTCAATAATGTGCAATCCAAAATAAACATTAGTATGAGAAGATATTTACGAAATAATTCATCGTTCTTGAAACGGACCTACAATGTGTTGGATTACATCTATATTCGTCATCGGTCGTAAGCTCAGCGCGCCTAGCTAGTCATTCCAGAGTCGATACAAGTTTTGAAATAGAATCAGACAGACGAAAAGATAAAATAAACCTGAAATAAGATAGGTAGAAGATCTCTTAAATCTGACAAATATAATTCGTGTGTAGTAGTAGTGTTTTATGAGTTTAGTTCTTCATAAAAAGAACAGCAGAACCAATTTAAGAGGCATAGCACAGCTAAAGTAGCGCCACCCGCGAAAAAAATGTATATCTTCTTCTCAGGTGGCGCTACTTTTGCTGTGCTATGCCTCTTAAACATGATTTTTTTTTAGGTACCTAAGTACTACACATGTAAAACCTAGGGAAAAATTAACAACCTGTTAGTAGAAAAATAGCTTTTAAGGCTTGGTGCTTCAAAAATTTGTGTTTTTGAGATTTTTTTAAACAATCTGAGACATACAACATTGATGTCTTCATTCTGAAAAAAATATATGTGTTAGTTAAGGATCTAATCTAGTCATCATACTAAAGGGAAACAGGATCTAATTAATTTTAGTTGATAGAAAAAATCTCAAAGTTACCCCTGTTTGTTCCGTTTTTTCAATTTTATTTTTAAACCGCTGATTGTTTTTATTTGATTTTTGGACTGAAAATTGCATCACCTTACATTTTTGACATACTACTATAGTTAGAATTTTTAAGTTTAACGAAAAGACAAAAAACCAGCAAAAACTAAAAAAAAACATCGTTTTCGCGCGGTCCGATGCCATGCCGCGCCGCTCCCTACCCCGTCAGTACCCTTGTGGCCACGGCCGAGGCCGGTCCTGTGTCAAATTTTTGTTTTCGCGCTCTCGTATTTCGTTTTATTTTTATTCAAATGTAAACAAGTTTTGACAACAGATGTCAAAACAATGAACCATAACATCTGATTAGGATCTGTATGGAGCTGAAAGAAACCAATTTTGATACCGATATTACATTTATAAAAACGTCGCATTACAAACTTACCTTTTTTATTCCCACAAATAAAACTTAAATCATAGGGATGATAGAACAATAGCTGCTGACGAAAACTTGGTTGTTTATCTGCAGCAGCGAGCAGTCTCAGACAGTGATATTATAATATTATATAAACATACATAGACCTAAATATTTTACACAAGTTATTTTGCGTATGCTTATACTGCATAATGCTTGATAGCTCAGACTTGCCTTTGGAAAGTTTAATAGCTCGAATTTCTGCCATCTTGGTTTCAAAATGTAGGTAGGTATGTCATTTTCGTTATCAGCGAACCCGGAAATCTACTTATTAAATAATTTTCTCGTTAGTTGGGATAAAAAAACCTATATACTTACAATGCAATATACGCGCTACCGCGTCCAGTGTGCCCGCCAGTTTGAGAATTAAACAATAGATAATAGAGGTATACAACAATTTTATTTAATCCAACAGTACACGCAAAATCATACCTACATTATAATGAAAAACAAAAACCATATCAGTTTACCTTCAGTTTACATATTTAACTAAAATAAAATAACATGTATGTAATGTAAATGTGCATGGCGTGCGAGAGAAGAGGCCTATGTCCAGCAGTGGGCTCTTACAAGCTGATGATGATGATGATGAATGTATCGTCAAGCCTTTTTTTCTGGCTTACTCCGCACTTTAGGTATAAACCTGCAAGTACGTGCGGCGGCACCGCCGGCGGTACCTATCAGCCGCGGGTTGCGCCGCCGCTCGCGCGCTGCTCGTTGCGCCGCACACGTCTCATCATGCTCGCGCCAAGTTCTCGCATCCTTAATAATTGCTCGATGCCCTAAGTGATCCTAAAACAGGCGCTTTCGCGAATCATTATCGCATGAATATGCATCGCGGCTTTGGAGATAAGAGTGAGAGAGATATATTAACTCAAGGTTATATGTGTCGTAGTAAGATTGGATAATTGGATTGCCCTGTCGAAAAAAAAAAGAATTATCAAAATTGGACTACTCTGTAAAAAGGTATGCGTATGATCATACATAAAAAAAAAATACGTATCGAATTGAGTACCTCCTCCTTTTTTTTTGTCGGTCAAAAATTATCCATCACTGCGCTGCGAGGCAAGTAAGCTTCTTATTGCTTGACATTTCTAATCGGATATTTTCTTTTAGATCAATAATTGTGATTCGTTTTTATTTTATTTAGACTTTAGTCTAAAGATAACCCTTTAAGAAAAAGTCCTTTGAAGTCAGATCTGGTGGTGGCCAGGGAATGACGACTACTCTTAGAGAAAAAAATTACGGACGATAGGGAAAGTGGTGTAAGCGGTGTATCTATTTCCCGCATTTATAGGTATGTAAACATAGTAAATTGAGCAAAAAGTTATCAACTCAAACTATAGTAATTTGTATGTAATGTTTTTTGAGTCCCAAAATCAAATTAAAACAATCAGTAGTGTAATCCTAATGGAAAAAATCACTACAATAAGGGATTACTTTGATATTTATTTCTACCAAGTGAAATTCATTAGATCTTGTTACTTTTTAATAACTTGTTTAGACTAAATCCTACATACAATTGTTTTTAAATAAAAAAAACTATTTTATATTTCTCAGATGGTTTAAAAAAACTCGTAATTACAAATACCTTACCTAAACGTAAATTCTTGTTAGCAGAAACGAAAATCGGAAAGAAAAATTGTACGGTAGGTATAAACATCTCGATTTAACTTCGGCTTGTATGAAAAGTAATAAAATTTAAAACTGCCGCGACATTTCGCATTTCGACGCGCGCATGTCACAGCTGCGAGGAGCCCCTCACCCTCATACCTAATTAGGTAAGAAGCTTCAAAGTAGACGTCCTTAAGTTTTTGCTCTACCATCATAGACAAAGACACCCACATCACACCTATACGTGACCAAAAAAAGTCATCCACATCCCTGTCGTATTCGACTACTGCGACCATATCGCAATCATTACGACGATACGCGGTCGTGTGTGTGTCGCTTTTGTGAATTGGTTTATAGTGGGAAATAGCTGCTCTAGCCTCCGCTCCTGGCTTACATTCACAGTCAGTGTCGCTCGAGTTTGATCTCGGACAAGTCGTTCTGGAATATAGACGTCCTGAATATATGTCCCACGAGCCGTCTAATACTCCGTCGAGCGTATGCTTCACTGTCTTTAAGTCGGAACTCGATTGTGCACAATATCTATTTGGAGCGGAGAATATTTTTAAATTTTTACACTTTGGAGTGCTACTCCAAACTCCAACTCGATTGTGAATGTCTGCCTTAGAGTCAATGGGAAGGTTGACTGACACGATTGACGAGGACCTAAAGATATCCCCGGCTTGGCGTGCCTTAAGTTGTCATGTATGTACTATAGTTTTGGCTTTGTTTTGACCAATAGGTCTGAGGCCTAGAGACCGTGCAAGCTAAGTCTGCGCGCGTATGGGGGCGCCACTGTTACGCAATTGCAGTAATTCACCCGCCATTCGAAACAAATTGTTAGTTGACTGACAGATTGATAATTGGTTCTTATTTTAATTGCACGCAGACATGACTGGCACGCACTCTATGATAGAAAGAACACACTATTATCTCTTTTGCTAGGCAGAGTACTTATAACCGATATGTACAAAAGTAATGTATTGAAAGGTGAAGAAGTGCCTGGTGTGCCGGCAAGCGGTGTCCGGGCGCGCGCGCGTGGGCGAGTGCGTGGTGTGCTCGGAGGCGCCGGCCACGGTGGTGTTCCGGCCGTGCGGCGACGTGTGCGCCTGCGCCGCCTGCGCGCCGCTCATGCGCAAGTGCGTGGAGTGCCGCACGCCGCTGCAGCCCGCCAGCAGCGCCGCCCGCAGCGCCGCCAGCAGCGCCGCCAGCACCGCCGCCAGCACCGCCGCCAACAGGAACGAGCGTGAGTAGAGCATACTCTTAATAAGATCTAGTGTGCGCCCCGCGCCTTCGCCAGCGCTATTTCCCTTGTAACAGCAAAATCACAGTTTTCGCTCCCGTAGGATTTCGGGATAAATGGTAGCTTATGTCCTAGTTTTATTGAAATTGTTATATAAGTTTTTGCATGAAAGCAAGACAGTTACCGCACTTATGATATTAGTAGTATACGTACGGCTAGCAAAGTGTTGAGCCCTAGACGATTTCTGATACTTACATGGAATAATTAGTCGATTAAACCCTGTAAATGTCTAGAGCAATTTCATAATTCGTCGTTTTGTACTTTAGGAGTAATTGATGAAAACAGATTCTGCTCGGTGTACGTTTGAAAAAAAAAATCAACGGCTTAACGTATTCTGATGAAACTCGGCACAGAGCTTCTTCGCAATACGACTAATTAGTACGCTCATAGCAGAATTCGACTAACTTGTAGTTTCGGAGAAATTCGAGATTTTACTGCGCGGACTTTTACGTTATTTTTAGGGATCTCTTTAATACGCGTCGTATGAAAATGAGAATTTTATAGTCTTCGTGGCAATACGTCGTTAAGAAACATTAAGTAAAATTCCAACGGTTTATCTTTAAGTGAGTTAGCCGTTGTAGTAAAATAAAATAACATTAGGTGTTTGAATCATACATTTGACTATCTGAAAATTTTGTGAGCAGTCCACAACAACTTGAGCGAAATTTTATATTAGCATTGCTAGTACAACTGGGACGGCGGGGATTTTTTCAACACTTTTACTTAATTTTTTTCAACCTTAAAATAAAAAGATTTCGCCAAGTTTCATCAGAATACGATAAGCCGTTTAGATTTTTTTTTTTTTAAAAAGGTACGCCCAGCAGAATCTGTTTTTAACCGACGAAAAAACAAAAAGGAGGAGGTTCTCAATTCGTCGCGTATATTTTTTTTTTTTTTTATGTATGATCACGCATAACTTTTTACTGTGTGGACCGATTTTGATAATTCTTTTTTTAATCGACAGGGTATACCTTGAAGTTGGTCCCATAAAAATTTGAAAATAAAATTCCCACCCTAAGGGTGGGAAAATAGGGGTGACTTTTTGGTCGGCGGGTCGATTTATCCACTCACAGGTTGCATTTCCGTGTTACATTATAACTTTTGATCCCTACTTACAATATCTTTGGAAATGAAATAAAATCAGCCAAAAGACGTCCACTGCTGGACATAGGCCTCCCTCACAAATCGCCTCACCGACCGGTCGTGATCGAACCTCATCCTGTTAGTTCCTCAACCTTCACCAGGTTGTGTGGCCACCTTGTGGGGTGCGACCACCCGGAGAAGTATGATTAGCTGGGGTCAAAAAATTAGCCCAAAAAAAACTGAAAAGCCAAAAATAAAAACTTTTTATAAAAAAATTAAACCGCCGAAAAAACTGAAAAGCATTAAATAATAGGGAAACATTTTCTATTAGGCCTTAATTTACTCACTTCTTAAAGTAATTTTGGATTAACAAGAAATTTTGAGTCGGTGCCACAGAATCAACGAATAAAGATCACTAAATTACCTGAAATTCAAAGAAATAACCGAAAAACGTATGCCTATAGATAATGAATTTGCTTGTGTGGTGTGGCGCCGACTTAAAATTTCTTGTTAATCCAAAATTACTTTAAGGAGTAAATTAAGGCCTAATAGAAAATGTTTCCCTATTATTTAATGCTTTTCAGTTTTTTCGGCGGTTTAATTTTTTTATAATTCATTAATTACTCCTAAACTACAAAACGACGAATTATGAAATTGCTCTAGACATTTACAGGGTTTAATGGACTAATTATTTCATATATCAGAATAGTCTAGGGCTCACGGTTTTGCTAGCCGTACGTATACATATTAGTATTGATAACATTTTTTTCAGAAAATAACGCGTTTCACGAGATGGCTCTGCCTGCAGACTCAACGCCGATAATTGAATGCTAATGATACCTTCTACGAATAATAATACGTTAGAAGCGTAACTAGCCCAATAAGATGGTGTCACGGAAAAGAAGCTGCGGTGGTCGGGGCCTAAATTACGGACATCATGACGCGTCAGTTCCTAGTGGCACCTTGACTCGTGTGTCTTCAGTTTAATTGTATTCTGACCGTGTATTAACTTTACAAATGTGCGTTTGCGCATTGTAAAGTGATGCAGAAGCCACACAGATAAGAAAAATACTAAATATCACCTCGCATGGTACGTAAGTTAATAGTTTGAAAAGTAACACCTGACCGCCATCTAGTGGCGACAATATGAACCAGCCAAGAGTGACGACGGACGCGTTCGAAGCAGCCAATAGCGAGCAAGCTTTGTCTATGAGAATGTGTGAGTGCTTCGTTGTAATTGCGGTTAATTTGTGTGCGTTAGTGGAACCAAAATCGAAGCGGTTTTGTAGGAGAGTTACGCTTCGTGAGTATTATTATTCGTAGGATATGTACCTTGATTGATAAATTTGAAAAGCTTCGCGCTTGTGTTACAGTAAGTACAGAGAAGGAGGGCGGCAGCAACATCGCCCAGCTGACGGCCAACAAGGGCCAGCCGGCGCCCGCGCAGGCCGCGCCGCACCACATGAACAACGGCTCGCGGACCGCGCCCCCCGCCGCCCCCGCCGCCCCGGCCCCCGCGCCCCCCGCCCCCGCCGCCCCGGCCTCCGCGCCCGCGGCCGACGTGCAGAAGCTGCAGCAGCAGTTGCAGGATATCAAGGAACAGGTACATATGTACATGTACAACAATTTGCAATTTATACTTAGTAACTCTTTTGTGTGACTCAGGGAATTAATATGATTCGGTTTTTATTTTTTAGGTTTTTCAAGTCGTGCTTAAACTAAATGAATGAATGATATATTTTATTGCACAAAAAACACAAAATCAATAACTTAAATAAAAAAAAAAAACCCTCGACCTAGTCAGACCCCTTAACAACATAACTAGAACTAGAGCTAATCATCTTAAAAAGATCATGGTTGCCTTACCATATGCTTTCAATATCATTGAAGTAAAACGGTACCAAATTTCTAATTGATAGGACATATGGAAGGTAGTTAGATCCCCTCATCTACTATTTAAGAGCTGTTCATCTTCAAACGTCAGATCAGGTCATGGCTACCTTACCATATACTTTCAATATCATAGATGTAACATGGTACCAAATTTCAAAAAGATCGGACATATGGAAGCTAGTTAGATCCCCTCATCACTTAGAAAAGAGCTGATGATCTTCAAACCGCTGATCAGATCTTCATGAGACATGGCTAAGAACACTCGGCCTGAAATTATCTATGATACAAAAAAAACTAAACGAAAATCGGTTCAGCCGTTTGGGCTCTACGATGCCACAGACAGATATACAGACAGACAGAAACACACGTTAAAATTATAACACCCCTCTCTGGATTTTCGTTCGATGGTTAAAAAACATTTACATCAGTAAGTTGACAAAAGGCTCATAATATAAAGGTCTTGTGATTTAAACAAAAGTACTTTTTTTTTTTTTTTTTTAATATTTTATTGATATATAATAACATCATACATTTTACAATAACCAGCAAACGAAAACCGTGAGAGGTTTATCTGTTGCTGTGATCGCTCTAATCTATATAGTAAAAATATGTTATCGTACTTAACATAATAAATTTATACAAAAAACAAAGAGTGGGGGTTTACGTTACACGGACAGGAATGCAGATTTAATTAGTTTCGTCCTATTTTTGTTTTTGGGATCGTTACAAAGTTTTACATAAAGTTGGTTAGGTATATTATTCAGTACATCGGACAGTATGTATTTCGAAGTTCTTTCTCCGTATGTATTTTTACACTTAGGTAAAATAAATATAGGTAATGTCGATAAATCTCTTAAATTTTGTTTTCTTGTTCTTTTTTCTAACAATGCAATATTTTCTATTTCTTCGCATAAAATTGACATCTTAAATTTATTATATATATTAATAATATTACAATATTTATATAAGCCTGTGTTGTCGTTTTTATACTGATTTTTAATACTATTTGGTACAATAATTTTAAGTAATCGTTTCTGTAAGTTATAAATGTTGTCTAAATATGTTTTAAACGTCCTTCCATAGCTACTCAGACCATAACTAATTATTGATTCCGCTAAAGCCATGTATAACATTCTAAGCGTGCCAAAGGGTAGTTTATATTTTAACTAGTCGACCCGGCGAACTTCGTACCGCCTAACCTTTTACTTTTTTGTGAGCGTATTATACTTATAAACCTTCCTCTTGAATCACTCTATCCATTAAAGAAAACCGCATCAAAATCCGTTGCATAGTTTTAAAGATATAAGCATACATAGGGACAGACGCGGGAAGCGACTTTGTTTTATACTATGTATTGATATGACCATTTTTGCTATTATTGACCTTAGTTTATTACACACATAATCTATGTGAGGGCCCCAGTTAAAGCGACTGTCTATAACAAGGCCCAGGTAGGTATGTTCTGCGACGAGCTCAAGTTGTTCGCATGCTCCTGCACACTGCGTTGATGAGTGTAGGCAGTCGTGGCTGTGTGCTACAATGATGGGTGTGATTATTGTTTTCAGGTGGGCTGAGTGGATATGCATTAATTTGGTTTTGTCATAATTTATCACGAGTCCTAGGTCGTGAGCCCATTTACAAAGTTGATTAAAGTTTTTTTGCATAACCATTTGTGCTTCGTTTATGTTTTTATGAGCTACTATGAGGCATGTGTCGTCGGCAAATTGGTACACTGACCCTTCCTGAAATATGTTGCACATATCATTCACGTACATTAGATATTCTGTCGGAGCAAATATTGATCCTTGTGCGGACCCTTCTTCAGTTGGAATTAGGTCGCTGTATACGTTGTTTATTTTTACAGATGTGAATCTATTTGCGTGGTAATTTTTAAAGAATTCTAGGGTAGGGCCTTGCACACCATTTTGCCATAGTTTTGTAAATAGTGTATTATAGTGTAAAGTTTCGAACGCTTTGCTGAAGTCTATATAAACTGCCAGTACATGTTTTTTCTCATTTAAGTGTTCGTTAATTTCGTTTGTGAATTTACTTAATAATTTAGAGGTGTTTTTACTTTTTTGAAAACCGTATTGTTTGTTGTGAATTATTTTATTTTTATTCAAAAATGTAGTTATTTGATTTCCAAAGTATTTTTCAATTATTTTGTCTATACATGAGAGTATTGTTATTGGTCTATAGTTGTTAGTGTTTTTGTGGCAGCCTTTTTTATGAATGGGTCTGATAGTGCCTATTTTTATTTTATCCGGAAAGGTTGATTTTTCAATGCATGTGTTAATTAAGTGTGTTAGAATTGGTGTTATTTGTGGAGTAATTGATTGAATATCCTGCACTCTAACACCATCACTTCCTGGGCTTTTCTTTGTGTCAATTTTTTTAATTATGGAAGCAATGATCTCGCTTGTTGCCTTTTTTATTCTAATCGCTGTATCTGGGGTCCTTTCGTACGTTTGTTTGTCCAGTAAATTACTGTTACACTTATTACATATATTCTTAACATTAGCTCTAAAATCCATTGCAAACTTATTAGCTATGTTTTTACTTGACATGTTACTAAAAGCTTTGGTGATGATTTGGTCTATAGAATTCGTTATCCTACCACATAAACGATTTATTATTTGCCATACCTTTTTTTTATTTTTAAAATTAATAATAATTTCGTTTTTTATGTATTCATTTTTAGTCTTGTTTATTTGTTTGTTTGTCTTATTTCTGTATTTATTATATTCTAGCCTTAAAATAACATTATTCCGATCTTTCTGCCATTTTTTATACATTTCGTCTCGTTTTTTACACATATTTACTATTGTTTTATTTATCCATGGGACCTGTTTTATTTTACGTACTTGACTTTTTTCTTCATATTTACAGTTCTCGTAAGTCTCCGTGAATTTTTCCGTAATAAAATTCAGTACCTCATTTGGGTCAGCTAAGTTGAGACCCGGGGTCCAGTCAATATCGCGAAGTTCTTTTTGAACCTTATTACTATCGATCTTAGTCATTCTTTGCGGTGGCTTCGATGTGTCGGCGGTTCGCGCGCGCCGGCTTGTTATCGCAAGACCGGTTATAAAATGGTCTGCTAGTGCATTATTTATTACAGCTGTTTTAACTATTTCATTTTGTTTTGATCGTATGTGTATATGGTCAATGCATGATTTTGTTATTTTTTGCTTTCGTAGTTCAATACGCGTATATTGACTGATTCCCGTTTCCATACCCAACGTACATAATGAGTCTAAATAACTTTTTACAATTTTATTGGTTAACTTAGTATCAATATTCATGTCGCCTATTATAACATAATTTGCTGACTTATCTGTTTTGGAGATGACCTGCAGTAATTCCGCGACAAAAAAATTCTTATCAAGATCTGGCGGTCTGTACACAGCGCAAATGTTTATTCGAAATTTATTTTTTTCATCGTATAATTGTCCCACTATACATTCAAAGTTATATGTTGTTATATCCTGCTTGGTAAACAATATGCTTTTGTGTGTGTAAATAATGATACCACCTCCTTTCCTAATTGATCGTAGTTCACTGTGCATATTATAGCCATCCAACGTAAACATGTTTAAACAATCTTTTGTAATGTTAGCCTCCGTGATTACTATTACCTGTATAGACTTACACTCACGTTTGATTTGTTTCCGTGAGAATCTTGGAAATTCCGTACTCAGTTACTCAATAAGTAATGTTAAACTTCAGACGATGTGCCCGGTGTGCCTGGACCGGCTCAAGAACATGATCTTCCTGTGCGGGCACGGCATGTGCCAGATGTGCGGCGACCGCATCGCCGTCTGCCCCATCTGCCGCAAGCACGTCGACAAGCGCATCCTGCTCTACTGACTGCTCCCGCCCGGCCTCGCCCACTGCTGGCTGCTGGCTGCTGCCTGCTGGCTGCTGCCTGCTGGCTGCTGCCTGCTGGCTGCTGGCTGCTGGCTGCTGGCTGCTGGCTGCTGGCTGCTGGCTGCTCACTCCTGACTACTGACCGACTGCTAATGATCACCGATCACAATCTCCTCTGCTTAGTTGACGAAAGCGGTAAGTCTTTACGTTATGATTATTAAGAAGCTTAAGTTCACTTAATCCGTCACTGACTCAGTTTAATTTTAATTTTTATGTTTTATTTTGAGCTATTCTGTCATTCATTTCATCTTGACTTGACCTATTGCTCCTGGCAGAGCGCCATCTGATAGCAGCGTAATAAAACTTGTTGTTTTCTTTTGAGCTGTCAAATTGAAAACCTCCACGCCACATACTATAGGGCGCGGCCACCAAAAACCTCTAATAACTCGAAAAGTACTTACTTATTTTTTCCTTTAAGTACTAAATAGTAGTAATTCTGTAGCATTAGTTGCCTTAAAATCAAACTAATCGGAGCTGGTGGCCGCGCCCTATAGTATGTGGCAACCTCCACTAAGGAGAGCCTATTTTATTTATCGCAACTCAGAAAAGTGTATATTATTCTGCCAACACTATTTAATAGTACCATTAGTACGTAAAATTTAATTTGGTTTCAAAAAGTTAATATATTATCATTTAATATTATTGTTTCTTTGTTTTTATTATAATTAAATATGAAATATCTATAGCAGCGTTTTAGTCTTGTCACACTTGGCTAAACAAGCGCAGATCTTATTTGAAATAGCTTGTTTCGTAATAAGAAATTAAAAATGCATTTCTCGAGTTAAATATTTTAGTTTATGAATTTAAATTTTTATTTTATGCAAAGTTGTTATTATAAAATAACAATCAGAAATTACTTTTACGGCTACTTATTGACAGGCGTATATTTATCTAATGTAATGTTGGTACGTGGTACAGTGGAGGTCTAGGACGGCGTAGCACTTCTGGTTTTTTTTTATTCCAAAATGTAGTGGTTTACCTCTAGGCCGCACGAGACCATAGACAAATCTGTTACACCGTTCTAGACCGCCACTGTACCTACCTAACCATCTGTAATTTTAAAATACTTAATAATTATTAATTATTTTTAAGTGAGTATATTGTAGTAGTAGTAGGTAGTTATTTTCAGTAATTTTATAAAGTTTTTATATATTCTTTTGTTTTTACTTTCTAAAATACATGAAACAACTGTTATTGATAGAATTAAAACCTTCAATAGCTTTGAGAATTATAAAATATCTTGAGATTATTTTAGCCTTAATACCTTCTTATTTAATCATGTTTAGCTTTAAAAAACAATATTAAAATGAAATTAAATATCCTTTATATTAACCGAAACATAATATATATCTTTCAATCTCTAAAAATAAACAAAATCATTTTTAAACACAGTGAGAAACAAATAGAACTTAACTAATGCTATTCTTCTACAGTGGCGATAAAACTAGACTTCATGTAGTGTAGTACATACAAGTTAGATTCTTCCTAGTACGTAAGACGGTCTTTTATCGGTTGTCGCACCTGCCTAAGTACATGTGGTAGTGCACTACGTAGTCTAGTCTAATTATCGCTGACGTTGTATGCGTCAGAACTTCAGCAATTAGAAACGAGAGAGGATGCGGTAGTCGGGTGTGGATGCGGCAGCGCGGGCGCGTGGGCGGGGTCGTGGTGGGGAGGCGGTGGCGCGCGGGCGAGCAGCAGGTCGGCCCACAGCGGCTGCAGGCGGAGGGCGAGCAGCGCGTCCTGCGCGAGCGGCGAGGGCGCGGCGGGCCGGCCCGACCGCCAGTACGCCGCGCGCGGCCGCGCCTCCTGGGTCGCCACGCGCAGCGGCGTCGCGCCCGCCTGCGCCTGCCGACACAACTACCGTCATTAGAGTGCGTGCCAGCCAGATAAGTCCTCGCGCGGTCCAAATATCAAACAATTATCGATCTGTCTGTCAAGTACAATTTGTATTGAATGGCGGGTGAAAAACGTCAAGTAGTTGTATACAGTTGCGCCTCAGTCACGCGCAGACTTAGCTGGCGCGGACTCTATACTACGAGCGCACACTGACGGTGGTTGCACACCTCTGCTACGAAACCTGAAGACGAAACCGCATCGCCAATCATCATCGTCAGTTTGGTACGTCATAGCAGTGACTTTCTCGTCCGTTTTGAACAACAAAATAACGTTCTTTACCGTAGCGGCGAAACAGGAGTATTTCCCTGTATGCGTAAAACGCATTTACGCATTTAAAATTCCATGTACCTACACGTATACGTAACTGACGATGATGTTCTGTTTCTCTCCCGATGGTTTCGCCCTTTGGATTTAACAGTGGAGGTGTGCTACCACCACGAAAACTGACGAGAAGATAGTAAACCTAGAGGATTAAGCGGTGGGACATTCATGGATTATTATAAGTTTGCGGTTGCAAATGAATATGTTATGGGTATTGAAAAAAGAAAGATGGCGCTAGACATATTAAAGAGCGTTGTCTCTTTCCTTATAGCCATAGTCATATCCATTGCCAACCGCAACCATTGCCAACTTGATCGGGAGGGAGGGCGTCTACAATTCTGGGAAGATTGAGGTTAATCTTCCACAGATCCCTCGGGATTATCGTTATGAGGTCGAGAGTGCACACAGTAGACGCGGGGCGTATCTTGAACTTTGAATAACGATTGGAGTTCTTAGCGGGTTACACGAGTGTATGTTCTTGAAAAAAACCCCATTGAAGAATTACGCCATCTCACTTTTGATAAATTTTTCAAACGGTTCTAGCTCGCAGGTTTGACGACTTTCAGGCTCCACGCCTACAATATCCGAACCGACTGTCACGGATTGTTTCGCAGAACATTAAGCGAAACAAGTTATGTTATTATTCAATAGGTATGTTATTATTTTGCTTACAATAGTTTTGGAAAAGGGCTGCATCGCGGTGTACATGAGGTCGTACATCCACCAGTTGCGACTGAGGCCCGTCTTGACGAAGGAGCCGGGGTGCGCGGCGCACACGGCCCGCGCGGTGCGCGCCCAGCAGTAGCCGAGGTGGTGCGCGGCCAGCAGCGCGCACAGCTTGGACGTGTTGTAGGCCTTGATGGACGTGTAGCGCGCCGCCGGCAGCGACAGCAGCCCCTCGTGCGGCGCCAGCTGCTCCCGCACGCTCCACTCCACGTTCCTGCGTCACCGGCGAGTGAGCTTCAGACAGACAGTCGAACTTTCAAAGGCATTTACGTATGTCTTAGATAGGTGGACAAGAACTCTTCGGTGTAATTGTTAATATGTACTTATATACTGTTGTGGTTATTGTGAGTCCGCAGCATACGTGATTGATTTGTAAGCTAGCTTTAAACAAAATTCATCCACTTAAACCGTACAACGTTGCCGGGCTCTAGTTAACCGTACCTACTTAAACCCTTATATCAGTAGCTCGTTCTAAAGTGAACTGTTTTTCACAGGAACTATCTATAAGTTCATTTATCTATAATAATAATAATATATAATAATGTTTTTATTTCAAGAAAAAAAAAAAAAGTTTAACAATTCACTTAACTATACTTAAAAACTATTGAAAGATATACTTAACAAGTATACTGTTATCTATGACCAGTATTATAAGCAATATAGCTAAGAGATCGTGCCTACTCCCGTACTAGTAAAAACTGTATTACGGTGTAGCAGTGCACTTCCTCCGAGACCAATAAAACAGGGCAGATGTTACAGTGGAGACGGCTCGACGCGAGAGCTCAACACTGGTTGGATGAAGACAACGAGTTTTTAATGTAAACAATTTAATGAGGTTACACAGTTTATGCGAAAACGCCCGATATATCAATATATTATGGATTCAATAATTTTTATAAATATATAATTATATGTTATTTAAGATAATACGTACATACATACATATGACATGTCACACAAGTATATGCTCATGAACATGTACACATGTACATACATAAACATGCATACAAATAAATACAGGTATACTTATGTAATAAATACAGTATATGATAGATAGCATTTATATAAATATATATCTATATATAGATATATATAGACATAGTGCACAGTACTCATGTCATACTAAAATGGCAACAAAAATTACTAATTCAGTCATTTTTGTATAAGAATTATTTTCTCAGTAGACTCATAATCTAATGATTTTAAATAAGAGTTTAATTTTAATTTTAATTGGTGGGAATTAAGATTATAAATTGATACAGAGTTATGTAATTTATTATAAATAAAAGGGCCCATAAATTTTGGAAATCTTTGTTGAAATTTAGTTTTACATTTGGGTAGAGAATTGATTTTATATTGCCTTGACCTAGATACGGTAGATGGCACAGAATGTTGTTTAAGTATGATCCAGAGATAAAACAATTGTCGCACAGTAAGGACTGAGAATTGACTATATAATAAGTGAGTAGGAAAGGTAATCCTTTTAAAATGTATCACTTTGATGAGAGCTCTTTGCGAACGTTCTAATTTAAACATAATTGTTTTGCAGGCTCCACCCCAACACGTTATTGCGTATGAGACAACGCTTTGAGCTAAGGCTAAATAAACCATTTTGATTGTATTTTTGTAATCAATATGTCTTAATTTTTTAAAAACACAGATGAGCCTTCGCATCCTAACACTTACCATTTCAATATGCTTTCTCCAATTAAGGTTTTTATCTAAAATTACACCAAGATATTTAATGTGTGGTGTGGGCTGTAAAGTAAGACAAACGCAATTAGTAGGATTAATAAGTTCACTAGCACAAGTATGACCCTTTATAATGAAATCATTTCTCGGTTGTTTGTTATTGCGTATGCTAAAGGTGATATATTTAGTATTTTCTAAGTTAAGTGTTAAAACATTATTACTAAGCCAGTCATATATCCTAGAGAAACCATCCTCAGTAAGTCGTTGGACTTCCTCCCAGGAAGAAGAATGAAAAATAACTACAGTGTCATCAGCGAAAGTTACTTTTTCTGCATTGAGGAGTTTCATACTACAGAGATCATCAATGTAGACCAGAAATAAGGTAGGCCCCAGAACGGATCCTTGAGGTACACCATAGGTTATGTTTCTCTGATCGCTCATAACATTTTCCATTCTTACCATCTGACTACGATCCGATAGGTAACTTTTGAACAGCTCCAGTGCAATTCCACGTACTCCAATGCATTCTAACTTCCGTATCTATAAGTTTCTTGTCACTACATTAACATTTTACCTCAAATGCTAAAGGGATCTTAATTAATGTTTTTACGTACGTACTAAATGCTCTACATTTAGTAAATACCTGTGTGATTCAGAGGAGACGAAGACGACTCGCGCGTCGTGCGCCAGCGCCGCCTCCAGGCTGGTGAGCAGGTAATACTGGCTGAGGAAGTTGACCTGGAACGTGGTCTCCAGCGAGTCCTCCGTCACGGACCACGGCAGCCCGAACACCGCTGCGTTCAGGATCACTATGTCCAGCTTCCTAGTTGATTACGAATAACACCACTATATGATAGCTGTAAGCATTACGAAAACAGCAGGACGAGGTAAGTTCAACTTAGGATAGTTATTATAGAAAAAGCTTTTATATGCATGTAGAACAGTGAACTAGTGTTGAAGAGTCAACAATTGTCCACTTAGATATGATAATAAGTAAAGTACTTACCTAATATACGCACATACACTTCCGGTTTTTCTATATTGAAAAATACGCTTAGGCTACGAACGCACAGGCGGTTTTTTGCCGCGCGGATTTTATGTAACATACTGAATCCTATGGAAGTGTGCGCACCAGCGGATAAAAAACCGCGCGGTTAAAAATCCGCTGTCGCGGTTTTATTTCCGCGCGGCTAAAAATTCGCCTGTACCTTCGTGGCCTATGAATAAGGTTGAAAATGAAATAACAACCTTTCCAACCGCGCGGATAAAAATCCGTCTGTGCGTTTGAAGCCTTACGGCGCTCTAGTCCGCCACTGTACTTACTTACAGGTAGGTTTTGTCATAACTTTTTCTTAATATAAGATATGTAACAGTTTTATTGAAGCCGGAACTGCAGAATGGTGAATGCTTACTCCCCACTTTTGATGATGATCTCGCTGCATTCCCTGACAGACTTCAGGGATGCGAGATTAATCTGCAGCACTACGGGCGGCGGGCCGCAGTCCGCCACGCGGCGCGCCGCCGCCGCCGCCGCGTACGTGTTGCGGCTCGCCATGAGCACGCGGCCGCCGCGCGCCGCCAGCACGCGGCTCATCTCGAGCCCGAGCCCGCTGTTGGCGCCCGTCACCAGGGCTGTTTTGCCTTTCAGGTCGATGCCTTCTGTCACCTAAATCGTAATAAACGTAATAACTGCGCGATAGTATTCAATATGATAGAAAAAGAGTGTCCCTTTGTCACATCGGTTTTCATAAAATACCTATAAGTAGGTATGTACATAATGTACAGACAAGTTGATTTTACAGTAAGGTATATCAATATATATAAAACTCTTCCGTTACTGACTGACTGACTGACTGACTGACTGACAGACAATGCAGAGCCGAAACTACTAGGCGTAGAAAGCTGAAAATTGGCACGTGGGTTCCTTGGGGAGTGTAAGTGAGCACTAAGAAGGGATTTCCCGAAATTCCCACGGGAACGGGAAAAAACTGGATTTTTGTGTTTATGAGAAATCTGCGCGGGAAAAACCGCGGGGCAGCCTCTAGTCAATACATATAAAACTCTTCCGTTACTGACTGACTGACTGACTGACAGACAACGCAGAGCCGAAACTACTGGGCGTAGAGGGCTGAAATATTGCATGTAGGTTCCTTAGGGAGTGTAGGTGAGCACTAAGAAGGGATTTCCCGAAATTCCCACGGGAACGGGAAAAAACGGGAATTTTGTGTTTATGAGAAATCTGCGCAAGTGACCCCGTGGGGCAGCCTCTTGTTTTCATATAAGATGGATAGTTACCAGTGCGACGTTCTAGTTTGGGACACAAACACAATCGGAGGCCTGATGGACAGACATTCAGTAAAAAGATAGATCCCGTTAAATACCTACTGTCAATCTATAGGATCCAAATTTAGTATTAAACTTTTAATATTTTTCCTACTCGCCCACATAAAGGAACGTTGAGTTTCAATGTAATTTTGTAATGAAGCGTCCCTTATCAAAATTAACAATGGAAATTCGATGACAGAGACAGCATTCGAAAACCATTGCTGCCTTTTAGGGCATGAACTCTTGTGGTCCTAAAAAGGAGCAATGGTTTTCGAATGCTTCATTGTCATCGAATTTTCATTGTTATTTTTAAAAGACTACCCCCTGGCCTGTGTTCGCGTTGATCGCCTTGATTTACTAGGTTGACCTTACTTACCTCTTCCGCTGTTGGACCGTGAATGCGGGGAATTTTAATTCCTAAATCCACCTTTTCATAAAGTCCAAACAGTTTTTTCCTAAAATTAATAGTAGAAAAGTGTCTTCCCGTCGATAATGAAGTGCTGAAAATAGTAAAATATTGTTTTATAAAGAATAATAATAATAGGGTGCATGATCTATTTGTGCATTTAGTGGCGGTGCCTGGTTGGTGATCCATCAATATATATAAAACTCTTCCGTTACTGACTGACTGACTGACTGACTGACAGACAACGCAGAGCCAAAACTACTGGGCGTAGCGGGCTGAAATTTTGCATGTAGGTTCCTTAGGGAGTGTAGGTGAGCACTAAGAAGGGATTTCCCGAAATTCCCACGGGAACGGGAAAAAACGGGAATTTTGTGTTTATGAGAAATCTGCGCGGGAAAAACCGCGGGGCAGCCTCTAGTATACAATATAGCAAAACTCTCGAAAGGGCCTCTACGAGTTGGATTCGTCCCCTCGCACGCCTCTCAAAGGACCGGGCTCCATCCCGTGATACCGAAGAGTATTGAGAAACATAATAATAATAATAATGACGACCCCATCGCCCAGTGGAAATTCCAGTACTTTCGTTCTGGAACTTCCATTGCAATTAGTCACCGCAGGGACGACTTGTGGCGAGTTGATGGTGAGTGGCGACACCACGGACCCTATACCTCCAGACCCTATACCTATACACGCAGTCATCACACGCACACTCACATGCAGTCATCACACATACACACCCCCCCGCCTCTGAGCTTGCCTTCACCAGCCGGCCAGAGTGGAGTAGCAAGAGCGAAGCCTATGCTCCAGGTTGGAAGTGTAAAATGTAATAACGCCGGGTGCATCTTATGCTGCCCGCAGTCTCACCTCTCGACAACCTTAGCTGTCCACGACCAGTGTTGCGACCCGTTGCCAATATATCGGCGACTTAGTGGAAGCCCACCCAGTGGACAGCGAGTCACCGCCTGCCATGATAATTAATGAAATGTTGCATTAAAGGCAGGCGTACCGGTATTTCACTCCATAGCACCAGTTAACCGGTCCATTAAACAGTTCACCCCCATAAACCATTTCTTGTCATCCAGTTTACAATAGTTCCTATCACCTTCGATCCGGATGGACCGCAGGCTCCATCCCGTGATACCGAAGAGTATTGAGAAACATAATAATAATAATTTATTCAAATAAATACAATTTCCATTTTCATATAATCCATGCATTCATAATTATAATAAATTATAAAGCCAATATCTTACTGACTCCGAGCTAGGCATAAATCCTGTATTTCGGATATCAGTGCATTATCGTAGAAATAACAATAATATAAAATTATCATAGACATTCATTTATAAAATAATTAAAAATAACTAATTATTATAATATAGAATTTGCATGCCTTAAAAACTTTAGCATGCATGACATGAGAAGTGTAACCTAGTCCTCTTTTGTTTATTATGATAGTGTACGTGAGTGTGTGAAGAGGGTGTGTTTTGATCTCAGAATAAAGACAAGCTTGTCTTTATTCTGAGGTTTTGATATAATAAAATGTCAAAATAAAAATAAAAATCAAATAATCGTTTTCTAACCTAAATAATAATAATAATATGCAGGTATCTTGTTAATTTGTTAGTGAAATAATATTTTCTGTTTCATTGTACGATAATTTACTTAAATATTCAAATATTTTTCGTTTGAAGCAGAATTTAGTAAGTTGATATATATTGATAATTATATTTCGTGGTTTCATTTTCGATATAAATAATTTCACTAGGTAGTCCCTTCACCTACAAGGCAACATTCGCACGTACTTACAAATAACTATTAGTCGATCGGTTTAATCGATATCGATTACTCGATTAATTTGAAATTTACCCATGCTCCCATCCCTACCACTCTACGCGCCCATCACTAGCAGCGTCCGCCAAGCCTGTCATTCTTTTTCCGTGCGAGGCAACGAAAGCACGCGTTCGGATCTTGTTCGCAAAAAATTAATTTTTCAAGATACCGAAAAGATCCTACGAATCCTTAGATCTTTAACTGTGAATTTAAAAGTAGGCGGGGTCGACTTTTGCAAAAATAAATTAAAAACATCATACTGAGGGAGGGGGTGAGGCTGCGACCCCCATATGGGGTGTTTTCGTCAATGAAATTGATCATAGAATACACCCTTAAAATTATGTTCTTACTTCCCCGGACACCCTGAAGGTATATATAGTAGATATATATACCATGGTTCGTTAGTCTCGCTAAAACTCGAGAACTGCCGGACCGATTTAGCTGATTTTGGATTTGAAATGTTTGTATTAGAACAGGGAAGGTTTAAAAGGTGAGAAAATATTAAAAAAATGCTAGTACGGAAAAAAACAAAATTTCACGTTCCCATACCACAGAATACATAATAGCCCATACAAACGCTTCCATTGTTAACTTTGCGCTTTATGACGTTTGACATAACTGACAGTCCTTTCAATCAGTTAACGGCAGGACATGCGAAAATACCTGCGTCTGCCTACGCAAACGAGCATAAACTGCTTAACCGATTTAAATTAAATTTGGTAAAGAGATATTCTGGAGCCTTAGGACGGACAATGGGTGGCTATTTTTTGTCCTGAAATGAGGTTTGAAGAGAAATTAGGGTCGGTGGGTCGTTTTAGGTACGTATGAAAACAATCCGCTCTCAAAACTACCCACGCATAAGGTGAAGTTAGTACGAACGAACCATGTTTATCTTATAGCTGAGGACATAGACCTATTTGGCTGTTCAATGAGTGAGTTCACAAGGTTGGCATTGTATACAATTTCATACAAATTAATTTAAAATATTTTATATATATATTGTTTTACGGTTTTTTTTTGCTTTACTAATTTCACTATCGTATTAGGGTTGATCCTGTAAAGATAGTTGTAAGTATGGAAAATAGGTAAATAAATAAATGTGTCTATTCTATTCTAAGTATATTTTACATAAATACATACATACATTTTTCTAAGTATATTTATTGTATTATTTTGTTTCAATAAGCTGTTGGCCTTCCATACATGTAAAATAAAATGAGTAAATAAAATAAAATAAATAACGAATTCCTCTTACCGCATTGCTCGCCAACACCCTATTGTAACTAGAGTAATCATTTATTTTCAATTTCTTTCTCCGAGTGTGTAGGTAGGTAGGTAGATAGGTGGTACTTATGAGGATGCTTAGTCTTGTAGGTACCTACCCACATAAACTTAAATTATCATGAATAAGCGTTGAAAAAACCCAAGAGCCTAAATAACAAAACCAGCACGATATTAGTTATGTACCCTGCTTTTCTGAATCTTATTTAATAATAGCAACTTATTAGCAAGTACAAATCATAGGAAAATTTTACTCTATAGTCGAGGTACAAATAAACATAAACAAACAAACACAAGCCTGTCACAGACTACGCAGATCCGATAAGATATCTGCATCGGAGCAGATTATCTTTCAACATCAAATGTAATCCTATGGACTACCACCTCAGAGTAAGGAAACCGCCGCGATAATTTAAATGATATCTGAGCCGTGCATATAAATTGAAAGATCTGCAGATAACATCTGCCGATACAAATATGGCATAATATTTTAAGTGCAGCTAAATACAGATGTATGATGAAGTAGCCCTCGGGTTTCGGAAATAGCCTGTGAATTTGTTATCTTATCTGATCGATCCTCGAAGATATGACATTCACCTCGGTCCTTATAAGCATTATACAGGGTTTTTTTGTGACAAGGCGGTAATAAATTAAAGGAGGGATTCTGCTCACCATACCTAACAACTTTCCCAAAGCAACATGGGTCGAAATCTCAAAACAAAAATCAGCTGTCCCGTACATTGACCCCGTCAGCTGATCGAACCAATGTATGGAACAGCTGTTTTTTTTTTTTGAGATTTTGACCCATGTTGCTTTGGGAAACTTGTTAGTTATGGTGAGCAGAATCCCTCGTTTGATTTATTACCGCCTTGTCAGAAACCCCAGTATATGCTGTTCTATCAAGATTCGTGTTTTTAACCGACTTCAAAAAAGGAGGTTATCAGTTTGACCTGTATGTATGTATGTATGTTTGTCCGCGATTATCTCGCGTTTGGCTGAACCGATTATGATGCGGTTTTCAGTAATGTTATTTGTTACATTCAGGAGAAGGTTTAGTACCTATTTTAACCGACTTCGAAAAAGAGGAAGTTCTCAGATTATGTTTGTAGTGTCAGTTCGTTGAAGGCGGATCTCTTTTTGTAAAAAAGATAAAAACTTTTTATCAAAAAATTAAACCGCCGAAAAAACTGAAAAGCATTAAATAATAGGGAAACATTTTCTATTAGGCCTTAATTTACTCACTTCTTAAAGTAATTTTGGATTACCAAGAAATTTTAAGTCGGCGCCACACCACACAAGCAAATTCATTATCTACGTAAAGCGCGATGACAAGTGACACACGTTTTTCGGTTATTTCTTTGAATTTTAGGTAATTTAGTGATCTGTGGCACCGACTCAAAATTTCTTGGTAAATTACTTTAAGAAGTGAGTAAATTAAGGCCTAATGGAAAATGTTTACCTATTATTTAATGCTTTTCAGTTTTTTCGGCGGTTTAATTTTTTGATAAAAAGTTTTTATTTTTTGCTTTTCAGTTTTTTTTGGGCTAATTATTTTTTGACCCCTGCTAATCACCCTTCACAGGGTGGTCGCACCCCACAAGGTGGCCACACAACCTGGTGAAGGTTGAGGGACTGTTCTCGAAGAACATTCAAACTATGATAATATTGTTCCTGCTTAACTTCACTAGCCAATAAACGGTAGTACATCACATGGTTTATGGCCAATAGTCTATAGTATTGTCTATGTATGTTTCCCTCTCTCTCTCAACTCTCCGTGAACCGAATGTATGTGCTCTGACTAAATTAAATCTAAATAAATAGTTAAGGGTGAATATTCAGCGCCTGATTTTTTTCTGTCCGGGGCTGTATTTTGTGACTTTTCAAAGAAAACTTTTAATTTGAAGATTTAAACTTTAGCTTCCATTCTGTTTGGGCCCGCAAAGTTTATGAAAAAATACATAGTTTAAGTACGCCAAAATCTTACCTAAAGTCCAAAAAACCGGAATATTCTGATTCCTGTGGGGCGTCCGGGCTCCATTTTTTACTATAAATGACTACATAACTTTTTTTTGAACAAACAAATATAAAATTCAATATCAGTTAAGCATAGTCAGATAGTTGTTTATTACAAATAAATTGTCCCTGATTGATGACTGAAGCTAGTTTTGAAATAAATCTAGCATTAAGATTTGTCCGCGTGTACCGTGTGATTTCTCTGGCTTGCGCAGCAATCACTTTCATGGTTAAACTAAGCTATGTAGACTTCAGCGGTTTTATGGATAGGCTGTCCCAAGCTATGCTTTATAGTGTGTATGAGGTGATTGCTAAGGTGCTCCGTTTAAAAGTTATGATGCCAAATATCTGATTGCTCTGACTTTGGTTCAGTGGTCACTCTGATTACTCTGCAATGTTTATCCTATGTTATAAAATAGCTATGTCATTTTTGAAGGTTATATTGTATGTCATGTATAGTTGGGTGTTCCTGATAAAATACCTGGTTTTCTATTCTACCCCGTTTAAGCTGGACGGATCACTTTATGATTTTTTAATGATTCCTATGGTCTGATATCTCTGGTTTTTTTACCATAGGAATCAGCAATTTTCAGCAGTTTTGCACTTTTATCCTGAAAATCAGATGTCAAACCTATTGTTATCATCATAATTATTATTTTAGTCCAAAGAGGTCTAATTGCATCTTGCATTGCGCGATCGGGCGCCACTCGAGATTTTTTGCTGTCCATTACAATACAGTTATGCAATTTTTTTTGCGACTTCAGGAGTTTTCTGATTCGATTATGCAGGAAAATTTCAAGCATACCCCTTTAGAGTGACTGCAAAGCTTTCTGATTAGGCTCATAGTGAGCTATGTCTCAGTCCGGTAAGTCATCTTATGCAATGCACGTTGATCGTAGACGCTTGTCTTGAGCCAGATATGGCGAACGGTAATGGTTACGTTTATGGAAATATGGAGGAAAATATGTAGCAAAGCTTGCCCATAGAGTTTGATTTGACGATCGCCCTCTTTCTATTGGACCGACCTGGTTAGATAGTTTTGCTGCCTACATATTCGTCGACTATTCTTCGAGCGTACGTACAGACTCCAATATTTACAGAACCTTTTGAAATGGGCGTTTAACATTATCTTATTTTTGTCCATGTTGGGGAATCCAACTAAGGTCATCCAGCATTGTACTGAGATCCTGTGCGGTCTGGATTCATAACTATGAAATCGATAACACATCGAAGCTGATTGATTTATTCACCGTTTATGTTGATGCTTAGCCTAGTTATTACCAGTCCGGAGCCTTGAAGACATCTCGAATACAGAGATGAACTATTTTGGGGTTATGATATTTATCAGTCTGACTCCCTGCTGCAGCCTCATATCCTTCGAGATCTTTGTCTGAAGTCGAAATGACATTTACAAAAACATCAACACTTCGCTATAGCTACTATAGTCCACTTGGCACCGATAGAAAAATCGCAGCACTGACTAATCCTTAATCAAATCAAATACAATTAGTTTTTGTTTTTCAAATTTTATTTTTTAGTTTTAATGTGTATTATTTTAGCCTTAACTTTTCTTAGTTTTTTGTAAATATTATATCTTTACCTTGAAATAAAAATAAATAATCAAAGGCTATCTCGTAAAGTTCTAGGCATTATACCACAAATGACAATCACTGACCAGCCTAGCCAGCCAAACTTAAGCTAGAGCTTTTATAACAGATTCGCTGATTAGAAAACCAGCAACAACGCACACTTAATTACATGTAAATTACCAAATCGGATTAGATTATTACGGGAGATTTTGATAAAGACGCCAAAACTCCTGCAGTCTATCGACATTATTGTGATGATCATGGTTATGTGTCAAGTAAATTAACGCTGCACTAGCCACTAACCTGCTCTTAGGCTTTCTACCATTCCACTATATTCCCTGCCATCCCAGTGGGCAGCATTGCCTCACAAGCTGTGTGGAATAAATTATCTCAGTCTTCACAATTCTTAATAGGCCTCAAAAATTTGTATCTTGCATTTGAATACTTGTCCGGTATTTTTTTTTGCAATTCTTACCTAACCTGCGTGTTCATGTCAATGAATCCCTAACTGATTTCTGGCTTGGCAATGCGCTATTGATGGTCCACAAAAAGTGGCTGCAATTTAAAAGAAATATGAGCAAGAGCAGGACGCAATACCAGTTGGTACCACTTTTAAGCAGATGCTGGTGATATGTTTGTAATCATAATATTACTAATTAAAAATATGATTAGAAATTGAGTGAGAATATAATAACATCTTTAGAATATCGCAATTTAGTCTAACTAAGTCTAGCTTCGGTATTTTCATTAATAAATAACTAGTTCATGTAAGACAAATAGCTTTTTTCGGAAGATTAAACTACTAAAACTCAAATAAAATTAGCGTTGTGATTACTCTGGAAGCACTTTTCTGATTTCTCTGGACCAAAAACTTAAAAACTCAATTATTCATAGGAAGACCTGGTCCAAAATTGGTGCCCAATCGAAAATATTAAAGCTGGGACTCTAGTCTCTTAAACTTACGATTAAACTTCTATTCTATTATTACTCTATTACGATTGTGTCAAAAATTGCTAGTCTCGTAACTTTGATAGATCATTTTAGTATAGCAATAGAATATGAATAGCAAGCTATAGAATAACCAGGGATTTTTTTTACCTAAATAGTGAATCCTGTTTTATTAGACGAAATTTGAACGGGCGTAGTGCAACTGTCACTTAATATCAATCAATATTGACATATATAATGTCAGTCGAACGTAATCATAACATTATCTTATTAAGGCGCAGACTACCCTTTTTGGTCAATTCCAATCTGTTGCGATACTACTGCTATATTTATAGCAAAATTGATTACGAGACTACCAAATGTGTATTTCTTGCGATTAAAGTACTATTTTTACTCTACTTTTATTCGATAGTTGCGTTTTGCGCGATGAGACTAAGGGCCCTGAGGCCCTATTACGGCCGCTTTTGCAATTTTGCTTTGCGTCCTCTTTGCGATTTTTTTGTATTGACTTTGACACTCTAGAGGACGAAAAGCAATGTTGCAAATGTGGCCGTAATAGCACCCCTGGTGAGGCATACTTTCATAAAAGTTAACTGATATTTCAAAAAAAACTAAATTTGAAAACTGCCAGAGGAGTCAGCTGAATATTGCCGTTTTGAATATTCACCCTTAAAACTGTTTAATCAAAGACTTTTAATGTTGTGCAAGCAACATTATGGTGCCGAAACCAAAATAAAAAAAAGTTTGCATACATCACGCGATAAGTGTAAAATTTGGACCTTTACTTATAAAATTCAGTTCGAAAACTTTATAATCAAGAAAAATCATCAAAGTTGTGCCGTATCGCCGTAAAAACGCCTGCATTAATTTGTTATAATAGTGCCAAAGTACAGTGAATTTGCGTACGGGCAACCAAAATAGTTGCATAGGTACTACTAGTGTTTCCAAGTGACGCCGTGTGAAAATTTTTCGGCGGCAAAGCGCCATTTTTTTTCTTCAATTTGCACCTTCATTTGTTTGCTGCAAGATAAGGACAAAAAGCGGAAGCTCCATCCATCTCACTCTACAGTCTCATTCTTTGCCGTTCTCCGTGTCATTTTAATCTTCATCTACCTTGTCTATGCTTCAATCTTCACATCGTTTTCAATCAATCTGTCGACCTGTCTATCTACGAGTCTACGAGTTGTTAACAAGAAACCGAAGAAAAAGGGCGGGAAACTTCGGACTGGACGGACGCGCTTTTTGAATCTAAAAATTATTTTTTCTTATTTCTAGGATCAGGTTGGAATCCTATTGTATTTATATGTAAATATTCTTTGTATATAATAGTTTTATAATTATCTTCATATCTCGGTAAGTTTTAGCTTGTAGTTTTTTTTTACTCGGGTTCCTCCACCATGATGGGGGAACCCATAGACCCCGGGGGTGGATTCCCCCAAGTTTCCCATACTGTAGTGGTATCCACTCACGAATCTAGTGTAGATACCGATCATACGGATAGTTCAATTCATTCAATGAAAAGGAGAAGATGTCGAAAAGTGTGCAGAAATTGTAACAAAAGGAAGAAGCAGGATCGCTCTTTGTTGGCTCTGAGTCGTGAATCTTGTTTGTGTCAAGATGTTAACTCCAAAGAATTTCACGAGAGAGAACGTAGTCCCATTAAATATCGCCAGTCTAATACACAATCTGAGATTCCCTCCTCTGCTCTGCCTCCAACTAGCTCTGATGCCCAGACTCCCTACATCCCTCAACCCATTGGTAGGACTTTTTATGTTAAATCAGATTGTTCTCCCTACGTTATCCATGTTCAGAAACAGCAATCTGCAGCTAATGACGGTACAATCTTGCATCCAATTTCATTTGGCAGTTTCCTCAAAAAGAACAAATACAGAAATATCATAAATGGCAGTGTTAAAAGGATAGGTCGCAATCGTATTTCCCTGGCTTTTTCATCTCATTCTGACGCAAATGCTTTTTTAAGTGATTTTTTATTTTATTTATTGAGAAACAAACAGTCATATACATAATAGGATTACAGTAATAAGAATTACACAGGAAGACCTTGTTACCACCTTAACAATAAAAAATCAGATTTAATTTATTTAATTAACAAACATAACCCATATTTAGTGTGTTTATCTGAAACATGGCTCAAGCCTGGGTCATGTTTCAATGTAAAAAATTATGCCTGTCTCAGAGCAGACAGGTCAGATGGCTACAATGGTGTAACAATTTTAGTTAAAATATCTTATAATTTTTCTCATGTTTGATTCATTTTCTATTATTGCAGCTAGTGTAGATAATATTTGTATAGTTTCAGTGTACATTCCCCATCCTTGTTCTCAAGCTTTCATTGAGTTAGGACAAGTTATCAAAATTCTTCCTAACTGGGGTAGTTCTGATACAACTAAATATACTAATGATTTATTAAACAATCGAATGATGAATTCAATCGTTGTATTATAAACACGGGTACTCCCACGCGCCTCTCACACCCTAATGAAAAAATTAGCTCTGTAGATCTCACTCTTTGTAGCCCATCTCTAGCTAGTATGCTTAATTGGGAGATTCTCCCTAATTCTTTTGGAAGTGACCATTTTCCGATTTGGATTTCTCTTCCATTCAAAAATAAACCTCTTAATCATAGAAAACATTTATTAAATCATAAAAGTGGGATGATTTTAAAAATTGTTTAGATTCTAAACTATCTTCTAACTACCTGCCAGAAGTTCATTCCACAAATTTAAGTCGTTGCTCTGACTCTCTTGTTAAGACAATGATAGAGGCTGCCGATGAGGTTTTTGCTACTAAAGATGGATTATCTACTTCTATTCCTCATCCTCCATGGTGGGATTCTGAGTGCACCAAGGCTGTCAAGAAAAGAAAAGATTTGGAGAAAATCACAGAACAAGGAAGATGCTCTCTCTCTCTAAATAGAAATCGCGAGTAGGCGGAGCCCGCGTGCCTATCATTAGCTCTGCAGTGCCTATTCGTAGTTTTTGACAGATTTGATAAGCTCAGTTGCTTTATGCTTCTTGTAAACAAACCACCAGGAAAAATATGAAAAAAAACCCACTAAAATGCCATATTGTGCTGTGTTGGAATGCAAAAATTAAAGTTGGGGACTTAAAAGTACTAATTATGCCGTATCATTACATCGGTAAGTAATATTTCACTGTATTTTTAAATAAATTTGAAATTATACATGAACAAGAAAACAAAACCATAAGTGAGAAAATGAAAACACCCTAATTATGGAGCAGTAAAATTGAATTTTCATTGAAGCCCGTGAGTCCTGTGACTGTGACTGTACCTTCTTAGCGTTCTTCTTTATCTATGGTATTAGACTCATGACTTTTTCTAGAACATTTTGACAACAGTATAATGGAAATCGGTTAGAGATTGCTCACATGATGAAAATCTATCGATAATTTTCTATGATAAAAATCTATCGATAATAATAATTTTCAGTGAAAAAAAAAAAAAAGTATTCGCTTCGACTTGAAAACCTCTACCTTTTTTTCGGTTTAAAATGTGATTTACTTTAAAGTTAAATTCTTGAATACGAATACAATTATATGAATCTTTCAACTTAGACTCTTGCGTATGAATGTAATTATATTAGCATCATCATCATATTACAATCAGTCCTTAGGCATGTTTAAATCTTTAAAAATACAGCGGATTTTAATGCGGATTTTTTTAATAGATAGAGTGATTCAAGAGGAAGGTTTATAAGTATAAAACATGCACGTTCTAATAATAGATTAGGCGGTACGAAGTTTGCCGGGTCGACTAGTATTGTATAAAGACAAGTCGTCACTCTTATAGTGTGCTATATTTTATTTTTCTTTTCATTTATTTGCAGCCTGTATTACTGGATCACCTTGGGCCAAGCACAGAACCTAATACACTTAAGCATAAACTTGAAGATGGAGCCATCATGAAAGCTTCTTAAGCTAAGAGGAGTTTCAATAAACAATACCTAGAGAAGAAAAAATGCTAAATATTATGTATTAAAAAACCAAGATTAGTTGAGAGTTTAAGGCAAGTAATAAATAAGCAAGTACTTCGATATTAAATAAGATAAAATAATATAAATATAAAACCCATCTTGTTTTATTGGTCTATCTACCCATCCACCTAAATTGTTTACTTTGGTTAAAATAAAGCTTCATTTAAAGTACAGTACTTACTAAAAAATTAATAATGCGCATGCAGATTCGCTAATTGTCGATTTCACAGAAACACCTGAATCAAAAATCATAATTCTACTAAATTACGCATGCAGAAAATGCACTTAACCTCCTTAAATACATATCGTCTTCCGTCGCTTGGGAATACGACCGTTGTCGGAACAGTGACGAAGATTTCTATGCGCATTATAACTTTTGCAGTACTGTAGGTATACACTATTTTATAACTAAACACATTTTTATTTCTGAATCTCTATTTATGCGAAGCATAACTGTTGAATACAAAACGACATTGGAAATAAATAAAAATTAAACTGTACACTAAAATAAACTTTGTTCTATGAGCGACTGGTTTTTTCATATGATAATACCAATACATCGCCAATCACCAAGAAGGCCGTTTGCGTAGAATACCCATAGTTTTTCGTAAAAAAAAGTAATTGTTAACTGTAGCCATAATGAAAGAAAGTAGTATATCGATAGGTTTTGCTCATCGACAAACTTGCTCCCGCAATATGTACATCCCTAATTTTTCGACGTAGCCACCTAGTGTTTAGTAGCGGTAGTACAAAAGCTGTAGTTACATCTAGCGTCGAATAGTAAAACTAGGAACAATGCGTGAGGATTTTAAAGAAAAGAGGATGTATAGCTTTCTACCATGTCTTTGGAAAAACCTAATTTCATTATTTTATCATATGTGTGTCATCATTATCTTAAGTATTTCATAATTGTTATTTGATTTTGATCTTTGTTTATTTGTAAAAAAGGTTCATAGACTACTTCAAAGTTTTGTGATGTAGATCTTTTCGGCTTCGTCGTTAATCACCAATGGTAGCTTGGATTTCATAGTGAGCGTTTGGTTTATATGTGTGAGTTTGGACACACTGGTTTTAGTACTAAAAGCTCATGATGCTATTTCTATTGTATTCTCTTGTTCTGTGGTTAAAATAATAACTTTTGGTATAATTGCTCAGTGAGTTGTAAAAAATTACAATACCTATTATTACTGTAATTACAACTTACTGTTCAATGTAATTGTTTGTTTACACGAACCGAGCGGAGTGCCTCGGCGCGCAGCGCCGCACGCCCAGCCGCGCGGCGCGACGAACGTGTTAAATACCAGGGTGCCATAACTAAAATTTTTTTATTTTAGTTTTCACCAAACTGTCGTCGCGCGTGGTTGTGTTGTTGCTGTGTAGACGTATTGTTTTCTCTTGCGATTTAAAGTGCTAAAGATGGCTGACTACTTAACACCAATGCGGAATTTTACGAGATGATGATGTGCGTAGGACGTTGTGACGGAAATCTCTCAGCAGCCCGTCGCCTGTATCGGGCCCGGTTTGTTGAGGGTAGGGAAAGAGTTCGCGACCTACCATCGCTTGGTACCTTTAGGAGATTGTCCCTCAACTTACATCGCCACGGTACACGGCCATGCAAGAAAGGATCGAGGTGGCATTCAGGACTGTGACAGACACCTCTCATATTGCGCAGTGTCATGAACTCTACGTTACGCCGTAAGAGACTTTGCATCCAGCATGGTGGACGACACTTCGAACCCTTTTTGTAAAAAGTTTCCTTAACAAATTGATTAATAAATGAAGTGTAATTATGAAATTCAATCATGAAATAAAAAAATCCTAGATACTTTTTGACGATCGGTGATTTGGTTGTTGTGCATGGAATTTACATCGGATGCGAGCCGCGTCGTACACAACGAGATTTCGTAAGTAACTAAAATACAACATAATATTTCGTGAAGTTATCGTATGATGATAGGAAAATAAATCAGCCATTCTGTAATTATTATTTCATGCGGCATCTTTTTGCGGCACTTCTTTCAAAAGCGGCTACTTTAAACAACTCTTTAAAATTTGCCGCGAGACCGTCTTGCGGTGTTTGTTTGAAAACGTCCCGTCCCGCGCGCCCGCCCGCCTCACCGCGGCACCGGGCGCCGCCGCCGCCTCGGCCGCCGCGCCGAGCGGCCGAGCGCGAGTCGTGCGCGCGCGACCTTCGCGCGACCGACACAATGTCAAAGCTTGATTTTGGTAGGTACTTGACTTGACAACTAGGACGGCGTAACAGATTAGTCGATGGTCTCGTGCACCCGAAACTGTAATACCAAACAACAAGAGCTATTTTAATGTACTAATTAATTATCAAGTTTTACTTATGCTCTTTTTAACCTAAAGAACTGCACAGACACGTCCACTGCTCTTTCAGCATATTATGCATATTATGCTGAAGCATGGTTGCGTTACGGTCTCATTTTATGGGGAAATAGTACTAATTTTAATGATTTATTTATAATGCAAAAAAAATGTATCCGCATTCTAGTAGGCATTAAAAGCACGGACAGCTGCCGACCTCACTTTGTCAGAATGGGAATTCTTACGCTCCCATCTTTGTTCATACTGGAGATAGCAATATTTGTTAGAAACAATAATAATCTATTCACACAAAATCGAGAAATACATAACTTTAATACTAGATCTCAAAATAAATTAGCTTTACCTTACTCTAGATTAAAATCATTTAGCACCCACCCTCACTGTTCCGCAATAAAAATTTATAATAAACTACCGGAATATATAAAAACACAAAATAATCACTCAAATTTTATAAATAAACTAAAGTCCCTTCTAGTGCAAAAGTGCTATTATACAATTCAAGATTTCTACAATGACAAGTTCAACTCAGTCGATTAAAATGTTCCAAATAAGCAAAAGCAAATATAAATTTAATTTTAATTATGTTACAATTTTTTAGACTTTCATTTTAAGTTATTATTGTTTTTATTTAAGTATGTAAGTACTAGTTAACTTATTTTTGTTCATTATGTTATAAGTTAAATTCTAATTAGGTATTTTATAAACTTTAAAGTATGTACATATTACAACTACAATTTGTGCAATATCTTATTTAAGGTACCTTAAGTGATACTATTCTATTTTGTAACATCTGTTTATGTACCTTAAGAAAGCACTAATAAATGAATATGAATGAATATTTAACGTTAGCTCTGGAACCACATCTTTTGTTCGATATGTCTATCTGATCGAACAAAAGATGTGGTGGTAAGTTTATTAACTAAATTCGATCGACTTGTTATTGGCATCGACTCGTAATTGTCTTGTTAGCGACTTCGTAAACCATTTCTGATTAATTGGACGTGTAACAACGAGGTCGCTTACAATGCAATTACAAGTAGATCGAATTTAGTGAAGAGAATTACCCCCCTTGTGCTTAATACACCCTATTATCTTTGAGTGCCTAAGGTAGTTGTAGGTACCTAATGAATTCATAATAAAAACTACTAAAATATCAGCCTTCATTCGCGTTCTTTGGGGGAGGCCGATGTCCAGCAGTGGACGTCTTTCGGCTAAAATGATGATGATGTCAAAAATATCAGTTGTTTTGTAAAGAGCAGTGGTTTTATCATGATTTGCTTCGTTAAAAAAAATAGGTTACTTACCTGGAAGTATGGAAGAAATTACATAAGGCGGTAACTCTCGATATGGCGCGAAATTCAAATTTTTTCGCGTTTTTTAATTATTCTGGCGAATGTATTCATTTTTAATAAAGCCTTAAAAACGTAAACCTTAACAAAAAGGTTTGCCAATGCTGGGTGCATTAAATTTCTTGGTTATCGGTGTTTTAACATTTTTAATATTTGAAGCATTACGTAAGCGCCTGCCGCTTCGTCTACCAGGAGCTCATGAAAAAAAAGATCATCTTTGTTTTGACGAGTGTTAGGCGAGACCACGCCCCCCGTAAGGTCAACATCGGGTTCAAGTCGTAGTCAGAGGTTGTTCACCGTACCAGACGCTCAGCTGGTGGCTTCTGCTAGTGCTTGCAAAAGTTAAAATAATTTTTAGTTTTGTATGAAAGTACAAACATTTCAATGCTTGAGTTTCCAAGTATTTTAACCAGCAGGATTACTTAATTATACGCTAACTAACATCCCCTTCAATTTGTTACCGCCATGTCAGAAACACCCTGTATAATATTTATACTCACGATCTGGATTTTTCTATTTGCACTAACGGTGTTTCTGTATTACAGTATGCTGACGATATAGTTCTATATTGTACAGACGAATCAATAGAAAGAGCAACAATTACCATGAATAAAGCTCTGAAGAAATTAAATAATTACCTTTTAAAAAATAAATTAACATTGTCTCCTGCTAAAAGTATTGGGGTTTTATTTACTAGGAAAACTAAGCCTCCTCCCATCTTTTTGTATTATAATGATCAAATTATCAAAATTGCTTCTGAAGCCAAGTATTTAGGAATAATTCTTGATTCAAAATTAACAGGTTTATCCCATTGCTCTTATATATCTAATCGTTGTGAAAAACAAATTAATATGTTAAGATGTCTTGCGGGTGTGTGGTGGGGTAGCCACCCCACCTCTTTAAAGCTAGTTTATAATGCTGTTATAAGGAGTGTATTAGATTATGGTACTTTTCTGTTAACTTCCGGTACTAAGCAATTATTTAAAATTCTTGACACAGTACAGCATAAAGCATTGAGAATAGTTACAGGTACTATGCGTTCGACTCCCATCAATGCTTTGCAAGTGGAGGGTGGAGATCCTCCACTACATCTGCGTAGACAGTATCTCTCGGACAGGTTCTTGTTCCGGTTAATTAATTTTTCAAATCATCCCTTATTTGCCAAGTTAAAATGTCTCGACAGTCATGTCCAAAACTCCAGATTTTGGAGAAATAAGACTCCTCCATGTCTCATTATTAGTTTCCGTAAATATTTATCTCTATCATTGCCTACCTTTAGATTTATATCTTTCCCTATCTATGAAACTGAGTTTAAGGCTTTAATTTTGAACCCGGTTGTTTGTATTGATTGTAACATAGAGAAGGATCCTATTTCTTCTAACATTTCGTTTAAAATCATTGCAAATCAGAACTGGCCTACTGATCAGTTTCATCATATTTTCACAGATGCATCTGTGGCGACCGCCACTGCTATTATATTTATTTATAATATTCTCATACACAATATTTATCATATCTATCTATCTAAGTATTTTACGTATATATCTCCGTTTCCATTGACACTGCCTACATCAGTGCAATGGAAGCGTGAGCTCCATTTCCTTAGGAAATTTGTAATAACAATGCGCAGTCACCATGGCAACGCAACCAGCGGCCATGGTCTTCGGTGCAGCGCCGCGCAGCTCCGCATGCGCGTCGAGCTACTCTGCGCCGAGATTACAGCGCAGCGACGAAGATTAAACTCTCTTCTCGCCTACCTCTGCTTGACTAAAGTCCCAATTCAGTTTTATATATCGTTTATTAATTTCATTTCAGTTTTTGTGTTTGTATAAAGTTTTCTTTCCGCCTTCTATTGTAAATATTGTGTGTGGAGATTTTCAGCTGTACTTTTCCCTATCGTGTAAATATAATTCTTCTGTGCATAATTCATCGTGTATATATTCATTAACCGTGGGAGAATACACAGCAGCCTCATCATCCACATCCACCCCCAAACTGGTGACCCCTCTTTTGAACTTTTCGGAAACTATTTACATTCAAAACCATGAAATCAAACGAAAATTTTCTCACTGTTGACACGGTTGCTATGACAACGGACGAGATGACCGATGTTATTGCCGAACTGAAGAAGCATGTTCAGGTCTTGGCAGCAAAGCTGGGAGACACGACGACACGTCGGCCACGCCTGCAACCTCGAGGCGGCCGCAGACGTCGGAAGACCAGATCCCGCTCGAGCTACGAGAAGCACCCGACCTGTTGGTATCATGGCAAGTTCGGAGACGAAGCGACTAACTGCTTGTCACCTTGCGACCACAAGCAGGGAAACGAGAAAGGCAATCGGTAATGGCGACGGACGATTGCCTCGCTAACAGCACAGGTCGCCTGTTCATATCGGACCGCAACACCAAGATGCAATTTCTCATTGACACCGGCAGTGAGGTTTGCGTCTTTCCTCGTTCCGCACTACAACAGCGCCGCCCAGCTACCGACTACCAACTCTGCGCTGCAAACGGGTCCGCCATCAACACATACGGCTACGCTCACCTCGAGACCGACCTAGGATTGCGCAGAATCTTCCCGTGGAGGTTCATCGTGGCAGACGTCTCGAAGCCAATCATTGGAGCTGACTTCCTGAGCTTCTACAACCTCTTGGTGGATATCAGGAACCAGCGACTGATCGACGGCACTACAACCCTCTCCACTTCGGGAATATCAGCGAGCTCTTCGAACACGATATCTTCAGTGAAGGTCATGATCGGAGACTCAATATACCACGAGATCGTGAAGGAGTTCCCAGAAATCACTCGTCCTGCTGGTGCTCAGCGCATTACCAAACACAACACGCTGCACTACATCCGGACTACTCCAGGACCCCCGATCTCATGCACACCACGCCGACTCGCTCCAGACAAGCTCAAGATAGCGAAGCAAGAGTTTGAGTCTATGCTGAAGGCTGGAACCGCAAGACCTTCAGAGAGCCCCTGGGCTTCCCCGCTCCACCTAGCGCCGAAGAAGGACAACGGATGGCGACCATGCGGCGACTATCGCATGCTTAACGCCCGCACGATCCCCGACCGCTACCCCATCCGTCACATCCATGACTTCGCGCACAGCCTGAGCGGCTGCACCATCTACTCGACGATTGACCTGGAAAAAGCATATAATCAGATTCCAGTCTGTCCTGACGATATCGGCAAGACGGCGATCACCACACCGTTCGGAATGTACGAATTTCCATACATGACTTTCGGACTTCGAAACGCTGCGCAGACTTTTCAGAGATTCGTCGATGAAATCACCAGAGGCCTTGATTTCTGTTATACGTACCTTGACGATTTTTTGGTCTTCAGCAGAGGAGAAGCAGAGCATCATCAGCACCTCCGTCAGCTCTTCAGCCGCCTCAGAGACTACGGTATGGTAATAAACTCTGGAAAATGCGTTTTTGGCCAGTCTGAGGTTACCTTCCTAGGCTATCGCATCTCAGCCGAAGGAACAAAGCCGACAACCTCGAAGGTGGACGCTATCCAGAGCTTCTCAGCACCAAAGACGGTCAAGGAGCTTAGAAGGTTCTTAGGGATGCTGAACTTTTACCGTCGTTTCATCCCTAAAGCAGCTGAGATTCAGGCCCCTCTCAACTCCCTTCTCACTGGCAACGTCAAAGGCTCTCATCCTATTCACCTGGACGGCAGAACCCTCAAGGCTTTCGAGGATTGCAAGGACAGCTTGTGCAAGGCCACGCTAATTGCTCACCCAGACTGCGATGCTAAATTAAGCATGGTAACGGACGCTTCAGAAGTTGCTATCGGCTCAGCCTTGCAGCAGTACAAGGACGGATCCTGGCAGCCCCTTGCTTTCTTCTCCCGCAAGCTAAGTCCCAGCCAGCAGAAGTACTCACCTTACGACCGAGAGCTCCTGGCGATCTATGAGTCGATCAAGTATTTTCGCCACATGGTCGAGGGTAGGAACTTCACTGTATATACGGATCATAAACCACTTTGCTACGCTTTCACCTCACGACGCGAGAACTGTTCACCGCGCCAGTACCGACATCTGGACCTGATTGCCCAGTTCACGACCGACATCCGGCACATCTCCGGTAAGGACAACGTCGTGGCTGACACGCTGTCAAGGATAGAGGAACTGGAGCAACCAATCAGCTTTGTCCAGCTAGCTCAGGCCCAAGCGGTAGACCCAGAGCTCCAACAGCTGCTTCAGGAGGACAATTCCCTGAGACTAGAGAAGTCGACCGTTCCCGGCATCAGCACTTCACTATTCTGTGACGTCAGCACACAGGTGAAGAGGCCCTACGTCCCCAAGATCATGCGGAGACAAGTCTTCAACACCCTACACTCGCTGAGTCATCCAGGTGCAAACGGAAGTGCGAAGCTTGTGGCAGAACGCTTCATGTGGCCTGCCGTCAGGAAGGACTGCAGAGAGTGGGCACGCGCCTGCCTACCCTGCCAACGCGCCAAGGTCAACCGGCACGTCTCCGCTCCGCTTGGTACATACCACCTGCCGCGCGAGCGTTTCACGTGCGTCCACATCGACCTGATCGGACCACTTCCCATATCTAAAGGCTTCCGATACTGCCTCACCGCCGTGGATCGCTTTACTCGTTGGCCTGAAGCTATACCGATCACGGACATGACTGCAGAAACAGTTGCCTTAGCCCTGCTGACAGGATGGATATCTCGGTTTGGTTGCCCAGAAGAGATCGTCACCGATCGTGGACGCCAGTTCGAATCCGCCTTGTTCCAGCATCTTTCAAAAATCTCTGGCTTCCAGCACAAGCGCACGACAGCATATCATCCCTCCTGCAATGGCCTAGTAGAGCGGTTCCACAGACAGCTGAAAGCCGCCATAGTCTGTCATGCAAACGAGAATTGGACAGAGTCGTTGCCGCTAGTTTTACTTGGAGTTCGAAGCGCTTTGAAGGAGGACCTGAATGCTTCCTCCGCAGAGCTCGTGTACGGCCAGACGCTCAGATTGCCCGGAGAGTTCTTCGACCCCAGCTCAACCGGCACCACGGACATCACGGACTTTACCGCCCGCCTCCGTTCATTCACACAAAACCTCAAGCCTACACCGGCATCGAGGCACACGAAGAAGTCAGTCTTCGTTTACAAGGACTTAGCCACCGCCAGCCATGTCTTCCTTCGTGATGACGCCCTGCGTGGTAGCCTTACTCCTGCTTACTCCGGACCGTACTCTGTCATTGAAAGGAGTGATAAAACATTCAAGCTGGACATCAAAGGAAAACCAATCACGGTCTCAATCGATCGGATAAAACCGGCTTACGTGCTGGATGGTACTGATGCGTCTTCGACGACGCCCCTACCAACGCAGCCCACAGCGCCTACTCCATCTGTTGTCCCTGCTAACAAAAGCACAGATTGCTCGCTCTATACATCCGCTGACAGAACACCAGTCACAACGACTCGGTCTGGACGCAAAGTCCACTTCCCTGACTATTTACGCCCGTAGTCACGGTCTCCGAAGGGGAGTGATGTGTCTGCTATTATATTTATTTATAATATTCTCATACACAATATTTATCATATCTATCTATCTAAGTATTTTACGTATATATCTCCGTTTCCATTGACACTGCCTACATCAGTGCAATGGAAGCGTGAGCTCCATTTCCTTAGGAAATTTGTAATAACAATGCGCAGTCACCATGGCAACGCAACCAGCGGCCATGGTCTTCGGTGCAGCGCCGCGCAGCTCCGCATGCGCGTCGAGCTACTCTGCGCCGAGATTACAGCGCAGCGACGAAGATTAAACTCTCTTCTCGCCTACCTCTGCTTGACTAAAGTCGCAATTTAGTTTTATATATCGTTTATTAATTTCATTTCAGTTTTTGTGTTTGTATAAAGTTTTCTTTCCGCCTTCTATTGTAAATATTGTGTGTGGAGATTTTCAGCTGTACTTTTCCCTATCGTGTAAATATAACGTGTATATATCGTGTATATATATTCTTCTGTACATAATTCATCGTGTATATATTCATTGACCGTGGGAGAATACACAGCAGCCTCATCATCCACACCCCCCCAAACATCTAAACATTCCAATTCAAGTACGGTTGGTGTTGGAGTGTTCCATCTCCAGTATAATATAGTTCAAAAAGTTAAACTTCCACCAGAATCTTCAGTTTTTACTGGAGAATTGTATGGTATCTATAAAGCTATTGAATATGTTCTTTTAATGAAATTGAAGAAAACAGTAGTTTTCTCTGATTCAAAGAGTAGTCTTCAGGCTTTAAGTAAATTTCCTTTTAAATGTAATACTATAGTTCCCTTAGTTTTCCAAATTCGTTCTTTGTTGTTGAAATGTGAGAATGAAGGCCTTATAGTTAACTTTGCTTGGATTCCCAGCCATTGCGGTATAAAAGGAAATGAAAGGGCCGATGACTTGGCAAATCAGGCTGTTGTTTCTGGTGATATCTATCCTTACAAAAACTTTGCGTGTGACCTGCTTTCAATTCCTAAAAAAGAATTAGTTACCAATTGGGATGAGTACTGGTCGGATAGTAGCAGATTGAGAGGTGGTCAACTCTTTAACATTAATAAGAATACTTCTTTAAAACCTTGGTATCATCATATGGGGAGTAAGGGGGAGAAAGGGGAGTAAGGGGGAGAACAGTTACAAGATCTCAACTGGCCCCAATTGTCAACCTCACCTGCACGCGGTGCTCCCTGCTAGAGAACAGACGAGGAAATGGCGACCGAGCAGTGGCGGTATAACCATACCACAGGTCATCTACGACCTTGGGGGCTAAATACCTCCAGAAAAGCTGGATAAGAGAAGGAAACTCTGAGTAACAACCGGCGAGTCTGGGCGCTTAGACAGCAGCCCTGTCACCAGACTAGGATACTGTGGGCTAATAACTCGCATATCTGAATACCTAAATATTAAAGAAACTCGAAGTAAAGAAAAACGGACTGATAACAAAACGACGACATTTGGCATGAAACAAAGGACCATGATAGGCTGTTGGAACGTACGCACCATGCGGGAAGACAGCAGAGTTTTGCAAGTTGCAAAATATATGTCAGAATACCATCTTGACATTTTGGGTATATCCGAGGCTCGATGGAAGGACTTTGGCGAAGAAAAGGTTCAGGATATGACTTTGTTGTATTCAGGTAGCGACACCAGACACGAACACGGAGTTGCCTTGCTTCTGAGTAAGAGAGCAAAAATGAGTCTTCTTGAATGGAAGCCCATATCCGACCGCATAATGACGGCACGATTCAAGTCACATGTTAGAAATATCACTATAATAGGGGAAAGTGGGGAGGATTCGTACAATTTTTACTTCGAGGCTTCTCGAAGATAAACTAACAGCTTTTTTAAAATGAGTTTAAGGCTAATGTATAATGAACTTATCTGGGTATATTATTACAAAAGTTTTTTTTAGATATAACCCCATTTTGACCAAGATTTGCTCGTCTGAAAAAAAAAGGGAATTCGTACGAAAGCACCCCAGGAGTGGGGTGCTTTCGTACAGAGGGTGGGGGACCTTCGTACATATAGTGTTAAAAATGCAATTTATTAGAAATAAAATATGTTATTGTTATCAAAATTAATTGAAAAACTGCTGTTCAAGTTAACATGTCAACCTGAACTGTATAATCAACCAGCCTCAAAAGTTTAACCTTTTGATTAAAACCTACCTATATCCAACAGTGGACGTATTTTATAAGATGATGACTATGGATTATCACTTTCGTAAAAAGCAGTGATTTTGATTTCTGTGGCAACTATTAATGTGCTTCTTCAATTTCTCCCAACCTAGCAGGTTTTCAGGAGTATCCTTGACTTTCCAGTAATTTTTCCATACATAATAGCGTACGAATGTACCCCACCTACCACTGTACGAATGTACCCCAAACCAAAAAACCAACACATTAATTCAAAATAAAAAAAACCATTTAACTCTATTCCAAATGAATATAAATAAAATAAGCTACAGATATAGCTTGAACTTAGTTAATATCGGTTATGCAGTAAAAACAAAAAATATAAGGTTAAATCGTGTTATAGAGCCAATCGGAAAATTACTTAGGCGTCGCGAAATCACGTTTTGTCTAGTCCTGGCGAAGTTGGTGAGCACACTTACCCCCCGCCCCGGGGGAAGCCTATGCCTAATATTAGGAGTCCCACACACAAATACGAGCGTGTCAACGTTTTAGGTGTAGGAGATATGGCTACTGTACGAATGCTCCCTTTGTACGAATCCTCCCCACTTTCCTCTACAGTGTTATGCACCGACCAACAGTGCGGATATCAAAGTGAAGGAATGTTTCTACGAAATGTTAAATGCCACAGCTCAAGCGGTAAAGAAACAGGATATTTTAATCTGCATGGGAGACCTCAATGCTCAACTAGGGAATGACAACAAAGGCATAGAAACCTGGCTTGGGAAGCATGCAACTGGAAGGCGAACAGAAAATGGCAATCTCCTGATCGATTTCTGCTGCCAGAATGACCTTGTCGTGGGGGGGTCCATCTTCCCTCATAAAACCTGCCATAAAATCACTTGGGTCTCACCAGACCGCAAGACCGAAAATCAAATTGACCACTTTATGATCGGCAGGAAATGGCGTCGCTCACTCCTTGATGTTCGTAACAAACGAGGCGCTGACGTCAACAGCGACCATCATCTGCTGACGGCGAAAATCAAGTTAAAGATTGCCAAAACAAAGCGCTCAGCCCAGCACGCTATCAAGCGTTTCGATGTCGAGAAACTGAGGAGCAGCGACGCAAAAAGGCAGTTTTCGGTTACGCTGCATAACAAGTACCACGAACTTAATGTCGAGACCGCGCCCCTCGAAGAACACTGGGATCATGTTCAAAATGTGCTGCAGGACTGCTGCAAAGAAATGCTAGGTCACAGATCACAAGGCAAAAAGGAGTGGATGTCCAATGACACCTGGGGCAAAATTAACCACCGTAAGACCTTAAAGGAAAGGATGAACTCGGCCAGTGGCATGGAGGAAAAAGAGGCACTGTCCTACGAGTACTTTCTCTGTGAAGGCGATATTAAGCGCAGCCTCAAAAAAGACAAGCGCACGTGGGCCGCAGACATAGCGACAAAAGCACAAAACGCTGCAGCTAGCGGCAACATGCGAGAACTCTACAGAGCATCGAATCAACTGTGTAACAAACGCCAACGAAACAGGCCAATAAGGCGCAAGGACGGAACGCTCGCTGTGACGCTTGAGGAACAACTTGCCCGCTGGCACCAGCATTTCACTGAGGTATTCAGCGCCCCAGAAATGCAAGAGGATCTCAACACGGATGTGCAAATATCGGACCATCTTGATATCGACATCAATCCTCCAACCAAACAAGAGATTAGCAAGGCCATTCTAGCACTGAAAAGTGGAAAAGCCCCCGGCAATGATGGAATCCCTATCGAAGCGTTGAAAGCCAACGTGGACGCATCAGCCGATATACTGCTACCTCTCTTGGTAAAGATCTGGGAAACTGGGGAAGTTCCAAAAAGCTGGAAAGAAGGTATCATTACCAAACTTCCCAAGAAGGGCGATCTTTCCGAGTGCAATAACTGGAGAGGCATAAATGTATTGCCAACCTGCTCCAAAGTTTTGTGCAAAATACTGTTGCAGCGCATGGCGAAGGAAATCGACCAAAAGCTGAGAAACGAACAAGCTGGGTTTAGAAAGGGCCGTTCTTGTACGGACCAAATTAACCTGTTAAGGATAATTCTCGAATCCTGTAACGAAATGCAGTGCGAAGTATTCGCTCTTTTTATAGATTTCGAGAAGGCATTTGACAGAGTGAGATGGTCCAGCATCTGGCGCATCCTGAAGAAGAGGGGAATACCAGACAAAATTGTACAAATAATACAATGTTTGTATGAAGGATCCCAATGTCGCATACTACACGACGGTCAACTCACCGAGGCCATGCCAGTCACGGCAGGGGTCAAACAGGGTTGTTTATTGTCTCCACTTCTTTTCCTCATTGTACTGGATGATATCATGCGCAGAGTGACATACGAAAGTCAAAGAGGTCTACCGTGGACTCAGAGGTCGCAGATAGAGGACATTGACTTTGCCGACGACTTGTGCTTTCTCTCTGCCAACGTTGGTGATCTCCAGTCCAAGGTGTACGATTTACAGCAACAGGCACTGAAAGAAGGTTTACGCATCAATTCCGCCAAAACTAAAGAAATGCGCCACAATACCACAGACACCACTCCCATTTGTGTCAACGGCGAAGTTGTAGAGCGTGTGGAAAAGTTCACCTACCTGGGGAGCGTTGTGAATCCAACCGGAGGAGCGGAAGCTGACATAGAGGCTCGCATAAACAAGGCTCGAGCAGCCTTCGCTCAACTCAAGCCAGTATGGAAGTCCTCGATTATCACGCGCCGAACAAAAGTCAGGATCTTCGAGTCGAACGTGAAGTCAGTCCTCCTCTATGGCAGTGAAACCTGGTTTGTCAGAAAGGATCTGTCTGCTAGGCTGCAGGTTTTCATTAACAAATGCCTGCGTCAGATTCTTAGAATATTTTGGCCCAAGACAATCAGAAACACGCTGCTGTGGAGACTCACCGACCAGAAACCCGTAGACTTGGAGATCAAGCTGAGGAAGTGGCGTTGGATCGGCCACACGCTGAGGAGGCCGGACGACCATCCGCCCAAGATAGCCCTAAAATGGTGCCCCCAAGGACGTCGCAAAGCCGGTCGCCCTAAACAAACCTGGCGCCGCACGGTGGAGCAAGAGGCCCCTATACTTGGAGCACCGTGGAATGAAATGGAGGAAGTCGCCCAGGATAGGAGCAAGTGGCGAGCTTTACTGAGAGCCCTATGTCCCTGATGAGGGATAAAAGGAGATCATCATCATCATATCAGACTCAGTAAAAGAGTAACATCTATTCTAATTAGAATGAGAATTGGGCATACTTGTACTCCAGCTCATCTTGCTAGATTAGGTATTAAAGACTCAGCAGGATGTGAGTGTGGTGCTGAGATATCAGACCTAAACCATATGTTTTTTGCATGCCCTCGGTTTAACAGAGAGTCCTTCCTATATTCTTTACTTTCCTATTCTGTTCCTTTTCCAACTTCCATAACATCGTTGTTATTATTAAAAGAACCCAATATTTATAAATATATATCTTTGTTTATTGTAGAAAATAATATAAAAATATAATTATAATTTTTATGTTATATATTTATTTATTCAATTTTAATTATCTCAGTTAACCAAACCAGGTGACCAAATTAACGCTTTGCGTATTATATTGGAGCAGTGCAATGAAATGCGAAGCAAACTCTATACTCTGTTCGTAGACTTTGAAAAAGCGTTCGATAGAGTGAAGTGGTCAAGCATGTTGCGCGTTCTAAAACGAACAGGAATACCAGCAAAGGTGATAGAAATTATCAAGAACTTGTATGAGGGTTCCTACTGCAGAATTAAGCACGGAGGACAACTCACGGACAAGATCTCAGTGACCGTAGGAGTTAAACAGGGTTGTTTGTTGTCGCCGTTACTATTTCTTTTAGTCTTGGATGACGTGATGCACAAAGCGATGGATCGCGAAGCGAGAGGTTTGGCATGGCTGCACGGTAGATCTCTCGAAGACATCGACTTCGCAGATGACTTATTCTTGCTGGCAATGTCACGGAAAGACCTGCAATCCAAGACCGACGACCTGCGGGTCTATTAAGGACACATTTGATAGATCATTCTTCGTTCCTTAAATTTTCTTTTAAAAAAAAATCATTCATTTGTTAAGATCTCAGAATAAAGACAAGCATAGAAACCGGGCTAAAATAAAAAGTTATTTTCATATTGTTACGCTCCTTACTAAACGGCAAAAAGACTATTAGTTAGAGAGAGATAAAATATAAGAATTCTTTGCAAGTTTTCTTCTTGTGGTATCAAAGTGGTTTATTGATGACACTGGTTTATTAGTACCGTACAAAATTAAAAACCAATAATTTGGTACATATTTGGTGGTTTGTTTATGGTTTGTTTTATTTTGACGTATAATATGACATTGTAAACATCGGTAGCAGCTCCAAAAGTTTTATGATTATTTTTTATGAAAAAGGTGTGATAAATTGGTTTTGTGATTGTGAATGTTTAACTTAATGTATAACAATCTCTTGTGTAGTGACGGGATGTGAATCAAATGCGTCAAGGAATCAAAATCTTGATGTTTCGGTCACCTACCATTCGGTAAATAATTTTGTTTCATTGTAGACTTCTGGGCACTATTTTGACAAATAAATTATCAAGAACATCAATTTTACACGCTGTTTGTCGAACTCGTACCTAAATTTATTGAATTATTACGGTAAAACACCTTCTGTAAAGGTTATGATAGTGTTGTGCCAAAATATGTTTAGACAAAAGTTATCGAACCTAAATCATCCGTTCTAACTTAAGGACAGATAAAAATCAGACATAATAATATGCTAATTGTTGTATTTTTTTCAGTTTTCAAGTAAATTATATACTAAAAACAAAATGACTGGATGCTATAAAGAGACAAGATTTTAAACATTCACAACATACTGTTTTATCAACAAAGAAGATTTAAGATGGTGAAGATTATAACCTGAAACTGTAACAACAGTTTTGCTGCTGCAATTTGAATAAGTTGGTTGGTGGTAATCATAAAATATTGCCCTTTCAATTGCTTATTTTATATCAAATTAATTAAATGTTATTCGTTATCAACTTAATGTTAAAGGAAATAGGACAGCGACATTCAGTGGACAATTCATATTTCATATCTAAAAGAAATGCAACCAGAAAATACCATCATCTCAGCTAAAAACGTCTACTGCTGGATATAGGCCTTAAAGAAAATATCGTGACATACAATTTGCTCATTCTGGATAAAACAGGTTTAAGTTTATCTATGTTTTTTTTCTGCAGATCCTCATAATTGTATATGAAAATTTCAAGTTTAAGTTGCGGGATGTCATCGTTTAAGTTAATATTCTCTAAGATACCTGTTTTCTAAAATAAAAAACGAAGGCTTTAATTAATATATATTTGAATAAATTATTATTATTATTGTCTTGAATATAATATTTAAAAACATTTTTCTTGCTTTCTTACAGGCCTCACAAAATACTTTGATAAAAAAAGCTACAGAATATATGAACCGTAAATTTGGGTAAACCAATGCTGTAAACTGTAAACAAATAAAATTCCATGAAAATTTTACTTTGTGATAAAAACAAAAGCGCCATTGTTGCTGCAGGATATCACTTACGTATGTATAAATTGTTTACACCCAGGTTTTATAATACTTACTCTCTTTTATAAGTTTTAATTAAAACATATTATATTTTTAGGTCTCAAAAAAAACCACAAGCAGGGTTTTTTCACATACAAACAAAGTGATGATCAAGATCAACCCAGGCAAAAACAAACATTTGAGGTGCAGAGTGCAGAGCAAGATTATTGAAAATGAGTGTGTAAAGAAAGAAGCGCATAATTCATACATTATGAAATTTCCAAAAATAGATTTGTTTTACTTGTTTTATATATACATATTATTATAGGCACACATTTTTTAGTTTTAATTATTTTAGAGCTGTGCTAATAATATCTGATGTGACAGAGTTTTTTATGAACGGAAAATCTTTAGAAATAGGTAAGTATTATTATATTTTTATCAAGACACCCGTTTTATTCATTAAAATAACTTATTGTGTGCAGTAGGTTTCCTGGAAGAAATCGCTTTAATCGATAAGGCACAATTGCCCTTATTCTTTTTCTGTTAAAAATGTTATACGGTTTGTTACATTTTGTATTTTTATTTGCATTTTTATAGCAATAAAGCGTTTTTATCTTTGTCTTTGTTTTCTTGTTATTATAATACCATACAATTACTCCTGAATTAGTTATGATAAGTTCCATAATAAAGAACCATGTCTTGTATAAAAGTATAGACAACTTGATTTAGGACAAGTTATTTTTGCCATCACTAGCTTTTTAGAAAATTAAAAATAAAAAGTCGAACCCAGGTACGGGCAAGGTGCGGAAGAGTCATACGACCCAGTGGAGAAAGTATATTGGTCTCTTTTTAACATATTCAATGGTTGCACTTGAGTAAGTAGCGTAACACAATGATGTGACTTTTTATTTTAGGACTCCTTCTATGCTTGTCTTTATTCTGAGGTTAAGATGGTCATTCAAAAAATGACAGCTAGATGTCTTCTAAAAGCAGAATCATTTTCAAGACCTCTTTTTTGACAGGTTTCTAAGGGAATTCGTAAGATGGCCTAATTTGATTTTATCTTTTAGCTGTCAAATAAGTGAACGTAACGATTGAAAAATATAGGTGCTTTTTTCATTCATCCTTCATTCTTTGACTGATCCGTGGCTCAGTTGGAAGTGATTTGAACTGAGACATCGAAGCACTAGGTTCGATCCCGGCGGGGCGAACATTGTTATGATGAATATAGATTTTTGTTTCCCGGTCTAGGTATATTGTATTGTCTCTGTATGTGTTTCGGGCAACCTAGATACAGTTTTTACCTATTAAATTAATTGCTCTAAGTAGTGGGGAGCGTTATTATTATTATTTATTATCAATACAAATCTAGAGTGTATTTACGAACATACCCTTTAATATTTTTGTTTATTTATTTCTTGTATGTACTAGTGTACCCGGGCAAAACCTTTTTTGGTACCCAGTTCTAAAATTCTCTTATTGTATAAACTAGCCTACACTAGCACTTGCATATGAGTTGCTGTTGGTCTATCTTTCAATCAGCTAATAAGTAGGAAACTTACTAATAATGTTAGTAAGATAAAAATAACTAGATTTACAATGAGTTGTTGTCGGTCTGCCTGTCTATCTTTAAACCAGCTAAGGCTTAAGGAAACTAAATAATGTTAGTAAAATAACAATAACTAGATTTACATTTATTTATTTTTTAACATCAAATATATTAGGTATAGTTGTTCGCATATAGTGTAAATAAATAATTATTTATTTTTAATACAATTTGTTTAAAATCTTTAAATAGGTACTAAATATGACTTCTTCGGGTGTTTTGGTCACAGCTCTGAAACAAAGAAAATAAATTAAATCTTTTTTTTTGCAACAAGGTGCCGTTTTACACAAAATAAATTTCTGTTACACGCACAACAAGAATCGCAATGGTTAACCAAATCGCTAACAATGAACAAGTCCATCCAATAAGAAACTGAGGCAGACATGCTGTGGTGAAGGTGCGAAGTGCAGAGTTGTTGGTGAAGCAACTGCTTCAACTTTGCCTTGGGAAGTTGATCTCTGCAAAGCATGACTAAACTGAAAATGACGCAGGGGTTAAATATGTTACTAAGTTAAAACAGTAGGCTAGTCTATTGCAACGGTACCTAGATACTTACAGTTGCCCATTTCTAGGGTGTCTTTTTTTACAAACCGCGATATCTCTGCCGTGTTCTTTGAGGTATTGGCCTCCTCGTTGGGCTATCAGCTAGAGCAACAGTTGGGCGGGCAGGTGATGGTGTAGGTGGAGCAGGGGCTGGTTGGGGTCTGTAGCTGGCTTGTGGTTGTGATGCTGTAGGTGGGGCGGGGGCAGGTACAGGTCTGAAGCTGGCAGATTGGGGTCTGTAGCTCGCTTGTGGTAAAAAACTTTTCCGAAAAACAAAACAAACCAACTTTGAAGCAATGTGTCAGTGACTGACTGACTGACAAAAATAGTATCAATCAGTCAGTGGCAAATGCCGCCATAAACAAAAATTTCACGACCAACTAATAAAACAAGCAAATTAAGAGTCTATTTGGCAATGAAATAACGTTTCTAGATTTTAATTCGATTAAAAACTCAAAGCTAATACTTGAAATGCACATAAACAGTAATTAAACACAATTAAATGAGTCTGCAAAAAAACCGGTAAAATTAAAAATGAGGCAATCCCTTTTATTTTTTTATAACAGTAACATTGCGCCGTAATGTCAGTGTGCGACAGTGGGGCCGAAAAAGTCACGGTATCGAAATTTTGAAAATGCCAATATTCAGTGCATCGAACAAAGGATTAGTGCGCGAAGTGTCGAATTTGTGCATCCAGAGGTTTTGGAGTTATAGGCGAAAAACTAATTCTGCTGGGATGACGTCATCCTGGAAACACTTTTTTGAACCGCTGGGCTTAGGTCTTTGAAACTTGGCAGAAATGTAGCTTATAAATGTGCCTAAATGTGCGCTGAATCTGGTAAATGTGCCTCTTCAGATAACAGAGTTATTCCATCTGTTGCTGGACTGACGTTTTGCCGGAAATCTATTTTATTAAATATTTCGGAAACTGCTGACGCTAGAGAACTGGATTTTTTCATAAGCATTACTAGTCACTTTCTTGAATTTGTGTCAATATGTCGGTTCAAAATAATTGTTAGTTTTCGTGAAAAAAAAATAAACAACAAAAAGAGAAATACCCTGAGCACTAATTAAGGACGATACTTGGAGACTTCAAAACTCTATAATCCCTTCCTTACCTTGTCCTTCACGTTATTCTGAAGTTTTTATAACGCTAGGTCAAATACTTTTCGAGAAATAAAGCTTTAACTAAATGTTTGACCGCGCGTTAGGTTTAACAACCTTTCACGCAAAAACCAAAGCAGCGACGACATTGGTAACCTGGCACTAATTCGAGTATTATGTAATAAAGATTAACTTTAAATTTCAGTGTGATATTCTTAAACAATCCGAAGTTATTCAAGAAAAACATTAAATTTAGAACTAACCGACCAAATTAAATGGACCACTAAAAAGCGGCCATTGCATACAGTGTGCCCACATTTTCTAGTTTGTTGGATTATAGTGTACCTTTTAGCTGAAAAGTGTATTTTGAGGTTGCAATATGTACATGGCTAAGTTAAAAAATACGAAATTCCTTTCTCTTAGTACCTATATGATCTTTTGAGTAAGTACCTAATGCTAAACTACCTAGATATTATCATTATTTGACGTAAGTATTAAATATCTAAGTAAGTAAGTAAGTAGGTACATAGATAATGTATAAATAGTAGTATCTAGTTAGTTAGGCATTAGGTAATGACGATTCACTAAGTATTCTTATCAAATTTCTTGCTAGGGTTTAGCGTTTAGCCTAGATATAGAGTACCTACTGAGGTAACTAAGTATATGCATGACGGGGTTGGCGGCGCGGGGCGGCGGCGGAGCGCGGGGCGGTCCGATATGCTCTGCACGCACAGGGCACAGATCTGGTAGTCTATATACACGGAGAGAATTTCTCGAAGGATTTGGGGCGAGAATCGGATTTTGAAACTTCTTTGAGGTTAAATTTAATAAACTAGCTTTAGTGGTGAGATGTTCAGAGTAAAATAATACCGTACAGTATGGGCATTGGGTGTAGATGTTGTAGTCCCAGATCTTCCTAAATCCTAGTAATCCCAGAGAAGGCGAATGGAACACTTGTACTTTGATTATTAAATTTATTTTTGACTAATTTAATGTCTGTACAAATATTTACAACGTCTAACAATTATATATTTAAAAGTAGTTAGTAAAGCGCGCGGTAGCGAAAGCATAGAGAAGAGCGGAGCGACGACGTGCGTCTTGTGCGGTGGCTATGTTTCACTGGTTGTTGAAAAGGCTGTTGGCCGACCGCGTGGCCGCGCTCGGGCTGGTCCGTAGCCTTTCGTCATTGGTCGGCGCGGGATTGCCGTTTCGACCGCGCAACCAAGTTCTGAAATAAAAAAATGATTATGCTCAGATTCTGTCGAAATTTGTCAAAACTGAATGGTGAAAACCAGGAATTTGTCAAAGCATAAATAAAGAAGTTATGAAGGTTTGATGGTGTCCGCGCGAACGAAACAGGGAGAACCGCGCGGACATTGAGATCTAGACTTCTGGAAGGTTTAGAGACCTGGTTTTTTTTGTCAAAGCAAGGTTCAATTTGTCAAAAAATGTCGAAGTAATAAAATTTTGGCTACCTCTAATACTTGACCAGATAATGACCCTTCAGTCCCATGGCCGCGCGAACCTCCAATTAAGATTCCTTTAGGTTCAATTATTTTCGTAACTATGCAACCAAAACAGCCGGAATCGGTGTTCAGACCTTTATCTTAATTTGTCGAAGCGTATGAAGCCCAAAAACCACCGACGTCTGTTGTTAGTCACACAAAATCTCTGAAAAACCTTACCTTAAATCCGCGCCAACGAAACGCTTCTTCATAGGCTGATAACTCGATAACTAAGCAAAACTAAGCTATGATTCTCATATCAAATTCTTTGACATTGTGGGCTCCTTCGAATTGACACCTAGCTGGACCGCTAAAGCCTACCTGCAGCGAGAGAAATTAAAAAAAACTTTATCTCGTACATTGTTTGAGTAGGGTGACCATAATTTTGCGTTTTGAGGTTAAATTAATCGAATAATATACTTGAATTTGTTAACCGACTTCAAAAAAGGAGGTTATCAGTTTGACCTGTATATTTGTATGTATGTATGTTTGTCCGCGATTATCTCGCGTTTGGCTGAACCGATTTGATGCTATTTTCAGTAATGTATTTGTTACATTTAGGAGAAGGTTTTAGTAGGTACCTATTTAACCCGACTTCGAAAAAGAGGAAGTTCTCAGATTATGTTTGTTGCAGTTCGTTGAAGGCGGGTCTCTTTTTGTAAAAAATAAATTATTCTACTAAAAATAACATCTTACATACGTCTTAATACTATTTTTGACAAAATTCGTATCAAATAAGAGTTTGCTATCTAGTTGAACTCCCAGATCTCTCGCTTCGGACACTATTTTAAGGTTAGTTTCAAATAGACTGTAGTTATAAATTATTTCTGTTTTTATGTTAACGCAACGTTTTTAAAAATTGAGATGTCATTATTTTTTTTATAAAATATGCTGAAAATCTATCGAAATCGTCCTGGAATGTAACTAATACCAAAACATATATTTATTTTAATTTAAAAAATATTTTATTTGTTCCACTCCCAACATAAATATTCGTCTTATCTTGTCATAGTTACAAATATATTTTACTGTTAAGTAAGTTAATACAATTTTTCGGTCCATTTTAAAGTTCCTTATTGACGTTAGGTACCTGGATCTTCTTTTGTTTCAAAATACAAATTTAAACAATAGATGTCGGGTTCAAAGGGATGTGCGTTTTTTAATTAGGAGATTAGCCTGGTTTGAAGATAACTTTTCAGAAGTCTATTGTGTTAAGGCGACTACATTATAATTTATGACATGCAGGTGTGCGTTTACAACTTAAAATAATTGTTTTAGAAGGGATGTGCGCTTTTGACAATTTTTGCGGCATTTTTGATGTATTTGGAATATTTTTTAGAATTGCAAAATAAATCTAGTCTCGAGCTGGTCGTTGACTACTCCGGATATCAATGGTCAAACTGATAACCTCCTTTTTTGAAGTCGGTTAACAAATTCAAGTATATTATTCGATTAATTTAACCTCAAAACGCAAAATTATGGTCACCCTACTCAAACAATGTACGAGATAAAGTTTTTTTTAATTTCTCTCGCTGCAGTAGGCTTTAGCGGTCCAGCTAGGTGTCAATTCGAAGGAGCCCACAAT